>JANIPM010000005.1:14921392-14932639 GCA_027478405.1 Erythroxylum cassinoides
TATAGTGTAATTAATTATTTAATTGATTTCACCATAAATTTGATTATTGAAATTAAAGCTTTACTTATGAAGTTATTGAGCTCATAATTATATCTTTTATCTATCATCTATATATAAAAAATTAAAAACATAGCAATCACTCCCATTCCTCTAGATTATGAGAGGAATAGAGAATTGTCCAAAACTAAGGAATGAAATTCTTAGGTCTTCAATGATAGGTTCATACCAAACATCAATTTTTATTTTGTACCCATCCCCTTTTCCCATATCCCCAAACAAGAACACTTGAGAGTTAGATTTTTTTCTTTTCATGATTATATTCTTATGTAATTATTTTTTTCCGCTTTAGTTTTAATTGCGTGCATTAGAATTAGGTAAACACATGTTAGATTAGCTTTAAACTCATAAATTAAAGTCCACCAAATATGTCAAGTTCGTAATTTTAGTAGTTTTTTCACTTAAAACCGACCCAAGATAAAATAAGAAGGATAGATGAACACACGAGTAGGTTATTTTACCCTCCTAAAAGTAAGATACTTAATATATATATATATAAATTCTACTGACGAGAAATTTATAAAAGAGTTCGTTAAATATTAGATATTTAAAATTAATTTCTAAAAAGTTAATATGTTTTTGTACGAAAACCTATAATCATTATATTTTAAATATATATTAAAAGTTATCAAATATATATAAATTATATATTTTAAATAAATCATATAAAATTAATATTTTAAATTAAATAATGGACTAAATTTAACTAATATTCGTCATGAAAGTTAAAAAAAAGTACGTTAAACAGTAAACATAAAAAATAAAATTTATAAAAGTTATGTACTTTTTGTAATAATTAAAAAAGTTTCTACTTAAATCTTTAGTGAGCATCCCACCGTCACCTCAGCCACCCATTCGTAATAAAGGGTGCATACATTTGTCAAAGTTTGACAGGTTGGCTTCAACCTAAAAGAATATCTGAAATTTTTATATTTATTTTATTGAATTTTAAATTCTATTTTAATGACAAAAAAAAAAAAGGGAACGCATGTATTAATGTATTTACTATTTGGTTAATAAAAGGCTTAAAAAACTTTAGGAAACAGCTTATCCACCACCCATTCCGAGCAGTTAGCTGACCTTTCTAATACCGGTACCACATAATTCGGCTGGCCGTAGAGTGCCTCCATTAACACTCATACACCTAGGAGCTAGCTATTCGCTCATATCTCTCTACAGGTCTTGTGCTTCTCAAGGTGGTCTAAAATCTAAAGATTTGGTCAACTAGCCCACCAGATTGTCCTCTTTAAAGTCTCTCTATCTGTGTTAAAACTTCTTTGCTTTTGTTACTTTGTATCTTCCATTAATTTCTAAGGCAAAGATCTGGAGAAAGCAGATGGGTGGTGACGGAAAGCTTTTTACTTTGGCTCAAGTGTCCGAGCACAACAATGCTAAGGACTGTTGGCTGATGATTGATGGAAAGGTAATTTTCCTTTTGGTCAAGCGTAGAAAGTTTTAATTTTTATTGTTCTTTGATCGTTCTTGCCCATGTGGGGGAATGTGAGATCTTAGATGTGAGCGACTTGATGGTTACTTTTGGATTGGTTACTTCATACATTTCCATTACTCTTCTGTCTCACTTGCCTTCATAGAGAACATTTCCTCTAATTTCGGAGCATGAGTTGTAGAGAAGGGCCAGCCTTTCCCTTCTCATAATCCATTTTATGTTTTCATTTTAGTGCAATCCAGTGATCCTCTTAAAACCACGCCAAAGACTTTACCAGTTAGCCCAGCTCACTCCAATATTTCCTATCGTATTCCAGCTCCACTTCTGATAACTTGTGTTAGTTGGTAGCCTGTATTATTTTCGTGTGTGCTTTTATTTGTGCATGTCTTGGAATCATTGTTAATGAATTGCTGATTGTTGTGGTAATTTTTGTAAGCTTCCTGTATTTTAAACAAGATTGATTGTGCACTGAATCTGGTTCAAAGTTGGCGACTGGATAATTGAAGTGGGTCAGTTGACATTCATTAATTGTAAGTTGATAATTGGAACTTAGGTTAATCAACAGATTTTAACTACCTTTACAAGTTGCTAGGCAATAGATTAACTGAAATTGGAAGCTGAAGAGACCATTGACTGAGTTTTACTGGGTCAGGGAGGCTTACATTATTCTCATATGGGTGAGTAGAACTTCATTAGATAGTAAATGGGAAATGTAAGTTCTGCAATTGATACTTGATATTCTCCAAGTTTTGAATTTACTCGATGAAAGATATAGTCCTGTGCCGAAATTAGTATTATCTCCCAGGACATTGGAATATACGTGGCAAAGATGGCAATAAATGAAGCTGCAGTGTGAAGTTTGAATTATAGAAACATTGTAAAGTAATTGGTGGAAATTGGGCTGGCAATGCTGATGAAAACACTCTTTATCTTTTCTGAAGAGAGAAGGGCCATGGGGGTGCAGAGAGTATGTATATTGAGTAGTATCAGGCATGATGATCATGATCGCCAATTTAGTCTAGAATTCATGAATGATTCAATCTCCTTGTTGTTGCTTGACACTGGTTATGCTTGACTGTGTTTATTATTTTATTTCATGCTATCAGAAGATTTTGGCTGTAGGTGCTGCTAACTTGTATTCAAAATGTGTTGACTTTCACAAGAACGCAGGTTATGAGATTATGCAAATCTCAGCACAATCCCAAACTTGTTTTGCTTGCACTAATTTTTCTGCAAAGAAAGGATTTCGGTTGTTGAAACATCAACTTTTTCAAATGAAGATCATGCCGTACCTGTCCAGTGTTTTAAAGATTAAAAAAAATCTGTACTTCCATTTTCCTCAGGATCATGATTGTGTATTCCAAAGCATAGCTCTACCTCATGTGACAGCGAGATTTTTGTGTTGTTATTATTGTAGTGATCTACCTTGCTTTGTGCCTAGTTAATCAATTTTATACATGAACATAAGGATTGGGAAATTCCTTCCTTCTGCATGATCATGAATTTGACTCAGGTCACTAACAGTTTTTCCTAGTTTTCCCAAATCCCAGGGATCTATAAACTACAGAATAATTATGCCTCTCATTTTGGGCAAACCACCTATTTCAGTTTCAAACAGGAAATGCGTAAGGAGACTTTATCAACTCGCTACCTGAACCATAATGATATTGCTATTTCACTTTTAAGTTATAATGTAAACTGCAATAAGATGATGCAGGCCTGTGGGTAGCGAACAACGAAACTGACTTCATCTCTTATTCACCATAATGTGTTGAAACAGGTTTATGATGTGACAAAGTTTCTGGAAGACCATCCTGGTGGTGACGACGTTCTGTTGACTGCAACAGGTAATTTGGGCAAGACGATCCAAAACTTTTTTGAGTGGTTTCATGATATAAAACATTCCATGGTTGTGTTTTTCACTTTTCAGGGAAGGATGCAACTGATGATTTTGAAGATGTGGGGCATAGTACAAGCGCAAGAGAAATGATGGAACAGTTTTACGTTGGCGAGATGGATGCCTCGACCCTCCCCAAGAAAACTGCATATACACCTCCAAAGCAGCCGCTCAACAATCCGGATAAGACTTCTGAATTTATCATTAAGCTTCTTCAGTTTCTGGTTCCCCTGGCTATATTGGGTTTGGCCTTTGCCTACCGCCTCTATACCAAATCAAGCTGAGGTCGCGGAAAGGGATGATATTTGAGAAACTGGTGCTATTATTGGTGATTATTCTACCATTTACAGGTTGCCTCTTCGTTTCGTTTATCTTGGGTACCGAGTCTTGTCGAATCATGATCCGCCAAAAATCATGCTATTGACAACTTAGAAATAATTTTACGGGTGCCACTGAATGCCATCTTATACTTCATACAGTATATGGACTGGGATGAACAAAAGCACAAGGTGATTTGTATGCCATTATTGGCTTATGTGACTAGTTAGATTCCAAAGCTCCCTATTTTCTGGTATTTCACGAACATCCTATTAAACACTGCTGTCACAATTGTGTGTCTTGTCATTTTCCTGGAGCCTTATACCACTAGTGGCACTCCAGCTTCTTTCCTGTACTAAATCGGCCTGAAAGAGGGGAGGCTACATGAGAAAACAGGCCCAAAATAAAATTGTCATGAATAAGAAAAACACGAAACCTTAGCATTAAGATGCTTAAGCACCACTGTCACAAGTTTCAGCATGTTGCATTAACTATCATGTTAAAGAGTTATGATGAGCCAGAATAGTTGAAAGAACTCCTTTTTGAGCTAGCTTCAACTACTTTGGTTGTGGAGGCGCTAATGCCATGAACACTTTGTGCTCTCTCTCCCAATCTCCAAGAGTAGCGTCTTTCGATTTCAGTCTCAAGTCCAATTTTTTGTTTCCAAGAGACATGGCAAAAGCGCCTTTCGTTACCTTTCTTCCCCCCCCCCCCCCAAGTCAATCAGGCACCGACCCTACCTCTAGGAAGTCGCGGCGAATCTTCTCCCAGCAACACCAATCCATTGGCGTTCGGGCTGTGGATGCAGGTGCAGCGTCGCCTTCGATGTCAGCAACCGATCCCCACACCTCTTCGACGCGATGCGCGCCCACCGCCCCCCTCGCAGATATTCTCGGATCTCGCTACGCGGCTCTGACAGATCTGGAGCTGTTAGACGTAGCAGCAGTCACACCACAACCCTCAGAAGTCTCACCTCCAACGGACATTCACGTCATGCATTCGAACGTTCGACCTAGGGAGAAATCCCTAATGCCAGTGCTGAACAAGGAGGCTCGCATGAAGAAGACGTCGTTTTTGGCTAGGAAAGGCACACAGTTGAAGTCCCTTGCCACGATGTCGCACGAGGGTGGGAGGCAGATCCTCCATGATAGGCCCAGCGCCAGCCCATTTCTTGTCCCAGCCCATCCTCAACTCATTAACCCTCCACAGCCCACCCAGCCCATTGCCAACCCTCCCCTAGCCCAAGGACCAACCAGGCCGATAGATACCACTTTGATCACTCGACCCAACTCCCATGGGACCCAAAGCCCACTCACTAGCCATGTGACCCTAGTGATCCCATCCCATGTCAAGGTGGTCTACCCCGACTCGGCTAACCCGTTGTCCATTGCCACAGACTTGGGATGCAACGACATGGAGGCCAACCCCCCACAAGATTGTAGTCATGAAGCCTCGTCCTCCACTAGTCCATCCCATTTGATACCGCCCCCGTGTCCACCCGACCCAGAACCTGTTACACCTGCTGACCCTGCCACCCATGTCGGTTCAGACACGCAGAAGGAGGATCAAACTGTAGATCCTCTGACAAGTCAAAGTAGGGACCAACATGCTCTTTTAGTTCAATCTCAGGCTGATTAGAGGCCCCTCCGAATGGCTTTATGTCGATATTCATATGGAACTGTCAAGGGGCTGGAGATCGGACTTTCAAGCCTATTTTGAAAAACTATATCAGAATGCGTAAATTGGGGATCGCTGTTTTGGTGGAAACTTGAATTAGTGGGGATCGCGTGTTGAAGGTTATCAGAAATTTGGGTTACAACAATTCCTTTAGGGTTGAAGCAGCGGGTTTTTTCGGGAGAATCTGGCTTCTTTGGAAAAAAGACATTGGGGTCCGTATTCTTCTCGCCCATCAACAATTTGTCCATGTCAGTATCAAGTGGGCTCATAGGTCTTTTGACTTTATAGCCATATATGCTAGCCCTACTTACTCGTTACAAAAGTACTTATGGCACCACCTCCGCCAAATTGCTCGGACCACCGTCAAACCTTGGTTGTTGGGAGGGGGGGACTACAATACCAAATTGAAACACGGTGACAAACAAGGGGGCTCCCATCTTCAACCTCCCGTCAATTCCCAATTTCGAGATTGTGTGCACAATTGTTAGCTCCATGACCTTGGGTTTGCTGGACCTCGCTTCACTTGGAGAAGAGGACAAGTCTTAGCCCGGTTAGACCATGCTTTCTGCTCCAAAACGTGGCAATCTACGTTCCCCCACACTTCCATTACCCACCTTCCTTTCCCCAAGTCTGATCATCAGCCTCTGCTGATCAGTCTTCATGACGACGTTCCCCCTCCCCTTCAGAGCAAACCGTTTAGATTTCAGTCCGCTTGGCTCACCCACAATAGATTTGGTGAATTTGTGGCTGCTAATTGGACCCCAACTTGCTAGGAGTTTAGTGGCGTGCTTAAGCATTTATCGGAAAAATTACAGTCCTGAAATGCTACTACATTTGGTAATATTTTTCACAGGAAGAAACGTCTCATGGCAAGACTGCAAGGTATCCAGAAAACTCTTGAAGACACGGCTTCGGCTTCTCTGGACGAGTTCGAGGAATATCTTCGGTCAGAATTGGAGTTGGTCCTCTACCAAGAAGAGCTATATTGGCATCAAAAATCCCGAAGCCAATGGTTGGATCAAGGCGACTGAAACACCAAATATTATCAAGCTATTACCATGACCAGACACCGGCAAGCGAGAATGCATGCTCTCCAGGATGACAATGGCAATGTGCTTTCTGACTCCACGAGCATTTTTCGATTAGCACACAATTATTTTGAGAATTTGTATTGGGGTGACGATCAGCTGGTTACTCATTGGCCTCTCCAAGGGCAATTCCCTCCCCTTACTCTCCAAGCCCTTGATGATTTGGAACGTCCCCTCATCTATGAAGAAATCAAGGTAGCAATCTTCAGCATGGCTCCCAACAAGGCCCCCGGCCCCGACGGATTTATAGCTTTGTTCTACCAATCTCAATGGGACATGGTGGGCCCATCTCTGACTGCCTATCTTCAACGCATTTTTTGACATGAGACGTGGGACTCGGCCCTTAATCGAACCCTTTTGGTTCTCATACCGAAGGTGCAGTCTCCCGAATCTATTACGCAGTTTAGACCCATTGCCTTATGCTCGGTGCTCTACAAAGCCATTACCAAGATCATTATGAATAGACTGAAACCATTTCTTAATGAACTGGTTCCTCCGACCCAATTTAGCTTCGTCCCAAAACGTTTAATTATGGATAACATCATTATCACCCAGGAAGTGATCCATACGATGCCGCGAGGAATAATAGCTTTGAAGGTCGATCTTGAAAAGGCTTATGATAGACTCTCATAAGATTTCATCCAGGATACGCTCATCGACATAGGAATTCCCCTTTCTCTGATTAATCTCATTATGAAGTGCATCACTAGCGTTTCCATACAAGTGAATTGGAAAGGTGAGTTGAGTGATGCTTTGCATACCGCTAGAGGCATTCGTCAGGGCGACCTCATCTCCCCATACCTGTTTGTTCTGTGTATCGAAAGATTAGGACACTTGATTACTCAAGCGGTGGCCCAAGGGCGATGGAAGCCTATTTGCCTCAGCAGAAATGGGCCCCCTCTCTCTCACTTATTCTTTGCCGGTGATCTCATCTTGTTCTCGGAAGTAACCATGGCTCAAGTTTTCATCATTAGGGACATTTTAGATAAGTTTTGCGCAGCATCGAGACAACGCATTAGCCATGCCAAATCCAAATGTTATTATTCTAAAAATGTCCCTATCACAGTGTCGACCTATTTATCCAGAACACTGGGTTTTAAAAGGATGACATACCTCGAACGACATCTGAGCGTTCCCCTGCTACACGATAGAGTTAGCAAAAGAACCTATCAATTTATCCTAGATAAGGTTCAGTAACGCCTTTTGGGCTGGGCATCTAATTTTTTATCTATGGCGGGGCACCTTACACTCATTCATGCGGTCATCGCGGCTCTCCCCAACTACACCATGCAAACCGTTCGACTACCACTAGGTTTTTGTGATGACCTGGAGAAACTTATGCGTCAGTTTTTGTGCGGTTCATCTGGTGGCAATAAGAAGATTCCACTTGTCAAATGGGAGGAGGTTTGCCAACCGAAGGTGATGGGAGGTCTTGGCATTCGTGATCCACATGCAACCAATGATGCCTTTCTAGCTAAGCTAGGCTGGATGTTGATTGCCATCCCACATGCCCTTTGGGTGAAAGTCATTTATGCAAAGTATAACTTCGACGCCCACCATCTCCCCTTATCTTTGGATGCTAAGGGGGGTTCAATGATCTGGCATAGCATCAAGGCGACATGGCATTTAGTTCTGTAGGGAATGAACTGGATGTTAGGGGATAGTGCGAGGACTCGTTTTTGGTTAGACTTGTGGGTGGTGGGAGTAGGACCCCTACTTACCCAAGTTATAACCCCTATCCCTGACTCTACTGTACATCTTAGCGTTCATCATTATGTGGACTCCGTGGACAATTGGCACTGGGATGCCTTCCAACAGTATCTCCCGACCTTGATTTGCAGGATTATAGCTGGTATGTTTCCCCTAAAGGAATATCTTGGACAGAATAAGCTTAGATGGGGACTGTCTGACACTAGACAGTTCACTGTCGCTTCCACTTATCCCCTCATCATGAATTCTAAAGATTCCTCACCCGATGGGGTTTGGCAGAGGATATGGGACTGGAAGGGTCCTCCACGAAATCGCACCTTCCTTTGGCTGCTCGACCACCATCGACTGCTTACTAACCAACATCGTGTCCGGAAGCAACTTACCACGGACGGAACATGTTCCCATTATTGTCTGGAGGAATTTTCGATTCACGCAGTGCGCGACTGCATCAAAGCTCAGCAAGTCTGGAGCCTTTTCCTGCTACACATAGTCTCTACAGAGTTTTTCTCTATGTTGCCTCAGGAGTGGCTCACGTATAATCTCCAGCGACACTGTTGAGTGTTTGGGCAGGATTGGGCCTGTCTTTTTGGATTCACTTGCTGGTTCCTATGGAAATAGAAGAATCTGACCTTATTTGACGTATAGTTTACTTGGTCTTCCTCACCTATCTCTTGCATTTTGTCCTTTGCAGGTCTTCTCTAGGGATCGGGTGGGGGGTACTCTCGGAGTCTTATCGGTTCGCGCCCTCGACAGGTTCACAGAGTCGGTTGGACTATGCTGCCTGCAGGCTGGATAAACATCGATAGCGCTTGCAAACAGACCCTATTCACAACTACGACAGGAGGTCTCCTTAGGGATAATGCAGGAACCTGACTTGGAGGATTTGCATAGAATTTGGGCTGGTGCACTCCGCTGATAGCGGAACTTTGGGGTGTCTTTATGGGCCTCCAGCTTGCGTGGGACCTGAGATACCGCCGAGTCGTGCTGAAAGTAGACTCTACGGCCATGATTGCTCTTCTCTCCTTGGCATCACGCAGAGCTACGGTTCTTAACCCCGTTGTTAGGGGTATTCATGCACTGTTTTTTAAAAATTGGACTGTTACTCATCGACATGTTTATCAAAAGAGCAACAGATGTACAGACTGACTGACAACTTATGCTGGTCGCTTTGAATTGGGGTCACTTATTTTGTAAATACACCCGTTAAGTGCCATCTTTTCCTTATAGAGGATATATTGAGGACCGAATTCCCTCACAGTATTATGTAACTTATCTTATCTCCATTTATACACAAAGAAAAAAGAGAGCCTTTCGTTACGGTGCGATCGATTATTCAATAGTACACAGTGGCCAACATATACATATGTCGCCCTCTCATACCCAAAGACCTGAAACAACCGATTATGATTTATCGTACTCATACGGAGATCAAAAGTTTCATATTAACTGATATTGTAATTAACTATATTATCAGTATATTCGGTTCCCTTTCACATGTCGAGTTCATATTTTACTTGTAGAACACCTGACGGGTCTAGTTAATTAATGAAAGAAAGGTAGGGGTAAAAGACAAGGTAGGGGTAAAATTATTTAATATTTTAGTAATTTTTAAATATTAAATAATACGATATTTTTAAAATAAATAAAATCCCATAAAAAATTGTATACTAACTAGCATTCACGTTTGGAGGAAAAAGGATAAGTTAACAGATTTATGAAGTCAATGACCTAGAAATCGTAGCTGACTATTTGAAAGGCTATCTGAGAGATAATGTGATGAGTGAAAGCAGAAAGTTTTTGGGGACCACACCTGACCTCTTCTGCACTGTTCTGTTTCAACCGCTGCTTCAGTACAGAGGCACGAAAGCTACTTTGAATTTTGTTTATAAAAGCTAAAAGCAACAAACAATGCACTTCTTCCAGTAGCAGTAAAACTTTTAGTTAAAGTCTTGCAAACGGCAAAATTTATTTGGTCAGTATTTTATTTTTTACGAGTTGATTCATTACGAACGGAGATTAATTTAAAAGTGGATGATTTAAAAGCGTCTTCTTATAATTGAGACTTTCTTAAAATACTTCGTGCGCTAACCAATTAAATAAAAAACTTTTAGTTCAAGGCAACTTCTCACTTAGTTGCTTTAATTCAACAATCTCAACGACTAATTTACAAAAAAATTATAACATAATAATTTTTATAAGAGATACTATGATAATCTTATATTTAAGAATCAATTATACAATTATTATAATAAAAATATCTACAAACACAAATAATGCTCCATTTAATATTTTTGCATTCAAATTAGTTTATTAAATTTATTGTTTAATAAGTATCACATGTTTATTTAGGTATTTTTATATTTTAATTTATAAGATTAATTACTTATTTCACAAGAAAGAGATCTGATGTATGCTTATTTTGCTGTCTTATTATTATCTATAATTAGAAACAATTTAAATTATCAATAATATTTAAAAGTAATTTAAATATTATAATTATAATACTATCATAAATTTAATCATACAATAATTATCTAACGGAATATTAAAAATAATATAATTAATAAAATAACATCCTAAGATTGGAAGTCACTCATCATCGCTGTGATCCACAGGTATCCTCAAGGTTTCCGGGGCAACCTGACAGTACATGGTCTTGATTGACGTCTTTACGAGAAAAATATATCACTTTAGTTTAAGATCGGTTGGAGTTTATGTCGAGAATGAAATAAAAATGTAGTATTATTTCATTATTTAAGACGATGGTTTATAATAAAATAGAAGGGAATGAAATGGAAGAGGATGATTTTATATTATATTTTATTTTATTCTAAACAGTAAAAATGAGAAACTTTCTAACTTTCTCTTCCATCCTATTCTATTTGAAAATTTTTTATTTTTACTGTTTAAAATAAAATGAGATGTAATATAAAGTTATCTTCTTTCATTTCATCCTATTCTATTTTATTATAAATCATATTGTTAAGATATAATGTAAAATAATAAACAATTTTTTACTATATTACATTATCAACCCTTTTTTTAAACAACAT
>JANIPM010000005.1:14932739-14946255 GCA_027478405.1 Erythroxylum cassinoides
ACAGTAAAAATGAGAAGCTTCCGAAGTTTCTTTTCCATCCTATTCTATTTGAAAATTTTTTATTTTTACTATTTAGAATAAAATGATATGTAATATAAAGTTCTCTTCTTTCATTTCATCCTATTCTATTTTACTATAAATCATCTTCGTAAGATATAATGTAAAATAATAAACAATTTTTTACTATATTATATTATCAACTCTTTTTTTAAACAACATTATACTGTATTATGCTATTAACCTTTGGTTCTTTCTTAATAATAAAATTTTACCATTATTTCTATTTATATTTTATTTTATTATAAATTATGTCACTTCATACGTAACTTAAGGAGCCGAAAAAAAGGGAAAGAGAGTAGTGTGGATCATTTTGATTATGACACCCTACCCCATTTTCTTCAGTGGATAAAAGCTACACTTACTTTTTTCATGGCCCTTTTTTTAAACCAAAAAAAGTGCTTATTATTATTATTAGTTGTAGTAGTATGTGAGATGTAATTTCTTAATTATATATCTTAAAATGAAATATGATAAATTCAAATTCAAAAAATCAACTAGTAATATTAATAAGATGACAAGCCGGCAATCAGGAAGTGGGGGAAGCATGCATTTTACAAACAAGGGTTAAAAAAAAAAAGCCATGGTGAGGAAGAGGTAGTTTCCTCCTCGTTAAAGTCATTTATTGGTAAAATAAGCAATAAATGCGCAGTTGAAAGTTTTGCTATAACTCAAAAGTAAGAGAGAGGTTCATTGAAAGTTGAAGATTCTCTTTTAAGTTTCTGCCACAGCATTAACATTTAAAACAAACTACCACCGACCTCCCATTATAACCAACCACCTTAGCATTTTAATCAAGGCATCTTATCATTTTAGCCTTGACAAGACGGCCTATAATTCACACTCCACACTTAATTCAGACACTCCTCTGTCCGAGTGCTCTCTCCGCCGACCACAGCCTTCTTATCAGGTAATGGTTATCGATCTTGATTAAAAAAAAAAAAGTATCTAAAATTTTCCAATAATTCTTCTTACCACCATAAAAAAAATGGTATCCTAATCCTATCTATTTATTTGGAAACAAATCACCTGTTACTATGTCTATCATATTAAGGTCATAAATTTTGAATGGACGAATGGTCATAGAACAAGTAGGCACGGAATAACCCTGTGATCCGATGCTCCATTGTTAACCATCCCTATTGTCACGTTCTGCAGTAAAGCTGATTTGGTGTAACAACACTCTAGTGTTGTTCGGTTTGATAGTAAGAAGTCCAAATCCGTGATACTATCGACGGGGAAAGAAACTCTATAGGCCGCTTGAGGCGGGAGCATTGGAATCTTCGGAGGATCCCCCCAAGCATATCCAACGTCGCATAATTTGGCACGATATTGTACAGGTAGTGAATAATGAATAGGCAGGTAACTCGCAGGGAACAGATTCTTTGTTCCACTCTCTAGTGCCAACCTGTTCTATTCACCCTCATCCACACAGGCAAAATACTGAGAAGGTGGAAAGGATAGTGGAGAAGACAAGATTCTCCCAAGACATTTAGCACCAAACAGCTACCCCACCCCACATTGCAATTGCCACCGTCCATGATCCAACCAACCATTCTGCCACTCGTCAGTTGTGAACAATGTTTTTGTCTCGGACCAGTGATGGGCAGGCATCAGTGGAGATTGATGACTCCATTAAGCTAACTATGCATACAAAGAAACGGAAGACGATAGAGGAAGAGACAACAAACTGGAGCGGGGGGGAAAAAAGGGGTCATTAATTTATTTCAACTTGCTTTAAAGTTTCCATCAGTACAAGTATAGACAAAGAAGGGAAAGAAAAATACAGTACAATCTACTAATTCCTGTACCATCTAGACTGACCTAACAAAGACAAAACCCTACCCCTACACCCTGTTTCTACTTCTCTTCCCCTCTTTTCTGATGATCTGTTAGACAAAGGACTTTTGATTTGTATTTTGTTGTGTAACTCACCCCTGGTATGTTACAGACCATTAGCCTACACATTTTCCATAATCCTACTTCTTTACAGTTATAATAAAGGGCGATGGAAAACGGAAATAAAACCATCACCATTACAAGTAAACAAATATTTCCTGCTATTTCAAAACTCCTAAGCTCAAGATCAGTTGAGCTTGCAGGAAAAGGGTTCTGACTGAACAAAGACTTTTGTCTGCTACGGATCCAATTTCTCCCATTCGTAGCGACCTGGCATTGGCTTGTCTTTAAGGGGGTCAAAGTTGTACCTGTAATTAGTTGCAAAATTTGTTTTTTCTGTGTTAGCTGATAAGATACCAAAGGTAGGCTTTGCAGTTGGAAAATATGAAGATTCTTGAAAAGATGCTCTATAAGTAGTAGTAGCTATACTTCTCAATAAATTGTTTCCGTAGCCCTTCTTCAGCTTCAGCAAAGAATTCATTCATTTCACGAGCTGTTGGAGCGTGGCCATGCATTGAGTTCAGGATTATCCTGCGAGCTTCAGTTGAACTGGAAGGCCTAGTAGTGGAACCAGGGGTTCTTATGGTTTCTGGATCCCTTATCAAACTGCAAGGAGTGGATTCCCTTGTGCTCCTGTAACAACAAAAAAAGAAAAAAGACATAAGACGAGTTGCAATATAACTGAAAAATCCATAGAGACATACATAATGCTTGTTTGGACTGGTTGACTATCTTATTGACTGCACCAAAAACCGTAAATAACAATTAATCTCATGCAAATGGCGTTAACATGAAAAAGGAGATAATGGCAAACAGAATCGAAAAGATTACTCCTTAAAAAAACTTCTTAGAGATGTACTGTTATTTTTACCGCCCAGCCCACTATCTAAATCATGCTAAATGGCAGACAACCCACATAAATTTCTGCGAAGGGAACAGTAACATATCGACCATAAACAGCAAAGCACTTGAAAAGACTTAAAGCAGACATTGAAGATACCACAAGAAGATGCAGGCTTTTTAAATCATGAATACTTTACAACTGCTAAAGAACATTGTAAAGATCCACAAGCTGATCTCAGTAATCAGTATGCACGGGGATGTAAAATCTTTCTCCCCTGTGATACTAGCCTTTAACCAAAAGTTTTTTGAGTGTTACGTAATAAGATTATTCATCTCATACATCCAATCTTTGTCTTTTCCATTCTATATCCATCCTTATGATGTGACCAGAGAAGAAAGTACCAAAACCAGTAAATCAGACAAGAAGAAGAGATTCAATGCATGCGAAGTGTTTGAAGACAAAAAGATTAATGACTACTTGTAAATATTAGCACATTAACTTTGCATCACATGGATACCTGCCAAACCAATTCTAATTAACAAATTTCTGTGAGCAACATAACTTCCTACGGTACAATATCAGCACTTCTACAATTATGCTGAGTACGAGATAACTTTAAAATTCAAGAAAGGAACAAATTAATGTAAAAAGCTAAAAGAGATTTGATTGTTTAATTAAAAATAGTGGAATGTCATCCCCTTTTAATATTGAAAGATAAAGACGCATCATGGACATGCTAAAGCCGTGAAGCTTGCATCAAAAACCACTCAAGTTATAGAAATGGGTGACGATGATCAAGTTCAAAGCAAAGGCAATATAGTAACATGTATGAGCTACTGTTTTCTTACTCACACCAGGGTCTTAGATATAAATCAGACAATTAGACAACTAACTTTATAAACTACTCATGTTAAACGCTAAGATGTCACATGAATGTTATAGCCCGCTCAGACATGGAAGTTATAGAAGATTAAAAGGTTTAACAAACACTTTCTGTTCAGTTAAATCACCATGTCGCCAACTAAACATAAATTAGGATAAAAAATAAAGGAATATCGAGTTCTTACAAACAAAGTCAGGAAACAGTACAGCGAAAATTTCGGAGATCAGAAAAATAAAAAATTGACAAAACAAGTAGTGGAAATATATACTTCGGAGTATGAGAGAAACTTAATAAACGAATATAGGCTGAAAACGAAGTACGATTTCAATGCAACATTCGACTTAAAATTCAAAGCGGGAAACAAATGCCTAAGAAGCTTAATTCACGAGAAGACGCTATAATACGGAAAATGATTTTAAAAATGAATACAAAAGGGAGCAAAACAAATACCAAAATCATTATAACTATAATCAAATTCAAATCCCCAAATTGCTGAGACAGAAAAAGAAAAACTCGTAAAATTTAAAAATCAAAAGCAAAAGCATCCAAAGAGTTGAAAAATCAGTTTTGGGTATTAACAAAAGGGAGGAAAACCCACCTATCTCTACCTTCAATCTCCAAAAAATTCTCCCCAAAAGAAGCTTCAACACCCAAATCGTTGCTCTCAGCCTTCTGGCTGGCATATTCTGGAATCAACTCTCCTTTATTTGTTCGGCCATCCTCCTCCTCCTTTTGTCCAGAATCAGCAAAGGGTTTGCGAATAGGGTCAGGGCTAGATTGTTGATTGTCGTTGTCCAGTGCGTAACCTTGGGGCTTGGAATCATGCAAAAGGATAGGGAGTTTCTCGAGGCGGCGGCTCCGGAGCTGGAGGTAACCGGCAGAGACGGGGGAAGTGTTGAGGTGAGCTTGGCGCTGGAGGGCGAGAGTCTTGGCTCGTGTACGGACGCCGAGAGAGAGGTCCATTACGGCGACTTCACCTGCCGTTTTGGCCTTCTTCATGTACTTACCCATTTTGTCGACCTTTCAACTATCTCGTATCTCTATATATCTCATGGAGTGAAAGAATAAGAAAGAAAAGTGATAAGAGAAGGTTTCAGGGGAAGTACAAAGGTGGTTTAGGCAGTTGTTTGTTAGGGCGGGGAGAAGGAGAGAGCAAAGCAGAGTGTGCGTTTGGCAGGAGAGGAATGGAGGGAGAGTGAGGAAGAAATCAGAATAAAGGCGTCGGTGTAGGGCAGAGTAGGGTTGGGACTTGGGACATGGATGGATTTACATATTCTCGTGAGAAATTAAATGCATTTTTTCTTCTTCAACCTCAATTTCTTGATATGTTTTATATATAATTAATCAATAATAAGTCACGCTCATTTAATTAATATTATAAAATATAGAATAAAGTATTTAGTTTAATGTTACATTTCTAAATTATTCAATTAATATAGAATAAAATCTGTAAAGTTAGAGAAACTAGTAATAATCTAAAAAGCAAAAGCAAAAGCGAAATGAAGAATGAAGAAACACCAACCACAAGTAGGAGTATCATTCGCGACATTATCTCGCTGGACGATATGACGAGAAAAAACATTGGATACCCTTTTTGAAGTGGCCAAGTGGAAAGTGCAGTCTCATTATTTCATAATTATCGCTCTCAACATTTATTTTCTAGTCCACAATAACCACCACGCTCCTGTCGCCGAATCGGTGCTCCACGCGCAACTCCATGTTCGTACAGTTTTGACTGCCTCTAGCATACTATTATATTATCAATCAGATCAGACTCCCAAAATCCCAATTCCTGAATCATCTCGTAGGTATTTCTTTGCAAAAAATGAAAATGAATTTATCTATCTAATCCATCAAGGGACGAGGAAGCCCTACAAAATGAAACGTTTTACTGGAAATCTCTGAAATCAAGTGACCAATAATATTGTGTGAAAACCTCTTAACAAACATTTTAGCAACCATCAAACATGCAAGAACCCCACTGCAAGGAACCTCAAACCCTTTTATGAAGTAAAGATAAATAATGGAATTGAAGAGACAATCGTACGTTATTTCCTACTTTCTTCTCCAGGATCATAGTTCTAAGCTTATATATAGACTACACATACTTGATATTCATGGATTTTGGGGCACCAAATCACAGGTTTACTTCCATATCTTCACAGTCTTGTCATGACTTGCAGAAGCAACCATCCCAGTAACCGGTGATTGTGCCAGAGCTGATATAACGCAGTCATGAGCCGTCATGGTCATACATTTGTTCTCAGCCATGTTCCACAGTTCCAATGACTGCACGAGAATGATGGTTTACAAAGTAGATAACATTAGCCACTATAACACTTATAAACTACAACAAATAAACCATTTTTGGAATAAATGACCTCAAAAATATTTCCAGAAAGAAATATCCATTGCACATTCCTTAAAGGTAGAAGGAATAATTTACTTTCCTACAACTTGGACAATAAACATCTTGGAATTGAAGCCACTTGACCGAAACAAGATGGTTAAGTTGAAAGTGACTTCACTTAAATATGAATCATCCTATCCATCCAATTCATAGACACAAAAGAGTATTTGCGCACCAAACACAGGGATATGCTCTCATCTATAAATGACAAAAAAATCCAACAAGAGCTTATAACACAAACAAGCATATCACAAGTTGAAAAAGTATAGTACCTGGTAGCCTCCAATAACCAAGAGAGTAGAGTAGCTTGGATGAAAGGCACAGGAATGAAACTTGTTCCCACTTGAATTGAGTTCATGAATGCAGTCTCCAGAGGCCAATGACCACACTTTGACAGACTCGTGACTAACAGATGCCAAGTAATCTCCACTTACGTCCCAACAAACTGAGTGCACCTCAGTGGAGTGGCCCTAAGCATTCGAAGGTGTCAGAACTTTGAAATAAGCCATATACCAAGGGAAGAACCAGTAGATGTGTTTTCTATTGACTTCTTGTAAACTGAAGACTAGTACCTGTAATGTATGTGTCCGACGGTCAGTCTCAACATCAAATATGGACACAACATTCTCTGATGCTGCAGCTAGAACGTGTCCAATTCTTGGTTGAAATCTAACCTGAACATTACCTCCCTGCTCCTCAATATAAGTGAGAGTCAGAGCAGGTCAGAAATTACATTATAACTTCAAGAAAATAAGTTAAAAATAGCAAAACAAGATTTAAAGCTGGCCTTGGAAATGCGAGTGGAAGAATATTGTGTGATATTCCAGAAGCGGATCTCGTTGTTACTGTCAGAGGAGCAGAACAGCTCATGCTTCTTAGGGTGGAAATCAAGGGACATCACGTGAGACATATGACCTTTAAATACTTGCATGGAAAATCTTGGCTGCAAAATATGAGCTTCATTAGTTGCCTATAGTATACAGGACAACTAGCAGAAGTTAAATTAAAAACTTTACATCTTGTTCTGGAACTCTTCAAACAAATAAACAGAGGTAACTGAAACCAAGTTCTTTAGATCTTTCAAAGAACAGAAACTAACTGTGCTCATCAACATGAAGTCGACAAAAAAAATGCAAACTGATGTTATAATAAAAATCCTGAAAAAAAATTTAGCCACTCACAAATAGTAAATAACACCATAGAAGAAAACAAAGGTGGAAGAAATTTACATCTGCCCCATCCCATAGTCGCACAGTCGTATCAAATGAAGACGTTGCTAGCTGAGTTGAATTTGGTCTGAAACGGACATCAGTAATTATGTGGGTGTGTTCTTCCGGAGTGCATTCACTTTGCAGAGTTTCCATGTTCCAAAACACAACCTATTGACACAAAAACATTAGTATCCACATCATTGCTATCAATGATACATTTGTTCCTAGGTCTTATAGTTGTTTATAACAACCATAATCATCCTTGAAAGTTTATAAAGGAAAATATGCAATCAAACCATCCAAGTTTTAATAGATGAATCCTAAACTGTCACCCTCCTTTTTGCCATGTTCTGGTTGTCCTATCCAATCTTAAAGGATGATAATTGTGAAATTGCATGAAATGTCCTCGAAAATAATTTGCTGGTATATCTGTCAAGTTTTTCAGGAAGATGGTTTATATTTCCTCAATATAACAGGACATCAGGAGTTTTGGAGAAAAGGTTGTCTAACTTTGACAAGAAGCGTTCAACAACAAAAGAGGAAAACAAAAAACAAGGTCCTCATGATGGTAGACAAAATGTAGGACCTACTGTAAGGGTAAATCTGCTTGATCCACTTACAGGAGATCAGCCATATAAATTCACAAAAAGCTTGAGCATTATTCAAAATCATTCCATGCACCTCCATTGAAAAGCATGATGGTTTTTATAGGTGTATGATCATAAGAAGTCAGATAGGAAGAATTTAAAAGAAGAGAATAATTATGTGATTATGAACAATGTTTAATAGGTGGATCTGATAAGCTTCTTGGAATTTCCAAATAAAGGGATACATCATTCAATTAGCAACCCTGCGATTAAACTATAATGCAGAAATAGCAAGAGATGATCTAATAACCAACTTGGATATTGGGGTAGAACCCAATACCTTTTTGTCATGTCCAGCACTGGCTAACAACTTTCCATCAGTAGAGAAATGACAGCAAACAACTTTGTTATTGCTTTTCCGCAAGGAACCAACTTCATTAAATGACAAGCCTGAGAATACGAGAACATACTCATTCTTTTGGTCAACATAGTCAAGCAAAGATGCAAGCAAATAAAAATGTAGCTAACCCTTTGAAGATTCTGGGACATGTTCAGAAGTGCCCTTCTTCAATGTGCCAAACAAATCTCTTCCATCTCCATCATCTGGTGAAAGAAATGACTCCACATTATCATCCAAGGAGGCAAAGTCTGCAAAGTGATCAATGTCCTCCTGCATGAGAAACAAAATTAGGGATAGGCAATAATTGTGTCCTGAAATCTCAAATTTGCATAGCAACTCCAATGGACTACTCATGACAAGCACAAAATAGTAATAGAACCTGATATGCAGATATGAGCCCAATGCCCACTTATAATCAAGCAAGTAGTATCAGATTAAGTGGACAATCAATTGTTTCGAACGTTAATGACTCTGCTAACTGCAGACAGTAGAGACACACCCAACTCAATGATTATGTACTAGCATTGTTAGGCTAACTAACATCAGTGAAGACCTACATGCACAAAGAAATCATAAAAATTGCATGAGGCTTGATCTTGCTAGACGATTGAATATCAAGAACTTTTTTGTACTGACTTGACTGATAATGACAATTAATATCTAGAGTGGCAAATGCACTTTGTAAGTCATAAAAACTTCCAAGCTGGAAAAGTAGTGTAGCTACCAAATATTTCTTAAACACTTCCATTTTCAGGTCAAAAATTTAAAAGGACTACATACCAGCTGGTTTGTGGATGATGCAAGAGTTCCTGTACCATCATTATTATACATCATCAAGCCTTTTGATGTGCTATTAGCATGCTGCAGATTTCCCGTTGCAATTCCATCACCATGAGTATGAGTTGATGGAGTTGATGGTTGAGAATTAGGTGAAGGACCTACTGTGTTTCCTGTGCCAGTACTATTAGCAGCTCCAGAAGACGAAGGGCCTTTCCTCTTTCGATTATTCTGAGACATCACATACAGGTGTCAATGATTAATTTTCGAACTCCAAATTGATTCTTGCTTCTCAAGCATGTAAAGTTCAAATATCTTTAAACTCAAACCCAAGAAAAAAAATTGATACTATGACGTCAGATCACAATGAAAAACCTGCTGTGCTTGCTGTGGCTGCAAAGGATCTTGTTGTTGAGAGGACGATTGCATCTGTGGCACGTTTATCTGCTTTAAGATACATTCAGCACAGAGCAATTCATTGTTCTTACTAGAACATCAAAGAATCTGATATAGATATCCTTGAGGCGTAGAATAAAAGCTTACCTTAGATGAAGTTGATTGCATTGGAGAACCGATAGAACCATCATTAACACTTGCTTGGCCATCTTTACCGTGTAAAGTGGCTCGAGGTAATCCAACAAGTTTTCGTGGATCTATTTCTCCATGTGATGGTAAAGTAGCATGATTACTTTGTGCCTGAACGTGTGCCAAAAGCTGTTGTTGTTGTTGCTGAGGTAAAAGCTGAAACTGGCTTGCACCATGTAGAAGAGGTCTTTGAACTTGTCCACCCAAACTTGGTCGAATCTGCTCAAGTCCCTGCATTGTAGAGAACACAGTTTGTTGTAATAACTAATTTGATATTTTAAATGGTTCCCTTTGCAAAAATTGCTCCACAATGAACTTACAGTTAATGGCCACCCCTTTAAAGGAAGGTCACTGACCCCAGGGTTCAATCCTGAATGATAAAGGAACATAAATGAATAAGAAAATCTTTGAGTTGGAAAAACCCAGGAACCAAACTACTCCAAAAGGTTTTACTTTTGTAGCGCAGGCCAACCAACAAGAATAATTTTGGCAGCTATTTTTCCCATTATCTAGAAGCTATAAATGCTCAATTAGTAAAATCATGCCAATGCAGCTGAGGTAGATGCTCACCTGATTTTTTGTATTATGTAGAAATAATAACAACACATGCGCTGAATGTTCTTTCTCGGGAATATAGTTCTTAAAATCTAGCTTGACCTCCTCTACTCTCCTAAGCCTCAGCCAGAGAAAAAATATGGAAACGCAACCCATTCTTAGAAGGAAGAACATAAGATGATAAATTTTGGAATTTTCAAGATATGCAGCTCAAATAGAACATGCAGAGATTGACCTCCTTCTTTTTCATCCCAAAAATCATCAAGCTCTCTCTCTCTCTCTCTCTCTCACACACACACACACACGCACATACACACACACAAAGGCAGCACCCAACATCATTTCCATCTCCAAATTGCTGAAATGCAACAAGCCAAGGGTAAATCCTCTCTCTTTCACCCACTTTTGACAAAAGAATCCAGTGCAGTGAATTGGAGTGACATGTTAATTGGTGAGTAGGCATTGCATTGGATGGTAAGGAAAGAAGAGATTCTCATCCTTTTTCATCTCATTTAGTAACTTTCTCTAAAAAGTCTGCTGTCAAGAACTTTGATACACAATATCAATAATTATCTAACAAGATAAAGGTGCACATAAGTATCTGCATCTTAAAATCCTATTTACCATTCACAACGAGGTAAACCTACCTGCATTTCCTATTCCAGGTCTGGACTGTATCATCCCAGGTCCATAAGTTGAAGGAGCCATAGGTAAGGATCTTCGAGTACCGGAGCTAACATCACCTTTCACATCCTGAAAGTTGAGAAACAAATCAATAAATCACTCCAACTAAGAAGGCAACTAAAGAGCATCCAAGATGTTGAAGCACTTGAAGTAAAATGTGTTGAAGTGTTATGTTGTGCTGCTCAGTTTGTACCTGCATCTGCTGCAATGCAGCAGTCACACTTCCAGGATTTCCTTGGACCAACTGGCTGTGATAGTACAAAAAAGTCAACATGCAAGAATTATGTAGATGTTCTACTAAACATTACAGCTGAAATTACCCAGGATGGTTTGCAGCTGATTTTAGGATGGCCATCCTGGCATCAAGATGAGGTTGAGATGTATCAGAATCCACTGGATTAGGATGTTTCATACGTTCCTCATATATTTTTGCTGCCATTGCACTAGCATTTGATTGCCCCAACATTCCATCAGAACTTAAAGAGTTCACAGGCCCACCAAGAGGTGGAGTGTTTGCACCTCCCCGTTGTAACTGAGCTTGACGCATTAGTTGCAACTGCTGCATTTGCAGCTGTTGTTGTTCTTTTGCTTTTACTTGTTGTGCCTGTACATAAAGAACGCATCAACATTGTGCACAATCAGATAGCACTACTACAGTTCTAATTAGAAATCTATGAAGTCACCTCCATATATGCTGCAGCAGGCTCTGAATGTTTCTCATTTGTCCGTGCAATAAAAATGTCCCAGAAGACAGACCACCATTCGAAAAGAAACCCTCCTGGGGCATCAATTGCTGCATATAAAGCCAGAAGTTAATTGAAAAAACGAACCCTTTTGGCACAGTTTTGAAGTGCTAGCCAATTGAAACCAAGCTATAAACATTCATTTGCAACATATCATTCAAAGCAAACCATTGTCACCCAAAACTTGCACATTCCATTACTCTAAATTTAGAAAAATATAAATATTCACAATTATCATCATTACCTACAGGGTCCGGGGAAACTTTTCCTTCAGTCATGAATGACTTTGCGGTGGCATGGAGCTTCTTCTTCACCAAATAGTCATATATATAAACATCAAGCCTACGATATGGATCATTACCAGCAAAAGTTACAAAAACCCCTATGGTGGGAAATCAATAAACACATAGATCAACTAATAACAAGTAGTCACCAATAACTTTCAAGGGAAATTATACATACATTTTATCAGCTTCCCAATTACTCGTCGCCATGGTTACAGTTCAAAAAATCGAACTGACCCCGACCCAACTGAAAACACAAAGCAAAGACCTTTAATCAAGGTAATTAAATAAATACAAAAGAGAACAAATTAACCCATCAAACCCACATTCCAGTTATACTAAATTCAACAGACAGACACAGGAAAAAACATCTGAAGAAAGGAGACAACAGAACAATGACATAGAACTCCTTAGACAAAAGCATATAATCAAATTCCAAAGTACATTAACAAGAAAAAAAATGCAAACTAACCTCTAAAGTATCAAACTTTAGACTGGATCAGCGCTTCTAAATTTGGAATCTTGAGTTCAGTCGCGTAGTGGTATCACTGAGAACAACGATCGTAATTACTCATCCATTTTCTCTAAAATTGACAAAAGAACCCCAACCCCTATATTACGATAAATAAGACGGACCGAATTTGCACAACACTGATCAAATCAACTAGATTTACAAGAGATTCTGTTGCCTTTTCAATTTCAATTTTGCCCTTTTATTATAGAGTTTTGTTCTCAAAAATTGCTGAGACGCGTCTTATATAGGGACAACGAGGAGC
This sequence comes from Erythroxylum cassinoides, assembly GCA_027478405.1. Taxonomy (NCBI): domain Eukaryota; kingdom Viridiplantae; phylum Streptophyta; class Magnoliopsida; order Malpighiales; family Erythroxylaceae; genus Erythroxylum; species Erythroxylum cassinoides. Next base: position 14,945,435 of record JANIPM010000005.1, read on the forward strand.
TTGAACGCTAGATTTTATGGTGGTCCGAAGCTGCGGTTTTACGTCCAAAGCTCAGGTTTGGAAACAAAAGGAGAAAAGTCTTCCCTCCTTTGGTCTCGTTGCAGACCTTACCCGAATCCAACTGCAGAACTCGGGTCGAGTTCAGATGGTGCAAAGCATGCACTTACTTTATCCTTAACAACCAAGTTCGACTTGAGATTGAATTATACCGATAAAATGATTTTAATGCTCTAATTATATATATATATATATACTTCTACTAAAAACTCGAATTGAAGGTAAGGCGGAATCAAATCTTATAAGCCCACCACGCATCCGCTTGGTTAGCAGACGTCTACAGACCTTGTTAGTGCAGGATGGTTATCACTGCAATTCGAACACAAGACGTGGTGGTTACTTAGAAGCTCTGATACCATTGTTCTACCCAAAACTCGAGTTGAAGGTAAGGCGGAATCAAACCTTATAAGCCATAGACTTGATATGATGTATTTCAAACTGATATTGATCAAATTCTAATTGCCATCGAATCAGGCGACCTTGATTATAATTAGCTTTAATATTAATTTTAGGAAAACTACAAAGATAGGCAGAATCTGTTTGAATAAGAAATGAAACGGGTAATAAATCAATTTTCCATTTTCGCAATGTCTTAAGACATGCTAAAGTTTCTTTTTCATGAATAGGATATTTATATTCAGAGGAACTGAATGTTCCATTGATATATTTGCATAAAAGATATTTACATTGGTTGGGAGGTTTTGCCAAAAGACATCCTGCCCATGTATCCATACTTGCATCTATTTGCACGAGGAGTTTATCCT
>JANIPM010000005.1:15038658-15048991 GCA_027478405.1 Erythroxylum cassinoides
CCCCATTTACCACTGTGCGCAATTTATTTTCGTTTGGTGTTTGGGATTTATTTTTGGTGGATTCGACACCCATCAAAGTGTTAATTGTTTCGCAAACTTTTCATAAATTTCTTTGGCACAAACAAAATAAAAGCAAGCAAAACCAAAATAATAAAAACACCAAAAATTTGGTAACACAGTTCGGCACACCTTGCCTACATATGCGGGGCCCTCATCCTGCTTAATCACTTTTATCGAAGTACAATAGAATTATCCAAGGCTTTACTGAGCCGACACCACTCAACCATTGACACTATCTCTCAACCTTACTTCCTGTGAAAGAATTTCACACCCAATAGTACGACCACCTCGTTCTAACCTCAACAGAAGATTTTCTCAACAATTTTTAATTAAAAAACAATATACAAATAACTCAAGCGATCAATCAACTAAGAGCAAAATAATAATACACTTGAGATTTTAAAAAAAAAAGACAGCTTCCTGAAAGATTAAGCTTCACTGAAATAAATCTAAAAGTCGTCGCAACAATAATGAGTTAATTCACATAAACACCAATACGAAGCTGTAGACCATATGCAACCAACCAAACCTGCTTCAACAAATAAAATCACGTACAAACCAAGAAACAAGAGTTGTCCGATCCCTTAAGGCAGGGGAACCAAATTTTGCTTTATTGAAAAGCCAAAGTGAATAACATGGAATGTTGAAGAAAGGATGTCGCATTCATAAACAAGCATGTACCCCATTCGTTTACATAACTGAATCCATGGGGTAACCGAATCCCATACATAATTAATACTCATTACACTACTGCAATGTAACTCTTCTTCACTATAGCTTCCTTTTGACCGTAGCTTCCTTTATCTTCTCCACTTGCACAGAGACGTCAATTAGGAGTTTGCCAATCACAATATTTCACGCCACTCAAGATTTTCTTCAGAGTAAAAACCAATTATATCAATAAGTCTTATTCTTTCACGTAAATAACCCAACTTTCCATGTCCAAAGTCTAGTGAAATCATCATGTTGTAGTTGAAGAAATCAACCCCTCATGATTGTCCACTTCACCCAAGAAATAAAAAATACTGCGACAGTGGGAGGAAAGAGCTCAAGTGAAATTCCAACAATGTTAACTTCTCTCACACCCTCTTGCTCTTTAACAACCACTCCAAAATATATTCAATCAGCTCATACACGCACTCACCATTCTATTACATACTCTCCAGCAAAAACTCTTCACACCTGTGGAACAATGATAAAATTTGAATCCCTCTTATAGAATCTAGGAACTTAAGTGTCAAGATCTGAATGTAGAGAAGAGCTATGCTTATCTAAAAACTTATCTTTAAAAGATCCCACCTATCTTTGAATTCTCACCAATGGAATATACCAGCGTGATAATAATAAACTTTTATTTTATGTAAAATTCTTCACAATTATAAGTGTAACAATCACATCAATTTAAATCCAAGTCAAATCACTCAATTAAATTCAATGTAACTCTTGAAGCTACGTTATCTTATATGTTCAATTATCTAATAATATTAAAATTAAATAATAAGACTTGTTAACGTGCCCATCATTCTACCTGCCACCGGATGCATGCCGGCAGTCAAATCGGTGAACTATATCTGCTACATTTCCGCAGGAATTGTCTTCAACCTGATTGTTTTCAGGAGATACAAAGGCTGGTGGGCTTGATACAACTACATCAGTACATCTTATCAGGTGGATTAGATGGTGTCCGCACGGATAGCTTGGTTGGCCAACTAACAGGGTCAATTGGAACAAGGTCCTAGGTTCGACTCCTGGTAACGGGAGGCAATGGACCGCTCTGTTAGGGGACTGATCAAGATTATACCGTGATTCAATCCTCCAGCAGTAGTCGGGCCTACGACTGGGGGCCCTTGGGGTTGGGGATTCAACCTTTTGTAACAAGGTGGATTAGATGGTGGAGTGGCTTTCTTGGCAATCCTGTGCTATTTTACCTTACAGAGCAAGAACATCAATGGACCAAGTTGGTGGAGATTAGAGTTGTCCGATCACTGTACTGTTGCAACCTGTCCGACTGCTCCGAGATTGATGTTGAAGGTTGTCCTGTCTTCCATTGATTGAGCACCCTTTAACCTGGAATATGGCTTCAATTCATGTCTACATCATGTCTACAATACTCTTCCACGAGATACACAAGTACGTCTAATTCAATGAAGCAAGAGACGAAACTTACGTGGGAAACTGGACAGGTAATTTCTGAGAAATGAAAGAAACGTTACTTCCAAAGTTCTAGCTTTCACATTTGAAGGAGCTTGAGCATATATCATCTAATGTATGATGTGATTCTCTCTGCATAATTCTCGCTTTATGTGCTTATCATCATATACAAGGTACGAGTATTACATATTATTTAAGTTACTAACTTTATCTTTTATAATTCCAACATTTATTATATAGTAATTGCCATTTGTTTATAACAACAACGGCAGTAAAATATCATTAAGTGCGGGCTCTATAAGGGATCAGTATAGAGTCTTACTTTTAGGCCATCTCCAACGAGGCACAAAAACATTAAATTTGGTGTTTGGGTACAATAAATCCACTTCAAAGAAGATGCCAAATTTTTATACCAAAATGGTATAATAAATAGTAACACACCAAAAATACCAAATTTCTTTGCACTATTTAGTGTATTACTATTCATTGCTCCATTTTGATGTCAAGATTTAGTATCTTTATTGAAGTGAATTTATTGCACCAAAACACTAAATTTCATCGCCACATTTTGACATGAAGATTTGATGTCTCTTTAGAGTGGATTTATTGCACCAAAACATTAAATTCATGCACCGAAAGTGATAAAAAAGATAACTTTGTCCATTTTCTTTTTAACATATTTCTTTTATGTCCTTTTCACAAATTCATTTATTTACATAATTTACTAAGTAATTAAATTTGAAATATATATTACTTTACATAAAAATATATAAAGTATATATTACTTTACACAATATTTGTAAATAATATTAAGTTAATATAAAGTATATATTAATTAATTAAGAATAATGATTTTATTTTAATTTTTAATAAATAAATAAAAATTGTTGTATAAATATAAATTAATTTAGTTAATAACTAAATTATTGTGATTGTATAAATATAAATTAATTTAGTTAATAACTAAATTATTATGATATATTCTTTGAAAAAAATTTGGTATAAAAATTTAGTGTAGAATTGTTGGAGTAACACTAAATTTAGTATAAAAAGATTCTTAAAATATACCCTTTTACACTAAATTTGGTGTAATGGTTGTAGATGGCCTGAGTTCACAACAGAATAAATGCACGCATTGTTAACACTATTATTCAAATGTCAACATATATATTTAGCCTTAATTTTCTACTAGAATCATGTAAATTAATAATATGTAATTATTTATTGATTTTGATTCAATAATTGGAGTCACCTAAAGTATATAATTTGGTTCTGCCAGATTCAGGCCGAACGGTGCGTTTCCGTTGAAATCCATCGTCTTCTACTTTTTGTGATGAATACGGTGTGAAGTTTCCTGCAAAACAACGAAGGCACGTCGAGTGTTATGTCCCGACTAGCCCCTCCGACGCTCAAGTTAGGTTTCTGGTGAGGGTAAGGCTGCGGAATGCAGAGAGAAAAGCTGAGTTATGATCCTCGTATCTGAGTTATGGAAGAATGATGCCTTATATACGGTTCTGTAGCTAGGTTTAGGTTTTCACGTAGAGTTTTATCTCTGCATAGAAAGTTCTCTTGCTGACGGGCCGTAGGGAACGTGCATCGGGCTTGGGCCCGACGTCTGGGCCCGGTGTGGAAGTGAGACTGAACCGATCGGCCCATAGCCCTGTGCGGTCGACCCAACCATAAATAAATTGATGTATATAACATTAAAGATACCAAAAAAAAAAAAAAAAAACACAGAAAGTCCTTCGTCATTTTTTCTTTGCTCTTTATTTTCACGTGGTATCAAAGTCAAAGTCCCGTTTTTAAAAAGTCAAAATTCAAGAGTTTTTCTTCAGCCCTTTCTCTGCAGCATTCTTTCAAACATTTGGGAGGGATTCTTAATCTGCTTCAAATACATTTTTTCATATGCCAAATTGATTCTTCGTTTGAGGAGACTTCAAACTACAAAAAACACCAACACTGCCATAACACACACCCTCATGCACCACCCAAAGTTTCGAACCTGAAAACCCTAGTTGCAGTTGTTTAGAGAAAGAAGACAATCTAAACGATGTTATCTAGCTTCCAAGCAAAATAACGACGTCACGAAAGCTTAGAAATTTTGTGGAGCCATGTTATTTACCATGTGATATAGCATCTTAGTCAACGCCAAGTCATCTTGTATAATGCCACGTATTGTCCAACTCATTGCCATCTCAGCAAATATTTAAATTAACTTTCCATGTTTCGCTACCTAATTTGTCCACGTGTCAATATAGTTCTCTTCCTTAGTTCAATTCAAAGCCATCGGTTCACTTTGGTTTGGTTTAAAAGAAGTTGATTGATATTTGACCATTAGATTTAGCATATTTTTATTTGGTTTATTTATAAATAAGACCGATTTCTACTGTTGTCAAAGTTTTGAATTCATTTTTGAGGTTAGAATAATCAATTTTCATATTGATAAGTAAGTTTTCTCGTATTTTATTGTGTTCATTCACTATAGATGCCTCTAAACTTCTCCCATACATTCCTAATCCTATTAATATAATTTTTTATGGTTCCAACTATAATCTTTGAGTTGAGGAAATGTGTAGCTTTCTTTAAGAGAGACTCCTTTGGTGTACTATTATTGGAAAAATACCTAAACCCACTCAAAAGAAAGATAACAACATTTATGTATTTATTGAATGATTAGTAGCATTGAATGAAAGAACCATCAAATTTTAACATGGTTTTGAAATACATGTGCTGAAGCCATTAAACTTGACTTTCGGTTTTTGACACAATATAGGAGGTCTGAAATTTTTTGAAAAATCATTATTCTGTTTCTAATGATCTCCATTAATTTCAGTTGTATAGTAGTCTTCACCGTATATAATAACATCCTGAATAAACAATACACAATAGTCTGTCTTAATTGCAAGAACTTTGAGATCAACTAGCACATAGTGATCCTACCTAGTCTAGTCTTGATGCTATAATGATCTACAAACTTTGAGATTGTTAGCATACATGGCATTTACTGATAACTTTCAAGGATGAATTTGAACTCATTTGTAGCATTATTCTTTATAGAGAAACTCAACCCAACTTCGACATTGTGATTAAGGAACTCATCTTAGAGAAAAGTTGTCTTAATATGCACTTTAAGAAAAAATTGTCCCATCTACTGATGTTATTCTTGCAACTCATACATCTTTTCAAACTTCTCATAACTCAGGTAAGAAATTTTATATAGGATCTTGCAACTACTGTAAAAAGCTCGGACATCACATCTTCGAATGTAAAAAATGACTTAAATGGAACTTTGGATAAGGTAATTTTTCAAAGTCTTTTCAGCCTGTTTCCACTGCTACTACTACCACTGAGGGCCAATAGAAAACATCTCTCCTAAATTTTCTTTAAAAGGACTTTCACACCCTTCTTAAACAACTTCAACCTGATTTTGTACAGTTTCCTCCTTTGTCCTATTTGTCACATCAAGTACTTCAAATTCTTGATATCTCGATTGCAATCATATGACCTCTAATTCTTCCATTCTTGAATCTTTAACAATACCATCTGTTTCACACATTGTTCATACCGTCAATAATTCTACTGTATATATACATCATATAGGTATTGTTCACACATCCAAATTTCATTTACTTGAAACCCTTTTTGTTCTCAAACTCTCATTAACTCTCGTTTCTATTGGAAAATTATGTAAACTTGATCTAAACTTATCATTTACATCAACATATAGGTATTGTTGCATGCATATACTATCATTCACGTAATAGATGTTAAAAGCTCCTTAAGTGTAACATTTGAGGTTAGTTGTTTGATTAATGATAGTATTGCTATCTATTTTTCTCTCTACTTTTGCTCTTAGTGTTTTTAAAGTTATTTTTTTATCGTACAAATCAACAGTTTAAATTAATACCGTCGAAGAAAATTAAAGTGGTCAAGTAATTCTGCTATAAAAAGTACTATAAAAGACCGAACAATCATGAGTTGAGAAAAACGAATAGATTGAAATTAAAAAAGTTGGGCTTCTAGACGCTCACTTACCCCACACCAACAGATTTGCCCGCTCGAAATATGTAAGGCAGCGTTGCAGTTCATGTAATTTATTTCTCTTTTATGGGTCACTGGTGCGAATCTAAAATTGATGCATGCTCGTAGGATCTGCTCAATCTCAATAAAATATATTGATAGGAAGTAGAAACTACACTTCATTTTCTTATTCTTCCAAAAACTGGTCCAAAGAGTCTGACTCTGACCTGTGATATTAATGCCAAATCGTACCTTACGACTTTTCTTGTGTCCGGATCCTTGTGTTTTGTGCTTGACAAGCCAAATGCAAAAATCCATAACCTATTGAATGAATGGTGTCATCAGCCTAAAACCAACGTAAGGACATTGTGATTTCATGTCATATCTGACACTATGTGTCTCTTGCTGTGGATTAGCTGGCAGTTGTCTCAGATGTCTTTCTGGCACGTATAACTTCAGCTTAAACTGTTTCTTTAACTTGAATAGAACAAGACAGTCATTTAAGTAAGTATTTTACAGTCATTTAATCATGTATTTTCCACACTGCAGGCCAATCAATATTGATTACTAATAATATCAGAACTGCGTCTTGGCCCTTCTTACCCCACATGAAATCCTTAATGTAACATCACCGTGACCGGAAAACAGGATATATTCCTTGTTACCCCGAGGAAATGCAGTGTAAATTTACAATGACAAAAACCAACCAAGAGACTTCAGCTCTGGATGATGTTTAATCTACTTGGTTCTATATCTATACTACACCAATTTATTCTTGTTTGAAAGTGTTTACATATCAAAGACATCAAGATCAAGCAAAAAGACTGCAAATTTCGGGACATCACAGAAGTGAAGAAAAAGCATAATAACGAGACTTATCAGGGTATCTTGCTCGCTATACAGGGTCTATCTAGTTCTGGTTCTCGTTCAAACAGGAAAAAGGATAACTATGATGGATGCATAGACATGAGGCTCTAAGATATTGGTGAAAATTCAGGCTTCCTTTCGCTTACTTGTTGGATTCTGGATTCGGGCCGCTAGGGACTTCATGTGCAGCTGCTTTAAACTTTTGATGATCTGAAATGGAACCATGAGTAGGTCTAGTAATTATAGTCATAGTAGTAGTCGCAGCAGCAGCAGCAACATCACTAATGGTATTAGTAGGAGGATGCATTTTCGTGATAGTTTGTTTTGTTCGGTTGGTAGATTTTGAAGACAAATGGGTCATGGATTTCTTAGGGAAATCGATCGGACGAGCTACAAGAGGAATAATCAAGAGAAGGCCAAGAAGGAGAAATATCAAAATAGATTGTTGGTTTTGACAGTTTTTACAAGCTACTGCCATGAAACTGGAACTGAGTATAAAAGACCGGTCACAACTGATGATACTCCAAAACTCAAAGTCCGTGAACCAGATGAAATACTAGGTCTCGTAAGTCGTGAGAAGGAACGAAAAGGTAGAAGAGAGAGGCTAAGGTACTAGGACTCGAGCTGTGGAAAGTAAAAGCAGAAGGTACTGGTAAGGAAGTTAAATATACAAACCCATTCGTTTAATGCACTACAGGGAATAGCAAGTATCTACGTAACGCTACATGGCTACATGGCATCGGGATAATATCTTTTATTTAATTTTATAATGTCTTATTCTGTCTCATAAATTTCAGTCATTTATTTATGTAAGACTCGCGTTCATTTATGCGAAACCTACATGGGAATTACCTAAATGAATGACTGAGATTCATGAGATACAATAAAATACCCTAAAATTAAACAAAAGATCTGGACTCCATGACACCCTATCTTTTATGACCTACTTTTGTGCTACCAGAACAACCCTCTTTATTATAGGAAAATTCAGTCACGTTGAGTTTAACCTTTTTAGTCAATTAAATTTTTTTTCTAAATGTACTCAATTTTATAATTATAGTTTAAAATTTTAAAATGATAATAAAATATTTTAATTTTTAATTTTTTAATTATAATATGAAATTCAAAAAGTAACGATAAAATAATCAAAATTTTATTTTTTTAATTATAACGCGACTTTAATGTCTACATTAAATTTGTTGCCAACTTGGTATTTCGTGTGAATTCTCATGGATATTCAATTATCTACTCACCTTAAGAGACTTAGTGTATCCTCACATTAAGCATTTGTTGGAAGATGACACTAACATTTGGTTTTTGTTTGATAACCGGACCAATTATAGTATATTTTTCCAAAGAGCAGATATAGCCCAACGTAAGAATAGAATTGGTACCAATGCTAGAGTATCTTCTCTTCTTCATAATAGAGAGTCGTCTGGCAATTTCAGAGGTTTCTCCTTGCTTGCAGACTATCTACCGCGATCCTTGAAATGCATGGACAGGAATGTATTGTTCGGATGCCTAACTCAAAAGGTATATTTTCTAATTGGTCTGTCATAACATCATGACTCCTAATGCTGAAATGGTTCCTTGGTACGACACTATATGGAAACAAACTTTGAACTCAAAAGTTTCCGTCTTTTCTTCGTTGGTAGTTGGGAATAGGTTCAGAATTAAAGGACGATGGTTAAGGCAATTTGATCCGATGTTTGTTCTTTGTAAACAAGTTGAAGAGACTAGGAATCACTCTTTTTTGTTGTAATTTTACTAAAGCCATTTGGAGCCAAAAGATGCACTATTTACCAGTCTATAGCTATACCTTTAAATGGGGAGATACCTTGCAAATGATTATGGATTGCACTAAGCAAGATAAGCCAAATGGGTTGTTTATAAAATCAGTCTTTTTTTTTTTGATAAGGGGAAAAAAGAACAGTTTTAAGAGAAACTAATTCTCGACTGATCCTGAAGGAGGATATAATGGCACCTACTGGGTAGTATCTAAATAAGTAAACCTAAGATCGAACTGTTCCACATAACTTACTAGCTAGTCCGCACAACGGTTACTTTCTCGGTACATATGCTGATGCACTACTGTCCAATTCCGACAAACAGATCCCGAACGAAACGCGGGATTATTACTACCATCTACTTTATATGGAAGGAACGAAACATGAGGTTATACAAAGGTCTTGAAACTAATAAATATCAGATAGCAGAAGTGATTATTAACTAGGTTAGTTGCCTTAATCGTAAATTCCAAGTGGGAAGCACTTACTCCTAACATGAAAGTCACTTAGATGTTATAATTCATTGTGACTATTGTAAAGTAGCAGTATCGATTAATTTTTAATAATTGTGGACATATTAAGTATATCATTGTAATGTGGATTTTGTAGCTTTTGTTATACTTAATAAAATATTTTAATTTTAAAAAACATTAAGATTGTTGACATGGCCTACCACGTGTTTGAAAAACCTTAACTATTAATATATGTTAGCCAAAATTAACACAACAAGTGAAGATTAATGAAACAACATCTTTGTTAAAAACAGAATTCCTAAATCAGTTTCACAGCCTCAACCTTTCGTTATTTACTTGTTTTACCTCAACCCTCATCCCTTTTTTTTGTTTGTTTTTTTGACGCCTTAAACTACTCTCACATGTAATGCACCAGTAAGATTCTTGTTTTCTATTCGTTCTCTTGATGTCCTTAGTATAAGTACATTGGAGTTGTGTAACTTGAAAATTGAAAGGTAAAGGCCTTGAGAGAACAAATTGAAAACGAAAAAAAATTGAAATCAAAATGTAAAATCGTCGAGACTACGTAATCTAATTTAAGTCATTTTTACACAATGACTTCGTTTCATTAATATTCATTTGTTATTTTAATTTTGGCCGACGTGTATTAATAGTTAGAATTTTTGGAACACGTGTCAAGTCAGGTCAGCAAATTTAACGGAAACAATAACGTCAGGTTAGAATTGAAAAAATTGAAAGTTTGAGTATTTTATTGCTACTTTTTAAGTTTGGGTTACAATTAAAAAAAATAAAAATTTGAGTATTTTATTGTCACTTTTTGAAGTTCGAGCTATAATTACAAAATTGAGCAAAATTTGAAAATTTTATTGTAATTAACCCTAACCTTTTTTCTATTTATCAAGTCTTTGCCATTAACTGTCAAATCCCTTTTGCAATTAAGAAGGATATGCTTATTCATTGAATGAGTTTATTTTT
>JANIPM010000005.1:15106938-15124949 GCA_027478405.1 Erythroxylum cassinoides
CATATGCAAAACACAAGGAAACTCAAATGTCTTTTATTTCATCAAAATGCTCATAAATTTATTTATACTCTTCATTCATCACAAAGAATCATACCATATTTCCTCATTTAATTTCATTTTATAAATTTTAATTTCCAAGCAAAGTTCGGGGTCCAACAGCGTGAATTTAGAGGTCTCTGTTATTTTCACAAACGTTCAACCGCCTGTTCAACTATTGTTTTTACCTCTCCAACTCCATAGTCACCTTAGTCATTCTTTCATTCAAAAATTAAAGCAATTGATTCCTAATTTGAATTCAATTCATCATCTAGATTGTGAGTCTTGTCAACTTGAGAAACATCATCATGTTGCTTTTCCATCTAGAGTTAATAATAGAACCGAAAGCTCTTTATGTTAGGTCATTCTAATGTTTGGGTCCATCTCGTGTGACCTTAAAACTTGGTTTTCGTTACTTTGTTGTTTTTGTTGATGATTAGTCTAGAATGACTTGGTTATATCTAGCAAAAGAATGTTCTAAATTGTTTTCTATTTTCAATCCTTTTTCTCTAAAATCATAACTCAATTTGGTTGTCCTATTTGTATGCTTAGAAGTGATAATGTCAAAGAGTATTTTTTTATTCCTTTTAATCTTACATAAAAAAAATTGACGTATAATTTACCAATCTTCTTGTTTTCAAATACACAACAAAATGGTGTTGCTAAAAGGAAAATCGACATATCATAGAAGTTGCTCAAACCTTATTAATTGAGATGAAGGTTCCTAAGGATTTTTGGAGTGATGTTATCCTTACTACTTGCTATCTTATTAACAGAATGCCATCTATTACTCTCAAAGGTTAGATCCCTCATATTCTTATGTTTCCCAATACTCCTTTTTTTCCTCTTCATCATTGTATCTTTGTATGTGTCTATTTTTTCTACTAACTCCAGCTAAGAATTGACAAACTATATCCACGAGCCGTCAAATATATCTTCCTCAGTTACTAGAGAACACAAAAAGGTTATCATTGTTACAGTCCCTCGATTAAAAGATTCTTTGTGCTTACAGATGTGACATTCTTTAAGAACACATCATACTTTTCTAAGAGTCAAGATGCTAAAAGCTTTCATCATTATTTGCCATCACTTTTTGATAAATCTTTGGATAATTCTGCTAAAAATTTACACACTTCACCTACAAATTCCAATCCTTCTTCCCTTCATCAATTGTCTCGAGTAGATTTGTAGGTTTATTCCCGTTGACATCATCGAACATCGAATGCTAGATGGTCATTCGGATGAGCCCTCTCGTCTAGTGTGTAATTTCTCGCCAAATCTAAAAATTAGTGACCTAGATTGGCCTATTACTTTAAGGAATGGTAAACGATCTTGTACCCATCATTTGATTTTTAATTTTGATTATTATAACCAAGTATCCTCTTCCTTTCATTCTTTTCTATCAAACTTGGATTATATGTCTATGCCTAAAGGTATAACAAAGGCCAGCAAGCAAGCTATGCAAGAGGAAATAAATGCTTTATGGTCCAATGATACCTGGAAGCTTGTTACTCTTCTTCCTGATGCCTCAATTGTTGGTTATCAATGGGTATATACTATTAAGACACTTGTTGATGGATCTATCAAATGACTCAAGACTCGTTTTGTTGCTAAATGATACGCATAAGTCCATGGTATTGATTATTCTAAAACCTGTTTTCTCCTATGGCAAAAATGGCGTCAATACAGATGTCACCCCTTATTTTTGGCCTCTCTACTAACTTGATATAAAAAATGCATTCCTCTATGGTGATCTCGCAGAAACAATCTATATGGAGCAACCTTCAGGGTTATTGCTCAGGAGAAGTCTAAGAAAGCATCTATTGAAGAAATCTTTATATGGATTAAAACAATCTCTTAGAGCATTATTTGGACGATTTAGTTCAGTTGTGAATAACTTTGGTCTCAAGCAGTGTGGAGTAAACCATTCGGTATTCTATCAACACACAAAAATTGGTAAAATTCTGTTAATTGTATATGTTAATGATATTGTTATTACAAATGATGATCAAAATGGAATTCATAGATTGAAGGAATTCTTGCAACAAAAATGTCAAACAAAAGATCTCGATCTATTGAAATATTTTATGGGAATCGAAATTACAAGATCTAAAGATGGTATCTGTCTCTCCCAACGCAAATATGTTCTCAATCTCTTAGAAGAAGCTGGCTTGTTGGGATGTAAACCAATAGATTCTCCGATAGATCTCAACCTCAAACTTGATGTAGATCAAGGAGAACTTTTGAAAGATCTAGAAAACTATAGAAGATTGATTGGCAAATTAAACTATCTTACAGTTATTAGGCCTAACGTTTCATTCAGTACAAATGTGGTTAGACAATTTATACAATCCTCTCAGGCTAGCCATTAGAATGCGACTATTCACATCTTAAGATAGCTCAAGCATAATCCCAACAAAGGACTCTTGTATAAGAACCATGGGCATTGTTCAGTTGGGCCTATAGTGATGTTGATTGGACTGATCAGTGATCTACTACAAGATATTACGTGTTTGTTGGTAGCAATATGATTTCATGAAAAAGCAAGAAGCAACCTGTAGTTTCTTGTTCAAGTACAAAATCAAAATATAGAGTCGTGGCATATACAACTCGAGAACTTACCTGGGTATAACATATACAAGAACTTGGATTTCAACTAACACAACTTATGGAGCTAATGTGTAATAATCAAGTTGCCATTTACATTGCTTCTAATCCAATTTTTCATGAAATGACAAAACATATTGAAGTAGACTGACACTCAGTCAAAGAGAAGTTTCAACAAAATGTGATAAAAACCACTCATGTGAATTCTTAGCTGATCTACTTACCAAGTCTTTGGTTGGAAGTCATGTAACACAACCGTGTAACAAGCTTGGAGCTTATAAGGGGAGTGTAATAAGATTTGATATGATTCAGATTTAATATCTTAGGTGATATGATCAATATATTTAAGAATTATGATTTGATTTGATTCTAAATGTAGCTTACGTTGTATGAAATCTACTATATAAAGGAGCGAGAGCTTTTGAGTTAAGGAAGCTCTTTCATCCTCTTTCTTAAATCTCAACACATACAACCTGAGTTTATCGAAGATCAATAATCAAATAAAATATAATTTTGCTATGTTCATTTATTTTATTTCCATGTGACCATGAACTAAACCAAATGATGGTTCGGTATGACTTGGCAAAAAGAGACCACAAAATGATGTCCTTGGTTTCTATATGTTCTTTGGATATCCCTTCTTTTTCTCTAGTTTCTTACAGATTTGTCTTTGGTTTACCACTCGGAGTGACACGCCTTGTCACTGAACGCATGGTCACGAATTCCTCGGCAGTAGAAGGGTGAATTCCAACCTGCACGTAAAGAAGTTTAGTCATGCAATGTATACTGGAAGTTTGCAAGAGAAAATTATTATAGGAACATTAGGAATTTCTGTTGAGAAATTGCATGCTTCTGTTACCACCCTGGCCTACAGGAAAAGTTCTTACCGTGCTGTCAAATTGTGCCTTAGTTGCTCCACACTTCAATGCTATACCAATGCCCTAGCAGAATGCATCAACATGGCAATCAGAAACCAAATCAAGTACTAAACTAAATATGGAAAAAGAATATCGATGTCAGCTCAGGCAGCCAAAATTCACCTTGTTTGGAAGTGAAAATTACACTACCACTCTAGGAGTGGAGCTTAATTAAGCTGTAGTGATTGTCCATACTTGATTTTAATTAAGCTTCCTTAGCTTTTCACAGACAATTCAAGACAAATCGTCTATCTACGAGGTCTAAATTAATTCTTAGGATGGTAGATTCCCCTTGTCACAAAGCTGGCAGCGATCAAGGCCAGTTCATGGAGGTTCTCATGACTTCCTGAGAGCTAGAGGCAACAACGATCTTTCTTTCTACGCTAAAAAGCTAAGCTTATAAAATGATAGCATTCGGTGTACATAGAATTATGGATTGAAGTAACCATGTCTGAAACTACATTTTCTACAAATAGTTTATACCGCAAATTTTTTATCCAGTTTGGAATAGAGCACACCCAAGAACTGATACACATGTAGCATAAGAATTATGAACCCAAAATCAAGTTGAATTGAGGTTATTAATTATAAATAGTAAAACAAGTGATAGAAGTTTTACATTTGGGATCATTATTTAAGAGGGCTGTTATTTGTTATACCTGCATAATTTCAGCTGCATCTGATCCACACATTGAGGCCCCAAGAACTTTATCTGTCTCAGCATCAACAATAAGCTTCATCACTGTCTTTTCTTGTCGTCTGGAAAACATTACAAACCAGGTCAGAAAGAACATGCATATTTTGAGCACTTCAACTTACAAGAATAAATCAGAAGTGGAATCATCTGAGGCAATTGATATTCAGATTGAAGATAACATTCTAAATCCTTAATTAAGATTCCTCAAACAGAGAATAGTTTATTTTCATGAGGGAAAACTAAACTATTACTGTCAGAAAAGCAGAAAGGATTGTTTCAAATAAATAATACATATGGACAATATGCTTATAACTTTATGGTTTCACCAGATTCTAATTTGTAGTTATTACAAATAAATCCTGCATCTTATCCCTAGTTTATTGCTACATGATAAAATGATATTTTGACAGCATACTTATCTCTAGTTTTAGAATATAATGCAGTTTAAAGAGACAGAGATGAAAAGAAAAGAGATAATATGGGTTAACTATCAAGTGAAGTGAATAATTATCATCTTTGTTTGTTTCAATTATGTTCGGGCATTAGTACAACATTAAGACTTCTACCAAAGCTTCATTTTTTGTACAAAAGCAGTACTAGTACAACTTTGAGACTTTATATCATGATGCACAACACAGTACATATATGATCTAAAATACAGTACATACCCAGAAACAGTGCTCTTCATAGGATTGAAAGTTGAAGTGAAAACCAAGATATCCCCGCTTGCTTGCTCCAGAGCCTGCTCTTCACTGAGGCCTACTACAGAAAGAGGTGGTATACTGCAAAGGACAAAAAATATCACAACGGTGAAGCAGAGGTAAGCAAATCCTCATAGAACATGAAACAGAGGAAGGCACACAAAGATGTACGAGGTTTCATCAAGAAGGACCTAGTATTACAACATTCTTAGGTAATTTAGCCAAGAACAGAGCAGAACGAAGGAGAATGATCAATGTAGCCCAACTCCAATTATTAAAATCAAGGTTTACTTGAGCTTGGGTATATAATGTTGAATACCAAGTACATTAATGACAGAGTAACATCAACATAGGAATAAGCTTAAGAAAAGGATAGTGAGAATATCATGGAGGCACCGTGGAAGGCTATGAAATATAAGACATGACAAGAGTTTAATGGAAATATCAGTAAAATGTAATCCACCCCATTGCGCCTACAAACTTTTCCCTGTACCATTTGGTTAATGTGCTTCAATTTCAACACCTCCTATGCTACAAATAAATACCACTATTAATGCCAGTCCCATGTATACAGTTAAGTCTAACTTCACAAGAACATATCTTGCACCTTTGTACCTTGCACAGGTATCAAAAACATTGGAGCACCTTATACTACTTGAGATGCACCAGATGTCATATACTCAGATTAGAGATATGTATCTGGGTACCGGACTTGCTAAAAAGGATAGAATATGGAACGCAGCCTTAAATTGGCTTATGACCACAGAATATTTCCATGTTATACAATACTCCTCGATAAATTAAAGTTTGTGGATTCTATGTTAGTATTCCTTGACATCTCATTATTCAATCTTGGATTACTAGTCCAATGATCTTCCCTAGGCTTACTGAGCTTTAATCAACCATCTCAACCATCTCAACTTCATCTTCCAATAAGAAAAAATGAATTCTCTATTAGCTTAACTGAGCAATTAGACAAAATAAAGTGTCATAATTGTCAAGCATAGCTCTCCTGTAGCATGATTGCATTACAGTTTCGCCAGGGAAGTAAAAGGGACAGCATCTCTTTCTGTTCTCCTAGGAAGTCACAGTCACTCCTTTCCTCCTTAACACAAAGAAACTACTTCTATTAGCTAGATGCACAACGGATTTGGAGGAACAAAACTTGTCTATAAGTTGTTCGGCATGAGGAATAGAGGTTTTTAACCTCTATATCCAAATTATCACGGGCTCTGTAGTCAGTATGACTCTTCAAAGAATGTGGAAAACCTCTTCTTCACAACATGAAAAGACTCATGAAATTATAGTTTAGGCTATTAAAAGCCACGAAATGGAACTTACGTATCAGACTATATGATGTAAGCTACTGAGTAAGGAAAAAAGCAGAGCAAAGTCATAAATATCCTAAACCCTGGAAGTATCTGACTCTATTATCACCAACAACTAAGTAGAGCCAACAGATTTGAGGCCGGAGGTATTACCTAAAAACAGCAGAAGGTATATTGCTATAATCTGGTTGGCTAGACTGCCCCCCAAAAACAGTTTTCTGCATTAAGCAAAAGACATAGACTCCATTACAAGCATATTGGATAAGAGTGGATGAGAAATTCTTTCAACTAAATAGAGGAATTATGAGGTCTAGGCAAAAGACATACTGCAAAACATGTTCCCTCCATTAAGGCAACAGGAGTGAGGTTCATTCGGTTTGTGACATCACCAATAGCCCAAATGCTAGGTATGTTGGTGCGTGAGTACTCATCAACCTGAAGAACAAGGGGGGTCAAATACCACAGTAAAGTTAATTTTAGTTGAACATCAATAATATTTTCTAGTCAGCAATGGATGCTCTGTAGTGAAGTTTTCATCATTGCAGCCCCCGCCAACAACCGATCATAAGAAATTTAATAAAGAGCATATTAGGTGAATGGATTGTGTATGTTCAAAGATAAACTAATAGATAATGCTCAACAACCTTTACAGCTCCAGTCTTATCAAGATCCACACCTACAGCTTCCAAATTCAACCTCTTTGTGTTTGGGGCCCTACCTGCAATGTACAAGAGAAGAAAAATTCTATTAAATAACTTCAAGTGAAGAAAAGACAATTCCTTCTGTTAAGCAGGAAATGGAAATGATACCAAAGAACAAATACATTTAGGGAATGGCAGCAAGATAATAGTCTGTACATATTATCACACTCATATAAATTACATAGAATGTACGAATTTCATTGAAATGTACCCAAAATCATGCATTTTTGGTCTTCTACCTTTAGATTAGATCCCAAAGCCTCAACAATAGATGACAATATGGTCTTATGGCTACAGATCACCGAGAAGCACAGTACAATTTGAAACAATTAATTACATTAAAACATCAGAGATTCACTGCAAAACTAATTGATGTTCGGAAACTCCAACCAAATCTTGACAATCTAAGGCAATACAATTGCTATGCTGCATAACAATTGTTACATTCCCTCTGCACAATCCAAAGCCAACAAAAACCCTCTTATTCTATTTCACCATGTGAAGAAAATGTTAACATGGCTAAACCATAGTATTTATATCTAGGCTCCAAGTTGTTTGGATTCGCAAGTTATTTAATAAAAGGAATGACATCTAGCCATCCCCAACGATTAAACAAAACCATATGCTTAAGTGTGTATGGTTTAAACAGGGACAATAATTACCAGTGGCAAAAAGAACAACATCAGCAAACAACTCCTCTCCATGATCTGTTACAACTTTTATGCCATCTTCTGTCTTAATCAACTGTATTTGTCACATTTATGGTTAGCGTAATATACATTGAAGAAGTGATAGAACAATTTACATCAGTGAGTCAGGAAAAAAAATCATAAATGGAAACAAACACAAGAATAATTGGAAAATACCTCCTTTAAATTTGTCCTTGGATGCATATTGATTCCCCTGCCTTCCAGATTTCTGGCAACCACTGCCCTCATTTCGTCATCAAAACCTCTGCATTTGGATTTAACAGATTGGTTTTTGTGAGAAATACAACTACAGTCTAAGGCTGAAGTTATCGAGTGAAAAAGGTCTTGTTAATCTCCTTGTTGAGAATAAGTTGCACGATGGAATAAGCAACATAATAGAGATTACATTCATATATTGAGAAAGAACAGGATTTACTTGTTTCAAACCATTTTAAAGAGGCACTGTAAAATTGCTAATCTAAGTCAACAATTATACCCTCATCCATGACACATACTCATCAAACAAATTACTTTGCAAAAGTAAACTGCATGATGCAAATCAGAAAACGAGTTGAGTTGTCAATATTTCAACAAGCTAAGATTTTGGCAGAAATCCAAAGTTCACGAGGCATGCAATTTAAGATGAATGAAACCTTGACATCTTTTTAGGACTCTAACTTGGCATTCAAGATAAGAAAGCTGAATCAAATCTGTAATATGACCTTAATGGCAGTTCCTTTCTGAAAAACAGATCAACCGTGCAACCAAAGCCTCGCCATATTGAAGCAAACTCAACAGCAATGTACCTAAGTAAGAGAACATCAAATGTCATAAACTTGCTAATTGGACTAGCAGAAAATAGAAATCAGAGCATATGTGGCAGAGTTTTACCCTCCACCGAGCACCACAGCACGCCTAGGTAACTCTTCCAAACTTAAGGCCTCATCAGAGGTTATAGCCAGCTCCTATATAGTACAAAGGTAAGTTAATAAGACAAACCAAAGAAAAAAGAACAACTGCCTTTGATCTAAGGAAATCAACAATAACCTGCCCAGGAATAGCAGGACGTTGGGCCCTACTGCCAGTTGCAATCAGAATATGCTTTGCTGTGTAACTCAATTTCGTGCCATCTAGTTGTGTCACCTCAACTTCATTAGGACCAACGATCTTCCCCTCTCCTTCATATAGTTTAACCCCAGCATTAGAAAGTAAACGCTTGTAAATTCCATTCAATCTGATAATTTCATCAGTCTGCAATTTCATGTAACTAGAATCAGTGCACAATCAGGTATAATCTTTAGCAAAAAAACAAACATAAAGAACTAGGACAAAAAGATTCTCAGAAGCAGCATCAGATGGCAGATAAATGTTTTAAGAATTCTAGTTCTGTCATAGGTCCCCTTAAAGACATAAACAATCTCTCAAGTAACACATCCCACACAGACCCCATTGAATCATCACTAAACCCAACAAATGTGATCTCAACAATAGCAGAAATCACAAAGTAATCCAGCTCACTCACACCAGCTGTCTCCCAATTGAAACGAAAAACTCCACCAACATCGCAATATTCATAATTCAAAAACCACCAAATGTGGCACATCAAAATGGACAATCTCTATTCAGGCGGACAAATTTTGTCAAAATTATTAACTGAAGCACTTTGTAGCTAACAACTAGCCTATCTCAAAGGAAAGAAGTAGCTAATTGTATATGAAATTCCTCCTCGTTTAACATTCAAAATGCAATGAGGGAAGTTCACAGAAAGCATCCTAGAGGACCCAGAATAGCTCCTACCAAAGAAAACTGCAGAAAACTAGGAACAGAGTAGCTCAACAAGCAATTATTCTCTTCATCATACTCCCACAGTAAAATAAACCAAGACTTGATTGGCATGGAGTTAAAAGAAGGTATTTAAGATTATAAAAAACATAAACTGAACTGAGAAATTTACCAACCTTCTTTTGCAGCAGTTTTTTCCAATTGAAATCCACTCTTTCATGCAGTTCCCATCCGTAGTTCCTAGCATCCTTCAACAACAAAAGCACAATTCCATCCAGTTTACATAAACAGTAATGTTAAAATATTTATAAAGTTCTGACTAATCCACCAAATGATAGTAAAGATGGTAATAATTAATTAAAATAGTAACATTAACTCAAAGCACTTCAGCACCAGACTACCGGAATCAGCTAAAATATGAAAGCAAGATGAAACAAAATCGGACTGAAAACAATAGAATTGACAAACATTCAATGACATGGAGTTCAGTGATATGTTAATAAACATTCATCAGTCACAGAATACATTGACACCTTTGCACGAACTTCAATTCTTTATGCATCTTTTGCTCGTTAAAAAGAGGAATAGACAGATCATTTTCCAAGAATCTAGATCCTGCCAAATTATTACCTCAATTTCACCTCCAAAAGCTGCTCCATATACTAAAATCTTCTTTGGAACACACCCTCGAATAACACACCTATAAAATCAAAAGTCAGAAACACCAAGGACTGTTGACAACTAACCTATGAATAAATCACTCGGCAATGGTCATCAGAGTTTTACTTAATTACGTTTAAAAATTCGCTATACAACTGTTTCCATATAACAAAACAGTAAAAGTTCAGCAATAATGAATGAAAATGATCACGTCGATAATATACTGCATTAGGGTGAAACAATGCAGCATATATTCAATAACAGTGAAGGAAATGAACGTGAAGCTAGTAGCATAATGAACTCACGTTCCACCAACGCCCCCAATCACCTCAGAACTGATTGGATGAAATGGTAGCTCACAAATTCCAACCTTCAAAAAGAGGAAGCAGGGGAACATTAGCTAACAGATTATATTTAAATACAGACGAAGAATTTTTTTTTTTTTTTTAAGGCATTCAGATAAAGATTAAAGAAGACAAAATGCATTTCTCGATTGATGAAAAGAACAACGACACATGTCAATTTGCATTTTCTCAACTTTTTAGTGAAATTAAAAGGAAAAGAGAGGAGAGAGAACAATTCAACGTACTTTGCTTCTTTAGGCCTACTAGAAAGAGTCGATTTAGCGGCATTAACGAATTTCCTCCAAAATTATAAATAATGGTCACAAATTTGGTTGAGAGACAAAGAGAGATGCTCACAAACCTTAGCCCCAAAGTTAGCTGAGAATCGAGCAGCGCGAACACCACCACTACCAGCGCCAATAACGAACAAGTCAAAATCAAATTGAGCCTCTTCATTAACAGCAGGATTGTTCACTTCACCATCGATAAGCATCTTTCTTGCCATGATTGTTTATATCTAAGTAAACAACTCAATGTCTAAAGAATACAAAGTAAATCAGAGCTCAAAAAGTGAAAGAGATCATAAAAATATTTTTTTTAAAAATCAAAAAAAATATTAACCAAAAGTTGGTGATTTTGCAATTTCTACAACCTATAGCAAAACTGAGCCTCAGAACTAAGGAGTTGGACTTGGATCTCTGTTCAATGAAATAGGAAATAGTATATCCGATCATACCTTTTCCAAACACGTCTCTCTACTTTTAGAACAGTGATGGAGGGCAAGGGCCTAGGTTTCAATGATCTTATATATGTGTGTGTGAGTCAATGGTTGGGCGCCACGGAATTGAGAGAGATGCCAACAAAATTAACGAACGGAACAAAATAAAGTAATTCGAAATCCTAACCAAGGAGATAAACAAATTATGCGGGTCTTGGATGAAGCGGAATTTCCCTTTAGCATAAATGTTTATGTTTTCTTTTTTCGTACAGCAGACGTTACTTTCAAGTTCAACAGTCAAAGTCAAAGTAAATTTGCTTCATATTGATGCATTTCCTTACGTAACTTGTAAAGGAACAAGTCCGGACGGCAAATGCAATTACAATAATATCAATCACATTTATGAGCATGGACAGAGTAAAGACCTTTTTCTTTTGTTTATAAATTAGATTTTCTTGAGCAAGACCTAGTCTATTATTTATCTTGATATTTTTGTATCATAGATAGGATTGAAATTTATTGCTTGCTCCCAAATTCAAACCATGACATTAGAAAAAAAAAAAGTACTTCTAAATTTGATCTCATTCTTTAAGAATTGTCATTTTTCTTTATTGAGTAATAACTTAAAATTTGTATGGATCCTAATTATCAAACAAAAACATAAAAAATGAGCAATAAATAGAAATAAATAAATTTCATTATCTCTATAGTTACCTTCTAAACTGTCACACACCTATGCTTGGTTGGGAACTAGAGGCATAGATTATGACATCCTCTTGCGTAGTGCTTAGTCAAAACTCAAAAATGTAATTTTGAAGGAACAAGTGAATTCAGATTAGATTCTGTTTTACGAGTATTATCTATTTAATTTTTGTTTATTAAATAAATAGATAAATAATTATGGAACAAAATATGTTCTTTTACTAAGAGCCGGCAATTTAATCCTAAGTAATTTGAAAATAGTGGGATGACTTAACTGACTATGCAATAGGAGGAGAAACAACAATTCAGAATCAGACGCAAAAGCATTTTCCTTTCCTTTTTTCAATATTGTATCAGCGATTCAGCATTGACAATTCTCACCGACACCTAAAAATTTGATATCATATTATTGACTTTCGTACCAATACACTACGGAAATTAAAACTTTGTTTATAAGTCGTAATTTTTGGTTCTAAGAAATGAAGTTTAGACACTGAATGTAATATTTTTTTGGAATATTTACACTTGCTTCCACACTAACGTCACGCAATTCCTTTTAATGAACGATCGATCACACAGAATGAGAGGAACACACACATATAGAGAGAAAGATAGAGAAATCAGAAAATCATTCATTCATTACATGCTTTTCTCGTGCTGTTACAACGGATATATCTACATTACATGGAATATTTCAGACTATTAGCACGTAAATCTGATAAGTGTCCGTTGCTCCCTACGCAACGTTTAGCTTATTTAAACTTACCTTCTACGACACCATCTCTCTCGTCTTCTTCTTGCATCCATGCAACTCAAGTTTTCGTCACATCCCCTCTGTCTTTAAGAATCACTTTATCCATCAGATTGACATCTGGATCCCTCTTTTGTAGTTCATAGAACATTTCCCATGTAGCGTTTTCTCGTGATTTTCCTTACCATTGTATGAGAATTTGCATTACAGCTCTATTATTCTTCTTTACCATCCTTCATCCCCAAATGGCTACTAGAATTTTTTCCACATCCTTCACTGTTGCACCTCTTGTTTGCATGTCCACGTATACACTTGGTTAGGGTTTGTGGATCCATGATTTTAACCGTTAGTCCCAACTCCGATTTGAGCCCCTTTAAGAAAAATCTCACTAAGTATTCTTTAGATAAGATGAGTTTATTAGAGTACCGATCAAGCAGGGCGTAGTAATCCAATACCGATCCTTCCTGTCGTAACTCTTTTAAATCACCTATTGGATCCTCAAAAATATTTTCATCGAAACGTTGTCGGACGAGTGAGATGAACTCCCCTCACTTCATTTCATTGCTCTCTTTCCGATTCCAAATCGTCAATTGATACCGTTTGAGAGTGACACTTTCCATGTGAAAAGAAGCCAGCCTTATCTTCATCTCCTCAGATGTTTGCTCCATTGTAAAAAACTGATCACACCAGTAGCTCCAGCTCCTTACCCCAATGTCGTCAAATGTCGAAAATTTTGTCTTATTGGCCTCCATCAGTACTGGACCCCATCCTCCATCTCCTACACTTCTCACAGACTTCTCTGACTCCTCTTTATCTATCTTCTGCATGAGCCGTTGAAACATGGATTTGGTATCACTGATTTCCTTTTCATGTCAAGACTGAGCCTCCATCATGCTTTTGATACTTTCCTCCTAGGCTCCAATCGACGAATTTTGGCACCTTGCGTATTCTTTGCCATTCTTAGTATGAGGAGCGTACGCTCTGATACCAGATGTTGGAATGTTTACGCTTACTTCCACACTAACATCACGCAATTCCTTGTAATGAACGATCAATCACACAGAATGAGAGGGACACACACACACACAGAAAGAGAGAAATCAGAAAATCATTCATTCATTGCATGAATTTCTTGTTCTGTTACAACGGATATATCTACGATACATAGAATATTCCAGACTATTAGCACGTGAGTTTGACGAGTTTCCGCTGCTCCGTACGCATCATTTAGCTTATTTAAACTTGCCTTTTACGACATCGTCTCTCTCATCTTCTTTCCGTTCATGCAACTCAAGTTTTCGTCCCACATTTCCTTCTTAAGAAATCAGCACAGTTTGATGATAAACATGCGAAAACAGGAATTATCAGGAAAGAGCAAAAAGCAATTATAAACTCAGGACGCATCACCCAATGAATATCCTACATTAGATTGCCACTAATAATATCATTCCAGCGCATCAGTTTCCTTATTTTGACATTTTCAGCATAAAAAAGTTTTTGATTCTACTTAAAATTAACCAAATTGGAGAAGTAAACTATCCATCGAAGTGGACCACTTACCAAACCGCGTTCTACTTAAGATGGGCCGTTTGAAGCACAAGCAAAATTGCAAATGAGCTAATGTGGAAAATCTCTTTTACTTTCCATTTTCTTCTCTGCTTTTGTTTATATTTCTTTCTTCATTACCAGTAAGCCTTGTACGTTTAGTACACCAATAATCAGGGAAATGTCAATTTTCACAGTGTTGAGTATAGATTTGTAATAAAACTAGTAGTATTAGTAAAGTGTTTTAGGCATATCCTTGGTTATATATATTGACAGATTGGCAGGCATACCCAATTTGAGAAAAAAAAAAGCATGAAAAAGACCATAACAAGGACTCAGTGACAAATTGCTAAAAGCAAAAGGGCTTGGTGGCCGTGGAAAATGCAGATCTTTCATAGTCAAACATTCTCACCACCAACTCAGGCGCCATCGATTCAAGTAAATAATTTGCAAAAAAGACCCCTCTCTTGCAGAGCAGGACGCAAAGTTCTAGGCAAAACCTTTGCTGAACCCTTTACTTACCATGCTATTAGTATATACAGTACCCTCAACCACGGTCACACGTACTTTTGATCCAACTCTTCCTGCGGAGGAAACTCCAGTTCTTGCTTTGATGACAAAAAGGTGGGGGATCTCTTTGCTCTCATAATATATCATACCAAACTTCAATTTTCCACCATCATCCATGCCATCATGAAGAATACAAGCTATCCCAGATGGAGAATACAAAATTTACAGGCAAAAAGTTTTCAAGGAGTTTCATTTCCATATCTGGATGTCATTTTCATAAATGCAAAACTTTAAGCAAAAGTCTAGTACAACAAATGCCTAAAATACAGCCCGCCATATTAGCTGTGGTACAAAAAGGCCCAAAGAATAGAAGATAAATACTGTACAAAATTCAATAACAAAAAACCCATTTATATGTAACTACATTGGCTACTAAGTTATAACTCGACTATTACTCTATTGAGAAAAGGACTTCTCTCAAAGCCCACCTAGTATTTTACTTTGGGAGTTTCAAGGAAGCACAAGATATGTTGAAACCTCTTATTGAAATTTCTGTTTAGAAAGACGAGGAACTTACATGTCATTATCAACATGAACAGCTAAAAGCAGTATTGCCAAAGCACTTGGCTTCATTGACGATCTTCCTAACTTCTGTCTCACCAAGAGAGAATCTTGTACTAGGAGATAAGAGGATTCTGTCCATCACATTGATCTTGGGGGCTTCCAGAATTGCCTTGGGGAGTGATAGCGCCCATTGCATACCCCAAATTGACAGTGGTCTCATGTATATAAGGGACCGGAAGTGGCCATCAATGGTCCATGCTTCTGGAGTCTGAAACCAGTATCTGTACTCGCATAAAAGCAAGATTCAGTAACAGTTGCTCCTTCAAAGAAACAAAATCCCAGAGAGAAATACTGTATTAATTTATGCAAACACGTCAGACACTAAGAACATGCATATATGCATATTCTGCCTATGTGATATGGAACAGAAAATACAAGAGAATTTCGCCATCAAACAGCAGTTCATAAGGGAGATCTTTACATATGCAGTTGTAGCTGATGCATAACTTGGAATTTCACTTGACAAGGATATCAAGGAATTCCCAAACACACCCTCTTCCCCAAGAAAAAGTTCAAGTGCATTTGTTATACTAGAAAAAGATACATAGAAACTCTCTCAGCAGTGACAAGAAATCCCTGCTAATTTTCACCTTGGCTCTGCTGCAAGTATGAAAGAGGAAAGGGAAAAAATAAAGCATATGTATCACACATTCAGTTGATCTGATAATGAGCACGAAGACTGCCTTCTTAAGCATTTCAAACATGATTTTCAAGCAACAACCAATAGGGGAGTGAAATAGCAAGAACTAGTGTCATTATTTGAATAGATCCAAAAAATATTAAAAAACAAACATAAGATGAAGTTCATCAGAATTAATGAGGCAAGGAGAAATGCACTAAGCAGAACTATATGAGACCACAGTACAAAACATTTACGGGCTGGGATTTACACATTGGACTTGTTGCAACTAACTTACCCATAGCCCTCTTCTGACCAGCCTGCAGTGAAAATACCTTCAGCAGTTGTGAAGGCTTGATCCTCCATCCCAGCAAGTATCATGGTAGCGGCTACACCGTACGTGACACCAGTCCAAATCTCACGTGATTGCATGCAAGTTTCATCAACCTTTCCATTGGGATGCATACCATTCACAGCACCAATCCTGCCTCCACATACTTTCATAACATTGAAATCATAAATCTTTTGGAGAGAACTTCTAATTTTGAAATCATCAAAAAGTGGAAGCAAGCCTGAAGATGCTGTATACCACTGTCCTGCCAGTTGATCTGCCTGTATAGATTTACTATTACTACTTGACCCACTATCGTAATTGAAATATGAACCATTCCACAGTTTTTCTTCAAATGCTGACTTAGCCTGCACGAATTTGTTTTTGCACAGTTCAGCAAAGAACTTGTCACCTACTTGATAGGCCATTGCAGCGGCAGCTTGGAGTGCTGCAAGCCATAAGCAACCACAGTAAGCACTTATACCGTGAACTGTCCAAGTGTCGTATGTTTGATCTGGGAACCCATCATTTTCAATAAGACCATCATCATCCCTGTCAAACTGTTCCATGTACTCCATGGCAGTTCGAACTGCAGGCCAAACATCAACCCCAAATGACATATCCCCTGTTGCGGCAAAGTCTCTATACACTTGAAGCACAAATTTTGTATTCAGATCCTTCCACTTGCTGGTATCATGTATATTATATGCATTCATTTCATACCATGGATCATGTGTGCCAAGGTCATGAGGTACAGCACCTCTAACCTTGCGTATTCCCACATCACCCTCAGCAAGAAACTTCACTTTCCTTCCATCCATTGATAACACAGCTTTGGCAAAATCACGCTGAATGGTGAGTTCAATTTTGGGAAATAACTCAAGAAGTGCAAAAGAAGCATAAAAGTGCACGTCATAGGTGCACCACATGATATATTCTACCCCTTCTAAGTACAGAAACCTACCAACATCATCATTCTTATTAAGGGCCTCTATCATGTCAAAAGAATGATGAGACTGGCTAGGATTTCTATTTTCCCAAGGGGAAGCTGATTCATCTTTCCATGAGTACGATTTATGAAATTCTTCATCATAATCAATTGGGCTACCATTAGCAGAACCATAACCATCACTATCATACTTAGTTCCCTCCCCACTGCAGCTCACTTCTGCCTCAACTAATTTAACATCTGTGGCTTCCCCCTTCTTTGACTTATGGAAACCATGTCTTACATCCGTCTCTGGCAAGGAAGAGTCTGCACAGAACAAGTATAAGACCTTTATGCTATGGCTATTTCATTCAATGAAGCATTAACAATTCGGAAATTCAATGACAAGAGATTGACTTATGAATGAGTGGTTAAGATAAGTTCTGAGTATGTATGATAAAATCATGCAGAATCTCATTTTGGCAATTGAAATATGAAAATGATAAAGAGATGGTAGATTAAAATAGATAGGTACCTATCCAAACTGTTCCACCAGCAACCAAGAAATACAGTTCATTAAACAACGTGAACTTGTACCTGCAATATCAATCATGATACTAGACAAATAAATTGAAGAAAACATGAAATTATAAAAGCTACTGACACAGCATTACAAAGAGTACAGTTAGAAGTTGAACCAAGTGTTATTTGACCCAGGACAAATGATAATTACAGATATAGTAAATATATATATATATATTTGAGGTTAGTTACGAGGAATGGTTGTCAGCTAACCGATTCTGTTATTCCTAACAGAATCG
>JANIPM010000005.1:15125049-15158733 GCA_027478405.1 Erythroxylum cassinoides
TAGTCGGCAAACTACGTTGTAGTGGTGGATTCACGTATCTGAAGACACGCATGCACATCCCTTTCAATTACATCGGCTTTGTGAAACACATTAGTCGGCAAACTACGTTGTAGTGGTGGATTCACGTATCTGAAGACACGCATGCACATCCCTTTCAATTACATCGGCTTTGTGAAACACATTAGTCGGCAAACTACGTTGTAGTGGTGGATTCACGTATCTGAAGACACGCATGCACATCCCTTTCAATTACATCGGCTTTGTGAAACACATTAGTCGGCAAACTACGTTGTAGTGGTGGATTCACGTATCTGAAGACACGCATGCACATCCCTTTCAATTACATCGGCCTTGTGAAACCTGTTCACTTTTTTCCATGGATAGGATATGAAGAAAAATGGGACTCAAACAGACCCCACTTCTCCAATTTAATAGAATTTGCTTCAATACGCAATTTGCACCCGTCCCTACCTCTTCCACGGTTCAAGGTTTGGCTTTGATCATTGTTTATAAATTGTTGATCAAACCAAAGGCAACCCAGTTTAGTTTCTGGGATTTGGAGAACTGGGTCGTTCGCTATTTGTCAAATGACTGTACGTAGATGAAGTTCGATTTAGCGGTAACCCAGGATTGATCGTGTAATTTGTGAACTTGGGTTGTGATCTCTTTTTGTATCTGATAACTTGGTTTGCTGTTTACATATCAAAAGCTCCGTTTTGTATCGTCTGAGGGGACTAGACTAGATTCTCACCGTGGCCTCAAACTTGATCGTATAGGATTATGGAGGTCCCATAGAGGAACAAGGTTTAAGATACTTGAGGTGAGTTTTTTTTTTTACGTATTAAACAATGTTTTGTTTGAAACTTTTGCCATTAACAAGTTTAGGCATACAGCAATTGTGTGTGAGAGACAATTGTCTGCTTTTGTCACGTGAATATGTCTTTTATTGCAGGCAATTTCGCTTTTTGTTTTTATCTTCCTCTGCTTTCCTTTTCACCTGTCGTATCACTTTAACAAGGGGTTTAATTTCAGTAATTTGTATTGGTTTCTTTTCCAGTTCTGCGGTGTGGTTAGTATGTTTTCTGGCGATTACTTTCATTAGTTCACGTGTTTCGCTTTAAAAACCTATTTTGGTCGGTTGCCTTCTCTCTTTTGTCGAGTTCTATGTTAAGTCTGGACTGTCAAAATAGGTGCAATTAGTTTTGAGGTGACCTGTTTTGGGTTTCACGTCACTGCATTTATGGATTTCAGCAATCACTTTTTGGACTTTTCTGTATTTGGCTTCGAAGCATGGGTATATATTTTTCCAGTTTATATTTCTCATCTTCTTATCCCTATCTTCTTGTTTCTGCTTCTGGTACAAAAAGTTTACATTTTATTTCTGCCTTTATGCAGAGAAATAACCGTTTATTTCTCAAGTCCATTACTGGCTTGCTTTAGATTCCTTTCGTTCTTAACTTCTTAGGTACTATGTCTCTCTCTGTACTGGATGAGTCACATATTATAGTTCAATTGTAGTAATTAACCTTTTGTTTCATTTCCTTCCTTTGCGATTTCCATGTTGGTTAGTGACTAATTTGTTGAATTTAGTTGTTAATAGTCATAGTAGCTAGATTACATCTTCTTATATGCAGGATTCATGCTTCATAGTAATCCTATCCATACACTTCTCCTCTTGTTTCCTACTTTTACATTTGTTCCTGCAAATCTAAAACACAAACAGTTGGTTTGAATCATTTAGTAGTAGCTGTTTCTTCCTCTCTCCCTCTGTGATATGCAAAGTTTCCTGTTTATTTTTCAATTTTCTTTTGCCTTCTCAATACCAAATCAGGTTCTTTTGGTACGTTGGATTTACCATGTTGACTTGGCTGCAGGTTTTCTTTATGTTCCAAAAAGTTTCACTGGAATGGGTATCCCTAAGTTAGCATGGAAATCATGGTGGGAGGATTTTACTGACAAAAGGGATTATTTTCTTTAGGGTCATGGAGAATTCTGGTGAAGCACCCAACGGAATTGTGCCAAGAGATAATGGCCATATATCTAAAAGGTTCACTTCTTATCAACCTAACATTAAGGCTTTGTTACCTTGGCTTGATTTGAGAGTGTTCTACGTGCGAGTTAGCAAATGTGAGATTGATGATTCAACTCCTGAATTCCTCACAGTAAATCATATTCCGTTATATCCTGATACCCTTCTCGAAGTAAACGGTGTTACAATAGGTATCAGTTCTGGTGAAGCATCAACTCTTCTTAGAAGGGATAGGTTGGATAAGAAATCTGAAGAAGCTACATTTGTTAGCACTGATATCATAAGGATGGCAGGGAGTGTGAAATTCGATGTTTTTGATAAGGAGATCATCATCTTATCTGGGGTTTTAGAATTATGTAACAGTAATGGATTTGTTGGAGAATCAAGGAGCTGTAGCCAGAAATGGAGCATGAATTGCAAGTCAGATTTAACAGTTGGAACTGGTTTCCTGAAGACAAAACAATTTATGGGTTCAGACCTCAAATCACCAACAATTGAGGTCTATGTTGCAGGGTCCTTCTCTGGTTCTCCAATTGTCCTGACGAAAACTTTGCAAATTTGTCCTCGTAAAAGACAAATCCAAATGGAAATGTTGGACTCCATACCAGAATGTGACGCTGTTGAAAACCAGAACAATGCACATTCTAGTTTTCCACTTCAGGTATTTGTCAATAAAATGTTGGTGATCTCACAAAGTTTAGTGTTCTTGGAGGGCTTTTATCTGTTTTTGTTATGAATCGCAACCTATGTTGTCTTCAATATGCCATTGCTAGTCTGCACCTGAATGATGATAACACATTCTGTTAGACGCAGGACAAATAATAATTACAGATATAGTAAATATATATATATATATATATTTGAGGTTAGTTACGAGGAATGGTTGTCAGCTAACCGATTCTGTTATTCCTAACAGAATCGGTGTATAAATAAGCAGCAAATGTGAGGAGCAAGGGGTGCGTATACTGATTGTGTGAGTGTTTGAGCCTAAGGCTGGAGGTCCTGGTCCTCGAAACCAATTATCGTGTATTCCTTATAGAAATCTATAGCAAATACATATATTTTTCCTTACTTGTTTTCTGGGATTCTAACAGAGTACAGTTAGAAGTTGAACCAAGTGTTATTGGAAATATGGCCATAACTGGTTTCTGAGTCTAGAAAATGTAAATAATAAAGTAAAACCCTTCCACATAAGATTCTAGAGAGATGTTCAAATGAGAAATTATTCAGGAAAACTTCATTGTTGAAGTCTATCAGAATATTATACATAAAAGCTCAAATGTTTAAATAGCAAAGAATAATTTTAACTTCTTGTACTCTATATGAGCTTGGATAGAGTAATGTGTAAGTGTCTAACGCCTTATTCCTTATATTAAGATTGTAACTCAAGCAGCAACCAAAGTTGTCACCTAAAATGGCCTAAGCTGAGACGATTTTGTGATTTAAAACATTAAAAAGAAAATGTTTCTAAGGAACTATGGATGTGAGACTAGATGTATATCAAATAACCTTGTCGTTGAATAACAATACTCACCACTCAGGCAGCCTTTCATCCTTGAGGATAGGACTTTGCCATCTCTCAATATCATCCTCCCACCGTTTGTAATCTGATTTAGACAAAAAGTAGAAAGGCATATACATTGAGCAACCTTGAAGAACAAAATTTCTGCAAGGAGTTTCAAACTAACACATCTACTAATGGAGCTTAAACCATTTTGAAAAAATAAAGATGCATACTTTTTAGGGCATCATGCACCAAGTTTTGGGCGGCTTTTTCCGAGGCGCCATAAAATTTTGTGTATCTCCTGCAATGAACTAAGTGTTTTAGGAAACAAACTCCACAACACAGAACTATCCATTCAATACCGTACAATGTGTTTTCACCCATTATTATCCAACACAGTGCTTTATGCTATTCAAGTATATAGGTCTTGCAAAGAATAATTGAGAAAAGCCAACACCGAGGATAGCATATACTGCTCTCACAGTTTAACAACATAAGATGAAGATTGCAACTAGCTTCAAGAAAAAAAAATTGTCACCATTAAATGGACAGTCCAAATAATGAACAACTATAGAACATTTATCACAATCTACTGGTCAATCCAATTAGTTAATTCAAATTGATATAAGCCAGTGTTTCTCCAATCATATATGCACTTTGAGCATGAACAGATTAACAGAAAGTAAGGTCTCTGATAAATTTACCTATAGTATGAACTTCCCTTCAGAAATCTTATTTTTGGAGATGACCAAGCAAGTGCAAATGCGACTGTGCACTTTCCATGAGGCTCCACCCATGCAGAAGCTGAAACTGCAGCACAAATTGTGTCTCCAGGAGATGAAGGCATGCTAGGTCCACAATTGAAATTCTCACGATCAAATTCCCCATTCTTGGGATGAATGAAACAAGTAAACAAACACTTAGTCAAGACAAATTACAATCAGAAAGTTATGAAAAGACCTTGAAGCACACGCAATTAGATGCATGAAACTTGAGATTAATGCTTTTGCATAGAAATATTAACAATGCAATCCTCATCGGACAAGTAGCCTATTCTAAGAAAATTGTTAAGCCAAACCTGTCAGGTGAAACTAGCAGACAAAGCTAGGAACTGTTACCTGTGCCATTTTACCCCACACATCCCTTGCTGTAATACAGCTTCCTTCAGACAGACCAAAGCAAGGCAGAACAGTCACATTTACATTCTGAGTTTCACATGCAGCAACTGCAAAAGTAACTGGGGGACTACCCTTCGCAGTCCTGCAGCAATGTCACCATAAATAGAAATACTTGTAATGCAATGACAGGAAGAAATGGCCACATTTCAAAGGGAAAATATAAAAAAGACTTCTCATTATTTGAATGCGCTAGTCTGTATTAAGTATTTTACATGATTTATTAAAACCTTAATATAGAGAAATGGTAAAGTGAAAGGCTCAACTCGTTTTGTTATCAATGTTGTATCAATTTGACTGGACTAACAAACAGAGGAAAATATTTAATCTTATAACATAGTCTAAAATCGGGTTAGTAATTTATAGAATTTCAACCACTGAACAAATATCCACAATTTAAAAGCAACAAAAAATAAGTCAAGTGAAAAGGCACTTTATATTACATTTTCAGATACGCTACAATGCATTTTACAGGTTTTATGGGTCATTTTAACTTCACGCAGTGGAACCTATAAATTGAAAAGTTGAACTTATGCTCTGTTACCAATGTCGGATCAATTTGACTGGAGTAACAGAATCGTGGGAGAGAGGTCAATGGCTAAATGGTCCAAAACACATTCATCCACCGTAAAATCAGGTTAGTAATCTAAATACATTTGAAATTACTAGAAAAGAATTATGACCAAATCACATTCTTATACTGTGGAGAAGTTTCCATACCATAATTGCAAACCAAATTTTAATCATGATAAGTATAACAAAAGTTAAGAAAACAATATATTTCTTGTCCGGAGAATTCTAATACGAAGAAAAAGTGAAAAGTGAAAAGTGTATCATAGATCATGCCATTCGCAAATTCAATACACATTTCTTATAAGCCAAGTCATGGCTCATGAAATCAAGAAAGAATAAAATTTATAGGATGGTTCTTACACAGAGAGTTGAACTTTTGATGTCAACTAAGGATAAGGGTAAGGAAAATAAGGGCAAAATAGCTGCTAAGATATCTCCCTTGACATTGGATTGAGGTTACTACTAACTGTTTGGATCCCTAATTATAGTCCTGACCATCCAAAGGTTGGGAGAAACATTTATAATAAAGGGACCATAACTTAATGTCCTAAGATTCTTGTGTTGAAGATGGAGTTCCTCTTTATATAAACATTCTGAAACCTAATCCACTACTACACGAAATTGTAGATAAAACTCCTCCATTCCGAAATTTGACTTAGTAAACATTGAGACTGGTATGAAAATATCCACTTATCGATGTTGGGTCTTAATACCCTTTATATATATACGGTAAATTTCTAAATATAACTTATTCAATAGGGGACTAATCTAGTCAAGGAATATTACAACTACTAATTGTTATCTCATAAGAGTTCTCTATAGCACTATCCCATAAGGCACTGCTTCACCTAATCCTGTTTCCATAGATAACAGACCCTAAATCAACTAACAGCTTACAACTAACCATGTCAGGAAATCCTAACCTAAAATCTGAATTTCTAAATCTCGTGTTATCATTTCCGAGAGAAAGCAAGGAATGGCACTAGTTTATATGTAAAAATTAAAAATCCTATTTTCCATTCGATCTTCTATACAACTATTTAAAGTGATAAAAATTACATAAAATTGCAACTTAGTGGATAAAATCCTGCATTGGCTAACTTTTCCACTTCTTTTGGCCCTTTTCATTAATGTTCTAGGGAAGTGTAAACACTTTGCTTCACTTAAAACAGTGAAATGACCAAGAGAAATCTGCAAACCAACCGTCATATAGAGCTAGTAAGGTTTGGTGACTTGCTTGTGATGTAGAAGTACACCGCAAACTCCATCGTCGCCTCTGTCAGAAAGAACAGACAACAGCATCAGACCAAAATTCAAACATAAGAACCCAAACAAGTAACAAAGAACAACACAGGCAATATACTAACATGAATGGCTCATTGACATGATCTCCTGATAAAGATGAAATCCCTCCAACAGAATTCTGCATCCATCAGATAGCAACAAACTGCATTTAAGAACCTAGAATGCCTCTTCCAACAGTGAGTAGAATGCAAAAGAAACTTGGTAAAACAAGAACTAACCGCCCATGTAAAAAGAAGGCTAACTTTTGCTCTTTCCTTTCCAGTGTTCACTAACTACAGTAGAAACATAATCATCTGGTCACAAAACTGAATTAAGATACAAAGGTTCATATATTCTATGCTTTCAAATAAAATGTATCCTCGGTCTAGTTTCATCAATCATAGAATAGGGGAAATACAGATCTTGAGGCCATTGTCAAAACATACCAAGAGTAAGTAGCCTTTAGAAAAGAATTCTAACATGCTTTCCAAGATGGTGATGTCAAATGGGCAACTGTTTTATACAATCCCAAAAGATAAAGACACAAGATCCTACATAGATGCCAACCCTCTGTAGTTTATAGGTCTACCAAGATCTAATTTTGTACATCACTATCTATAGCCAAGTGTAATACCATAAAGAAACGTCAAAAGAAAGAAAAAATGCATTATATTTTCCATGCAGAAGTAAATAACCGATTACCACATATTTAATTACCACATAATCCTAACTTAGTTGAAAGGAGATATAAAACCTAGCACTAGTAATATCAAGCTGCTTGAGTATGCCCTTGAGCCAATAAGGACACCACAATTAATGAAAATAACTTTTCTACAGGTTAGAGCCTATATGCTTGCTCTAACCTGGCTCCTTATCAAACAATGAATATACAATCAGAATTATGACTTGGTTGTGCGGAATGACTGGGAATGTCCCACTATAATGTCCCATGGAGCACATGATGAAACGTATAAGCCAGGGTTTAATTAACAAACAAGTTTGAAATATTTCCTCTTACAAGGAACAACAACAAAAGCTAATTGGTATTTTTCTACTGGTTCAAAAAATGAAAATTTTAAAACTCTGAACTAACTGTTACAATTTATAGATCAGACTATCAGCGTAAAACATCACTTATGACCAGTTTGCAGATGTATAACTTCATCATCAGTCTACCCACACCGTGAACTTCAACAACTTAGGTTGAGAAATCATAACAGACAAGTCCAAAGTAATGGCAAATTTTTTTGAAGAAACTAATTCAACCAGCAAGTGACCTGAAATTAAATACTCAAATTTGTTAATAAATTCATTTGACTTGATCATTGATTTGAGATAGCATACTGTGTAAACAAAAACTGCAGTAGGAAGACTGCTGTCTCTATAGTTATGTGGTATGAATGGTGATATTTGTCGGCAAGAGATCTTCAATTCTGGGTCTGGTTCACCTGTAAGATAAAAAGATCAACTTGAAAGAAGGGATAGAAGAAGAACACGTGATTTTTCACGCAAAAGAAAGTGATGTACAGAATGCTACCGTCATATATTGTCCATGCCCGAGGAAACAAAGCATGATATGTGGAATGCTGGCCACTCAAGTTCCAGCCCCATGATGATATACCATGATCAGTAGCTTTCCTGTGTGATGATACCAATAGATCAGTGTTAGTATGAGTAAAAACCCAAGGTCCACAATTATCCCATTGTTTGGATGCTTTAATTCTTTCGAATACATGGGACCAGTGTCACACAGACTTTTTATCTTACCCTAACCCCTCATGCTGACCAGGAGCCAGCACTGTAGCGTAGCTTTTATTCCCCCCATCTCGAGATATAAAAATCTGCAGTACAACAATAAAATTAAGTAGATCACAGAAGTGATTTCCTGGTTCACATGTAATCCAAATTCATTCTAAAACAGTGGACCACAAAAAGTCTGTATCTTAAATAGGTGACTTCATTCTCATAATTATCAGTATTTCCAATTCATCAATTAATAAATAAGGAAAATTACGACCAGGAGACAAATTACAGATGCAAAGTTATCTCTCTATGCATCAGCTAGTTAATATGTACTAGTATGCAACCACATGTGATGGCTGTCGATTTATATTGAGAATCACATTCAAGTGTAATGATGCAATCGATTCAGAAGTTAAAGCCCTTTCGAATTATTTAAATACTAACTATATAGTATTTGCAGACATGACTCCCGAGGTTCTGTAACGTTGGAGACAAAAACAACCTTTGATTAACTAAAGTGTCCAAGTGCTCACCTTTAAAGCTAATCTTGAGTAGAAATCACCAATTAAATTAAACCATGCATGACCAGCCACTCACCCATCAGTTTACCTTCATATAGTCAAAATTACACAATCTTCCTAAAAGGATCACGCGGACAACTAAAACCAGAAACACTATGGTTCACCAGAACTACAAAATCAAGGTCCTAGGGAGGGAAAAAAAAAAACTCACTTACAGAACAAACAGCTAAAGACATGTTAGCAAATCGAAAACATATAGCGGGGGAAAATAGATGGAAGTTCAAAGCTTTACAGAGAATTGATTGGCCATGACAGGTGAAGCCTCATGGGTTCCAGGTACAATCTGCCACTGTCTAAATTCGCCTCTGAAGCCTCTGGATATGCTCCCACTTCTGCAACAGAAAGTAATTTTCACAAAACCAGACAAAGAAATTAGAGCAAATCATATCAAGAGTAGAAATAGAAATTTTCTAACCACATACCCCATTCCTCCAAGTGGAACACCCTGAGATGCAGATGGCTTGCAACTTTCACGAGTAAAGGGATCAATAGGTGCTTTCTGAAAAAAACATGGGAGATGCAACTTTAGCAATGGAGCTAAGTCAGCTACCAAAGAAAATACAAACAAATTCTGAATTAACAAAATGGAAAATTTCACCCTTCCATAGGATGCCTCCTCCCTGACATAGGACCAAAGTCGGATACCGAGTCGAACCTAATATTCCCAGAACAATGAGTGAGACTAGCGTTATACAGGACATATCCATCGCTTAAATTGATCCACATAACTCACCATCTTTATTGCTTCCTTGAATGTAACACTAAATTCTTTCAGAATATTCGCATGGCTATTTAACCTCCTTCTCCAAGCATGTTGGGGTGGAGCAGCACTATCAGAATCCAACTACATCATTAAGAAAAAGGAATAGTCAAGAATCCAACTTAAACTGAATACCCTGACTAAATTCAAAAAATACGGTAGACAAGCAAGCATCTTCTAATAACTAATGAAATATGTATCGGATGCGACAAAGAGCACCACCATGCTCATACTTTGCCATACTGACTGATTGAATCTGCAACTATCATCCAAACTAATGCCTCATGCCCAATCAGTACACTGACAAATCTGTTTATAAATGTAAGCAGACCTCAGACAACTCCCTCGGGCTATCATTTGAAAATATGCTAAAATTGATCAAAAGGAACTAATCAACTAAACATGATCCACGAAATTTCCGGTAAATGAAATAGAATCAAAAGGAAGAAGAATTACCAGCTGCAAGGTGGCTCTGCTTACATAGTCTTCAGGTGGCCACGAATGTTTTCTACAGTGAAACAAATTGCTGCTCACCATTTTGCCTCCACTAGTTCCTTTCTTTTGGAGTCCAAAAGCTTTGAAAATGTGAAGTTTTTAGAGGTGGGACCTTTGCTTAGATCTTACGGGTCACTCTTTTATCGTCGTTAAACGCGATTCTTAACGACGAAGAGATGGCAGTCAGAATGAGCAATATAGAATCGGTGATTGCGCAGAAGAGATGGGTCTGCCTTGAAAGAAGGCGGAGTACGTAGGAGTTGCGAGTAGAGGATCAACCGTCGTCTCTCTGGGAGATCGCCAGGCCAAGTGGTGGCGTTAGTGGTACCTTAAGCTCTGCTACTTTTCTCCTTCTAGAATAACTTGAGGTTTACGGTGTTTGAAAAATAAATAGATGGGAAATTATTATTATAAGTTTAGAATGAAGCATGTCATTTACTGGCATGCACTCTCTGCCTCAAACTCAAAACACTTTCAACGCCCTCCAATTTGGACTCAGCAACCATTCCAAAAGGAGGAGACCAAAAAGATGCAAATAGTACCAAGTGCCAATCAAAGCTGCCTGCAATTGCAAAGTTTGCTTAGAATTATTTTGGTTCTCCTTTTTCCTTTTTGGAATTGTTTCTTCTGATTGGACTTAAAGACATACACTGATGACATTATCTAACATTGAAGGACAACTCATAATCTGTATCAGTAGTTTGATGATTCATTAATCATGTTAAGATTATGGAATCTAATACAACTTTCTAGTAACATTCTACAATTAATTTTCTACTTATCCTTCAAAACAATTTTGTTTTTGGTTATCCACGAAATATTTTAAGAATATCTCAATTATGAGAAGACAATTTTAAACTATCCACACCCAAACTAATCTCTACTCGAATTAGGTAAGTCTAAAAAAACAAATTATTTTCAACGTATTAGTTGCCTTAAAAATTCCAGATCCTCACGGTAAATTGGTTCCAAAGTAAATATGTTGCCACATGATGTGACAGAAACAAGATGCATGCAATTGTACGTACGTGCTGCTAATGAATCATAAGCCTCCAAAACTAATCATGAATGTGTGTGGAGAAGGAAGAGCAGAATATGTGGACAAATGGCAGCCATGCACTTGACAGCATTCATTTGGACGAAAGAGATAGAGTTTCCTAGTTAAGATAATGGAAATGACAGCTGGGAGAGAGAGTGTTTGTCTTCCCTACGTTAAATTTGTAGTCATGCAGTAACGAGATACCTGTGCCTGTAACTTGTGTCCCATCCACACAAGCCTTCTGTCCATTGAAACACGAAATCTGTTTAGATAGTTAGACCGCCTGACTCTAGACTTTGGTTCCAATTGTAATA
Organism: Erythroxylum cassinoides; assembly: GCA_027478405.1. NCBI lineage: Eukaryota > Viridiplantae > Streptophyta > Magnoliopsida > Malpighiales > Erythroxylaceae > Erythroxylum > Erythroxylum cassinoides. The sequence continues at coordinate 15,136,547 of JANIPM010000005.1, forward strand.
CATACTTTGAATTTCTGATTCATTTTGTCTGTGTCCTCTCATGAATTTAAGGTTCTAGATCAAACTATTGAACACACAATTTGTATTACTATTGTGAAGTCATTATATGCTTTTAAGAAAAACCAATATTGACGCTGAATACGTTAATGAAACATGATAGATAGTTTGACCTTTCAACTTATTTGTTTGCATAAAACTTCACTATGTTCCTTTCATAGAACCCATTTGTTGAAAGTTCTTAGCGACCAGTCAGTTCCAGTCTTAACTTGAAATTGTATGTGACCTATTAAATTCAGATTTATTCCTTGTAATGGTAACACTTGAGAATTTACAAATTAGAACTATTAGATAATTGGAATCTCCGCTATACTAAATTTCCAGCTCATCACTGTCATCATGAGCAGCTGTTAGCATTTCTTTTTCTTCATGTATTAAAATGAAAATTACATTGTAAATCGTACATGCTTCTTTTAATGATTTTTATAATACTTCTGATCTTCTACATCTAGTAGAGTTGGTATTTTAGCAACTTCGATTTAGTTTTTTGGCACATCTTAGTTGCTCAGTAACAAATGAATGACATGACAGGGGATGAGTTTTATATCCTAGATTTTGTATCAACACCTTATACTTGAAAGTTTTAAGAGTAATCTCGTATAGGCAGACATGTGATTGGTTCATACAGGCTGCATTATTAGCTGAATAAAAACCAAATATAACTGCTTATACAAATACAATTACTTTTTTTGTTTTAATGTTGCTCTTTTAAATACCGCTTGAAGGAGTTATCCTTCAATTTAGACGTAATTATTTACTTATGTTCTATACTACGTGCAAAGATACAGAAAATTTAAACTCCAAGCATGTCCATATCCAAAGTGGCCAAACTGTGATGCCTGATTCTTGGGGAAAATAGAAAATCTTTCAATGCCAGGTTACACAAGCTTCGAATGAAATCAAAATGGTGCACCTACTTCACTTCGATGGGTGAAAAAAAGCTCAGTACTTACACACATCAATCCAACTACCTCAATCACTATTTGGTACAAAGAACAATTTATGGTTCCTAAGAATGAACACCAAAACTTTCAATTCTATAACACGAAGACAAACCACAATAACTAATGGCTGAACCATAGGAACTTGTCTCTCTGCACAGGCTACTTGCTTATGTAACGTTTTGTACTTACAGATGACGAAAACTCCACACTTGTCAATGCTCTACAAAATTTAAACAAATGTACAAGGCAGAAAAATTGCACCTTCCGTGAAGATGGTCAGGTGCATTTTCCTCGTGGTCTGTTAACATGGCCGGGAAGTCGAGAAGCTGAGATTTGCAGTTTCATACTCAGGTGTTGGTATCTTTAGGATCAAGAACTAGGTTCATGGGCCCAAAACGCGTCAGGATCTGGACAAAACAGAGAGAAGTCTCGAATCTCGAGATTGGCAATGTGCCAATTAATAAATCGGCCTTGTATGAACTTGAGTAGCAGCAGAACTGTTGGTAATAGCCACCATTTGGCATCCTCTCTGAGTAGAAACAATTCAAAAGTCTGAACATGTGAATAGGAACTATAATTTCGCACAAACAAAAATCAGATCGAGAGTAACAGTCAGCTTCTTTCAAACAGTTGTTTCAGTATATTCGTAACTTGAGATCAATACCGAAACTCATCATTAATTGGATGAATTAAGTTGAGCTTGATTATCAGAAGAAAAGAGAGTGATGGATGCTCATTTTACACATAAAGAAGCTAATTATAGTGTGTAGAAAGTGGTATATGTCAGTATAACAGAAAACTAGAATAGAATGATTAATTTGACCTTCTAATATACTGAGCGTTTCCCGTATCAGATGGCTGAAAATAAGAAATTCCATAATGGACAGCCCCGCAAATAAAAGCCACAGCCTGAAAAAAGAAGTTAAAATTTACTTTTTCCGAAATTTATGCAAGTATGATAGGTAAGAGCAATGTAGTTCAGCAACAAATGATAGCTAGGTGGCATTCAGGTTGAAGCTCATATAATCTTAAGGAGTTTCTCACTTGTGACAAGAAGTCGGTACCTTTAGCTGAAAACTTCTTAATTGCAAATTAACTTACAACATTAGATAGAGATGTAGCATTCCACAACGCATAAATACGAGCAAGTGAAGCTCTTCTAGGCTCTTTGCTATACAAGGCATGCAAGCCAGCTAGGAATGGAGAAAGCAAAGATAAAGGAAGAACAAGCAGCACAGCGAGGAAAGCACCAATATAAATCCAATAGAACTGAAGCAATGTGAGAAGAGTGACAGCAAGATCTGACAAAAGGACGACAGTAATAAAAAGCTGAAGAGTTTCCTGAAAAACAGAAATAGGCATTAGCTTGTCACAATCGTCACCACAAAAAATAAGTGTTGAAGTGGAAATACCTGACGACCAACAGGTCTTGTATTGATTAGTACAAAAGAAAGGGGAAACAGAAAATCCTTCCTAAACTCCAGCGATTTCAAGGTAGCATCATTTATAAGACCACCATTAATTCCTCCATTCAACCGTTTACGAGATAAAGTTTGACTCATTCCTAGTCGATCTTGCTGCAACTGCTTAAAGCCTCTGTTCATATATAAGATATTTTTCCTGTAATACAAGCCCGTTAAAGCCCAAAGATAATTTGATCCTGTTGTATGCAAAAGAACTAACTAATAAAGCATAAAGCAAACTCCAAAATCCTATGTTAATCACATGCTACCCTGCTACAAACTACCCTAATACGGAAAGTTTGCCTTCAAAATGACTCTGCCAAGGGCTGCGCAATTTAAGTCAATTTAATATAGAGAAGAAATAATGTCAGAATTGCAATATTTCAATTTCGAGTTCTTTCCTTTCCATTATACAATACACTTTCTTCTATGATTTTCTCTAACAGCATGGTGAAATCAAAACAAAGATATTACACTGGTAAAAGAGTCTTTCCGTTCAAAGTTTAAGATGAATGAAAATCAATTGCGAGTAGCCAATGTGATAAATAAGGTGTAATCGAATTACTAGAAGTAGCTAATTGATGCAAAAGGGCTTAAAGTTTATAGAAAAAATAAAAGAGGAAACATTAGTCAACCACAAGCTTTAATTTGGTGGGATAGAGGATGGAAATTGAGTTGATTGCAAAGGCAACAAGCACAGAAATTTAAATTATGCTAGAATTCCTTATTGCATAGGAAGTAGTAGTAAGATAACTATATTATTCTAGTTTCAGATACGTTATCCAAGTTGTTTAGAACTTAAACTTACATAAATTTTTATTAGAATAGGATTTGAATTTGTTAAGACCCTTTCCTACTAGAATAAGGGTCTAAGAACTTCTCTATAAATATGTGTACTCAGCCTTTCAATAATAAAATATCTTGAATTTTTTTCTATAAACTTGAGTTTTCATCTAGAAGGTGTGACACTTTCTTTAAGAGTAATTCTTAGGTCTTAGAAGTGATTCCTAGTTTCCTACACTCAATTATTTGTATTCCTCACCAAATTCCAGCAATTGTAACCTAAAATTCCAATAACCAAAAACCCTAAATTCTAGCCATATCAAACATATATTCCAGTCATATCAAACTCTGAAATTCTAGCACAAATTTCCAGCAATCAAACCCTAAAAATTCAACCATACCAAATCTGAAATTTCAGCAATCACAGCCTAATGTCAGCCATATTTCTTAATTTTGTGAATTTTAGCTGTTAGTAAATACTTCTCTGTTTGTCCTACATCACTTAAATTCTTATAACCATATATAGACAGTATAAGTGACAATCTAGCATAATGAATCACATAACTACCTGTGACCGTCAATGTTGCTTCTATCTAGCAAATCAGATGGGTACATACTGCACAGAGAAAATTCACCGGTCACAACCAAAATACCCAACTGATAATAGCCAGAAGGGGTAGCTTGGAACCATCCAAGCTCAATCTTAACCCCGTGGAAATCAAGTTGGGGATTTCCATGACTGCTAAGCCAATGAATGACGGGAAGCAGAGCAGAACGTACAGACCCATGCCTCACAGTCCTCAACTGACAATTTAAGCCAGCCACAAAGCGATTCCATACAGTTGCCGGGACATGCTGGGAAAAGAATCAATCCTTACTTGTCAGATGAATACCAAAATGAGTACAAAAATGTTTGGTAGAAGTAATACCTGACCAAGTAGATTGGTCAACAACATGTCACTATGAAGGTTATATGGTGACATATAACTCCCATCTCCACCAAAGATTATGCACATGGGAAATCGTTTTTCTATTATAGTGACAATATCCAAACGCTTCTCATCACCACCAAGGAAAAAGTCAATGTAAGCAACCATCAAGTCAGGTGTTGCTCCAACCTACACTAATTGCAATTTGCAAGATGAAGATCCTTCTCAGTCAGAATTACCACCAATAAACAATACTCTGAATTCGATGGAAAAGAGAAAAATCAATTTCTCCAAGGCAATGGCATGATCTAACTACCATGAGATTTTCACTAGTCGAGTCACATAAGTTTGAGACAAGATCAAAGGACAACAGATAGAAGTTTCAATTGTGAACATATATCAGGAAAAAGAGCACTGTTAAACCAGCATAATAATGAGGGAGATTGGAGCAATTTTGAAGAAAAAAAGAGGTTATTGCTAAAGAAACCTGCTCCAAGTTTGTTCAGATAAGTTTTGATCACCCTAAAAGGTACGAATTGAACTATGATGCTTAGTTTGCAGCTGAAGTATAAAATTAATGAGAGTCAACCTTCATGCCTTTGTATAAGGCTCGCGAACGACATGAGCGTAGACATGAGTGATCATATTCAGACTTCACATATTCTTGAAGTCGATGAATTTTCTTTCTCCGTCTCCATTGTTTCCAGGACCAGGCACAAGGATAGGCAAGCACTGACAGTATGCTGTGCACCGACCCTTCCCACCAATCATACGCAGCAACAGAGTTTACCTCATCAATAAACCGGTTAAAAGCATCTTCATAACTGCAGGTCATAAATATCAGCCTTTAACTAAGATAACAACATAATTTTAGTTTCCAAGTGTCAGGTCCCTCTCAGTGATTCACCTAGATTTCACAAATAAGATAGGATTTCACCAACAGCACTGGAAAATTTATAGAAGGCATAATAAATTTATCTGGTCATCTTCAAGGACCAAGTTGGTATTTTATGGACTATACGGAAGCAGTAGATCTCTGGGGTCTCCAGAACATTTAACCGGCAAGTCAATATTGAAGTGAATAAATTTCTCTTTACAGACAAGTAAACATAAGGAATTTCATAACCCTCTTTTGAAATCGTCTAATATTTATCATACAGTCTTTCTTGTGGAGAATAACATCATGTTGGTACAGTAGCAATAATGCAAACCATTTCATAACCTTATAATGAATCTTACTTACACAATCTCAATAATTGCATCAGGGGGAGAATAAGGAAGATGCCAAGGTTCCCTAAAAGCATTTGGACCCATAAAGTACATTCTGTAGACATGACTCTGAGTTTCTTCAGCTCTAGTTCCTCGCACCTAGGTTTAACATGTCAGGATAACTGTAAGTCTAACTGCATTTTGATCTTGTTATGGAGGTAAAGAGGCAAACTGAACAAAACATGGATAATTCACCTCAGATAGAGAAAGTAAATGAGGAAAATGGTGATGATTCTGGTGCTCAATTGAACTTGAACAATGTAAGCCTGGCTCAACTAACTTCACTCTCAACAAACTTAGTAATAGTGCTAGAAGCAACAGAAGGCAAGACAGGAAAAGTGCAAACTGCCAGGGTCCTCCAAATGTATACATCAACTCTTCAAGAGGGGTATAGCAATTTGGCATCTTGTACTTATTGGATACGCATTTATAAGGACAAGGTGCCTTAGTAACTCCCCCTACAATCAGCACAACCAAGGCTATTTGAGCTGAAAAAGTATTTAATCAAGACAAAGGCAATACGGCACAGAAAGTGCAGTAGAGAAAATGACCTCGCACATATACAAAGTTTGCTCGACTAGGAAGAAGCTCAAGCAAACAAGGAGTGCAAAGATTTTTATCAGAGCCATCAGTATCTTTGTAAGTGCCAACTGGGCATTCCTGAAAATAAGATATTATGCAGTGTTAATCAGAGTTCATATTTAATAAAATAACGAGCAACACTTAATGATGCAAAAGAACTTAAAGTCTATAAAAGAAATAAAAGAGAAAAGATTAGTCAACCACAAGCTTTAATTTGGTGGGAGGACTGAGAATTCAGTTGACATCCAAGATAAGGGCTAAAATTTAGATTACGTTATAATTCCGTATTGGAATAGTAGTAGTAGTAGATTAAATATGTTATTTTGTTTAGGACTTATAGAATTTCTATTGGAATAGGATTTATATTTTAGGAACCCTTTCTTACTAGAATAACTAAGAACTCTATATAGGTGTCTACTCAGCCCTTCGATAGAAGAAGCAATCTGAATTTTTTTTGCAAACATGAGTTTTTAATTAGAAGGTCTGATGCTTTCTTCTAAGAATGATTCTTAGACCCTAGGAGTGATTCCTGGTTTTCTACTCGCCATTATTTGTGTTCCTCACAAAATTTCAGCAACCAATATCCCAAATTCTAGCCAGATTAAATATCAGCTATATTTCTTAATTTGGTGAGTTTAGCTACTAGTTAACAATTCTTCTATTTGTCCTTTGGTACCAAAGCGTTGGTACATGATGGCAAATTGTAGTTGAAGGACATATAGAGGAATATTCAATGACTAGGAGTGAGATGAAATACTTCTAGCGGTTGTAGAAATATTGGAACTTAATGACCCTTAATCACAAGGTGCTCCAAGAACTAGTCCAAAAAATAATATCAGGCAATAAATTAAACTTGATGGTGAGGGTGGAGAAAGTGAAATCCAAGTGAAGATGCTAAAAACTAATCAACAGCGAATGGGGTTATGAAATCAACGTCTACCAAGAGATCCAAGACAGAGAACCTAACCAGTAGCACATGAAGAGAGCATGTGAGCCTTTAGAGGCCACGATAGGGTTGAAACACACAACAAACTCGATGACATTATTAAGAAAGTTCATGTTGAAGCCCCTAATTTTGCAGGAAAGATGGATCCACACCTGTTCTTAGGTTGGACAGCAGCAATGGAAAATTTCTTTGATTGGCACCCATGTAAGAAGATAGAAAAGTTCGATTCAAAAAGATGAACCTAGTTGGACATATTAAAATCTGGTGGAGAAAGGTAGAGGATAGACTTTGAAAAATATGTAAGTCACCAATTGTTGATTGGGAAGAGATGAAGCTGAACTTATCAAAAAAATACTTACGATTTCATTATCAGGAAGATCTCTAAGATCAACTCACAACCTTTAAATAATGGATTATATCCGTAACCAAGTACACAGAAATTTTTTATGAACTTTCTACCCAATTTGAAGGGATGGAGTCGAAACTACAACTTATATCTCACTACAAAAATGAATTAAAGGCAGAAATTCACAAGGAGCTGATAATTCAAAGGATTTACAACCTTGAAGATACATATCAATTGGCTTTAAAAGTGGAACAATACCTAGGATAACAAGTAATAAAATAGTTGCAAGGTCAAGTCAGGGAGTTCGGCATGAAGAGAACTATGATGGTGCAAAAATTTAGACCAACACCTAATGCATCAAAATTTGCAACACAGAACAACACAAAACTTCTCAAGGAGTTGAACCTAAGGGCAAAGCCATAGCTGAGACTGGGACAAAAGGAGGCAGCGGTGACAAGAAGTACTTCCGATGCATTGAGAGGGACCACTTTGCTTATAAATGTCCTAATAAAGGTTTGCACATGATCGGAGGAGAAGAAGAGGAAGAATCTACTGAGTGTGTGCATGTAAGCACGAACCTAGAGAAGAGTTGGAAGGAGACTCTAGTGACAAACTAGCTAGTCGTACAAATGTTAATGCATTGAGATGCATACTTACGATCCCTAAAGCGGAAGAACAAGAAGAATGACTTCTTACTACTATTTTCTTCACCCAAGTTAGATACGCAAATAAAGTACATAAGTTTATCATTGATGGAGAAAGTAGTATGAATGTAGAATCGGAGAACATGGTGAAGTGATTGAATTCACTCATGGAGAAACATCCAAATCCCTACAAAGTTGCTTGGGTAGATGATAGTAACATACTAGTTGCTCGAAGGTGCTTCGTGTCTCTCAAATTAGGAATATATGAGGACTCTATTTGGTAAGATGTCATTCCTATTAAAGTATCTCACATTTTACTTGGGTGACCATGGCTTTATGATCGAGATGTGCAGAACTTATGAAAAGCTAACACCTATCAGTTTATATTTCATGGAAAGAAGATAACTTGAAGTCTATGAAGGGTAGACAAGGTAGGAAAACAAAGAGGAAGTAACAAGACAGTCATAAATGCCAAGAAAAAGCCTCTTAATATCCTTAAGGAGAGAGAATTTGAAGCGGTTAGTAAGGAGAAGGGAATTGTGTTTGCAATGGCATTGAAGGAAGTAACAGAAACAACACCTGAAACATCCCTTACCTTACCAAAAGAAGTAGGTGAATTGCTAGTTGAATTTTCAGACCTTAAACCGGATGATTTACGAGGTGAATTACCTCCTTTACGAGATATTCAACATGCTATTGACTTGGTACCTGGATCTACTCTACCAAATCTTCCACTCTATCGTTCGAATCCTATTAAGGATGAAGAGCTGAAGAGACAAGTAGAGGAGTTACAGAAAAAAAAAGATTTATTCAAGAAAGTCTTAGTCCGTGTGCATTTCCAGCACTATTTACTCCTAAAAAGGATAGAAGTTGGCAAATGTATGTTGATTGTTGGGCAATAAATAAGATCACAATAAGTTATAAATTTCCAATATCTCGCCTTGATGACATATTAGATATGTTGACCAGAGCTACTATCTTTACCAAGATAGACTTATGAAGTGGTACCATCAAATTAGAATCAGACCTGAAGATGAATGGAAAACAACTTTCAAGACTAAAGAGGGACTTTATGAATGGCTAATGATGCCATTTAGACTCTCTAATGCACCTAGCATTTTTATGAGAGTGATGAATCAAGTGTTTCAACAGTTTATGGGCAGAATTTTGGTGGCATATTTTGATGATATATTAATATACAATAAGACTAAAGAAGACCACCTATTACATCTACAACAAGTCTTCAGAGTTTTGAGGCAAGAGAAACTTTATATCAAGTTAAAGAAGTGTTCTTTCATGTAAAAGTGTTGTATTTTTTGGTTTATTATATCCTACTGTAGAGTAAAGATGGATCCCAAGAAGATTAAGGTCATACTTGATTGTCCTATTCCAAAGGATGTGTACGAGACAAGGAGTTTTCATGACCCAACAACATTCTATAGGCAACTTATTCGTAATTTCAGTGCCATAATGGCACCCATTACTGATTTTATGAAGAAAGGATGGTTCACTTGGTTAAAAGCAGCAACTAAAGCATTTAAAAAAATCAAGAAAAAGATGATTGGATCCCCTGTTTTAAAACTTTCAGATTTTTCAAAGGTATTTGAAGTTGCTTGTGACACATCTCATGTGAGAATTGGAGGAATACTCAGTCAAAAGGAGCAACCAATTGCTTACTTCAGTAAGAAGTTAAGTAAAGAGAAGTAACAATATTCGACCTTTGACAAGGGATTTTATGTAGTAGTACGTTCTCTTTACAATTAGTGTCATTATCTCTCATACAAGGAATTTATTCTATATTCGAATCATGAATCTCTTAAACACTTCAAGTCCCAGAAGAACTTGAACAAAAATCATGCCTTATAGAGTGAATTTTTGGAGCAATTTAACTTTGTTATTAAACATCAGACAAAAGTTGAGAATAAGGCAGCAAATGCAATGAGTAGGAAGAGTCATTTGCTTAACACTTTAGCAGCAAAAGTTGTAGGGTTCAACAAAATAAACAGAGAATATGTTTCAAAGTGAGATTTTGGAATAATCTATTTAGAATTTGTAGCTGGACAAAGAGATTAACACTTTCCTTTTGTGATCTACGATATCTTTTCAAAGGAAATTGACTTTGCTTACCTAATACTTCTATAAGGGAGTATGTGATTTGGGAATTACATAGAAGAGAAGCAGCAAGACACTTTGGAAGAGATAAAACGTTCACAATGGTTGAAATAAAACGTTCACAATGGTTGAAGATCACTTTTATTGGCCCTATTTAAAGTGGGACGTGTCTAAGGTCATACAGCTATGTTGAACAATTCAATTAGCTAAAAGAAGGAAGATGATATGCAATTGAAACAAGTTCTTGCTAATAGTACAAAATTATGGATTATACACATTACTGCCCCTGCCTTATGAACCAGACAAGACATAAATATGAATTTTTTCTTGGGAATTCCTAAAAGTATAAGAGGTTATGATTCAATTTTTATGGTGGTGGATAGGTTTTCCAAGATGAGTCATTTCATTCCATGTTCCAAAACTTATAATGCTATCCATATGGCTAAAATTTTCTTCAAAGAGGCTGACGTCCCCATGGATTACTTTTAACCATCATCTTTGATCGTGACGTGAAGTCTATGAGTTAGTTTTAGAGAACTATATGGAAAACATTGAACACTAAGCTTCAATTTTCAAGTTCTTTCCATCCTCAAACCGATGGACAAAAGTGACTAGAAGTTTAGGGGACTTGTTAAGATGTTTGGTTGGAGAAAATGTGAAAAATTGGAACCTAATTCTTCCTATGGCAAAATTTGCATACAATAGTTCTATAAATAAATCTACTGTTAAAGAGTCCTTTTGAGATAGTCTCAGGAGTTCAACCAAGGAAGCCTATTAATCTGGTTCCTTTACCATAAACAACACGAGTTAGTGTTGAAATTGAAGGTTTTGCACAACACATGTGGGACATCTTTGATGAGAAACGACAAAAGATAACGACTAGTAACTTGTCTTATAAAGAACATGTTGATCAACATTGTCGATTGGGGGAATTCAACGAAGGGGATATGGTAATGGTTATGATTCCTCCAGAGTGTTTTCAAAAGAAAAATATAAGAAACTTCATTCACTAAGTGCTGGATCTTATAAGATCATCGAGAAGTTAAGGGCTAATAATTATGTTTTGGAATTACCAAGTAACATGGGAATTAGTCCTATCTTTAATGTTGCAGACTTAACTATTTATTATGGATATGATGATACACAATCTCCTACTTCAGTTGTGAGAATTCCAACCATTCTTCATCTTAAAGAGGAGATAAAAGACGTTTTTGATGAACAAATTGTAGCCACAAGAGAAGGAAGATATTGACAATTTCTTGTCAAGTAGAAAGGAAGACTGGTTTCTGACAGTACTTGGATTTTAGCATATGAAATTCAGAAGTTGAATCCAGACTTATACGATCAGCATTTATCACATTCTACATCGAGGACAACTTCAAACAAGCCGGAGAGAATTGATTCAAAAGAACTTAAAGTCTATAAAAGAAATAAAAGAGGAAAATTTAGTCAACCATAAGCTTTAATTTGGAGGGATGAGAATTGAGTTGATATCTAAGATAAGCACTAAAATTTAGATTATGTGAAAATTCCTTATTGGAATAGATGTATTAGTAAGCTAAATATGTTATTCTATTTTAGCTATGTTATCCTAGTTATTTAGGACTAATAGAATTTCTATTGGAATATGATTTAAATTTTAGGAACCCTTTCCTACTAGAATAATGGTTCTAAGAACTCTATATACAAGTGCACTTAGCCTTTCATAGAAGAAGCAATATGAAAATTTTCTAGAAACTTGAGTTTTCAACTAAAAGGTGTGATGTTTTCTTCTAAGAGTGAATCTTATATTCTAGGAGTGATTTTTAGTTTTCTACTCTCCATTATTCGTGTTCCTCACAAAATTCCAGCAACCAATATCCTAAATTCCAGCCAGATTAAACCCTAAAACACTAACCTAATATCAGCCATATTTCTTAATTTTGTGAGTTTGGCTAGTAGTTAATAATTCTTCTGTTTGTCCTACATCACTTACCTAGTGAAATGTAGCATGGATCACTCAACTTGTCCAATAGAATCTGAGTAATCAGTTAAAGATTATATAGATTCCATTTCAATTGAGTTGCCATGCCATAAAGGAAGATAAAACCTTCTTGGCACCGACCCCGTAATGAACATAGTATGTTCTCCAAAAACATAATTACTAACCAACATAAATTTGTTGATTGACTCAATCTAGTTAAAAATGGATTAGGTACAGATTAAAGTACACAAAGGAATTGCAATCTAAAATACAAAAATGATTAACATCAAACTAACACTATGAAACTAAACTGAGACATTTACTATGGCCATCCAATTGCATACATGTCATGATCATAGGCATTGTCTACAAGTGGATATTAATAGTTACACTAAGATAAGGCACAAAAAACACAAACTTATTTCTGTAAGTCGGCATCTCTGTCCATTTCTCAAACTAATGTTTCAATGATTCACTATATATTGCATCACTTGATAACTTCTTGTAGTTGGCATCAACAATGTCAGTATTTTGGAAATGACAATATGCTAGTATAAAAAACAAACACATGTATGGTATACTGGTTAGCCACGTTCATCCAATACATGCCACATTTTCGTGATTTGCATAAGTAATGTCAGTTCATTAGTATTAATACTCAAGTAATGGCTTGAGCAGATGCTGAAAGAGAAAGTTTCTTAAATACATGCATAAGCAACTATATATCAGAAGCCTAAGAACTTTTAGGTACTCAACGATTGTAGTGACCTTACTAAGATAACCAAAGCCAAGTTGTTAATCTAGCTATGATATGTTATGGGTAAATTGGACATTTTGAGGCCACAACATTAAGTATTGATGCCAAATTTCCATCAATAGATCACATGAGGCTATGATTTTGTGAATAACAAATTTAAGGCTTCACTTTTGGAGGACGAATAATAAGACTTGTTTACATGCCTACATAAAAGAGGAGGTTGTTTCTTGGACAAAATGTAAAAACTTAGCTACAGTCTGCAGAAAAACAACAGAAGTTAAAAGTATGCTAATGGATCCAAAGGCACTGAATTCTGTAGAAGGCAAAGGATGGAAAATAATTTTGGGACTTGGTATCTAGGAAATCAAGACTAGAAAGAGCAGAATTTGTGCAAAGACTACTAGCTACAAGCTGACAATTTGTTATAGCAAACTTAAAGGAACTGCATTACATGAAGAAAGATTTGAGAACACTAGAAAAGCATGCGGCATAACAGAAAATGAAAATCTATTGGTCTGTTATTCTGCCTCAACTGCATGTATCACCACAAAAATAAAACGAGTAAATAATTTATCCAAGATGAAAAGAAATTACTAAAACATAATATTGACTTTTAAAGAGATCTTTTAGGGTCAGAGAAGATACTAGAAGATTCTAAAGCGCAATAGTTATCAAACACCATAAAAGTACATAAGAATGGTGAAACTGCAGATCTGGTCAACTAGGAAATTCATCCTAGATTCAGTAAGCAAAAAGCACATGCAGTTGCAGCCTAATTTAAAATAAGAAAGATAAAAGATAAAGCACCTGACAAAATATACCATAGAGACCCTTTGGGCACTTCTTTCCAGTAGTGGTGCCTTCCTCCCCATAGTGACCACCAAGTTTGCCTGCTCCTCCACTGTTATACACATCAAGTAAAATGCTGACATTATAAATTTTCCTCGAAATTATATGCAGTCTAGTTGAAGTATTCCCTTAGAAGAAATCATGGGTTTTGGGGTATGGGAATGGCTTTAAGCCTTCTGTATAGGAGGTAAATGAAACTCTAAGAACGTAAAAGAGCACAAAGACTCATCATACCTAGTGTTAATTGAGCCATTTATACTAGCTATTGGGGAATATTCATTGCCATAATCAATCTTTGACCAATGAAAATGAACTCTTCCACCACCACCACCACCACCACCAAGAGGACCACCATTGCCTCCTATAACAGATAAACTTGAATTCTTGGCAAGCATGAGCTTCTCAAGAAACAGAAGTATTGTACCACCAGAACCTCCACCAATTCCACCAGTCAAAGTACCATCACTTTGTATTGAATCTTTTCCAAAGCTTTGACCATCTGCCCTCAAAGGTCCATAGAGATCTAGCCGTAGTAAAGGCCACTGCATGGAGCCCAAAACTAGCAAAAGAAAAAAAGAAGCAAATAGGTCAGGCCGATGAACAAAAGAAGCACATAGTATCCATTTTAGCTGAAAGACTGAAAGTGCAAAGGAAAAGATGGCCAATAAATGCAGATGTCAATCATGATTAAAGAAATAGTCAAGCACTCCAGCTAAAATCAGAAAGAATTATGCTATAGATGGTGCACATTGTATAAAGCTAGCGAGTAGCAAAACAATTACCAATCATCCCCCCTCCAATTGCATTGACATAAGACTGATTGGGACCCCAGGTTCCACTTCCCACCTCACAGGGGAGATCAGCACTGCCATATTTATTACCACCATTGCTCACAATTCCATTGAAATAACCTGAGCCTCCACGTCCACCATGGCCAGCCCCACTACCAGCTCCATTGGAATAGTTTCCTTTTCCAAGACCTTCACTGCAACCTGAAAAGGTAGTTCTAACATTAATATATATAGGATAATACATGGATAACTACAAAATTATTTTTTAAAAAATAATTAAAAGAAACAAAAGAAATAGGCAGAGCAGAAAGACATTGCCAGAAACAATAACCAGTACCTAGTCCTGACGCAGTAATCAAGCCATCAGCATCAATGGTAATAGTTCTCACCCTGTGGATCTGGATGATACTGCCCTTAATGATGCCACTCACGAGGATATCCTCAACACGATAGATCTGCATTTCATCATTTGATCTTAGAAGTTCCAACTAAGCCAAAAACCTTATTCAACTTAAGATGGAACTCTTACTTGGAGAGAGAAGGACAACGTATAATTAACATGGCAGTCATCCGGAGGAGTTAGCAGATCAATGGGGCATGTCTGAGTCCCACATAGTGATTCTGTAACCCTATAGAAGATTTCAAAAGATTAGGGGAATACTGAGATGTATATTTGGAAGTAACAATTGAGAAATAGAAAAGAATAAGTTCCTACTCACACAGCCCTTCCAGTATCATCTATTGGAGCTTGAAGCAAAGAACCCGGTCCAACCTGCGGCAAACCAGGATTTTAAACATTTGCCAAAATAGAAAGTGAGACTCCATACCATATCAGGCAATTCAATTAACAATAAATCAAGGATAATGACGTTTAATCCCAAATATGTTCAGAAAAAGAAAAGGCAATGGAAAGAAATGCAACCTCTCTATAGGTAACAAAAACATGGTGCAAATGATGGGGGAAAAAACTGATGCACACGTGAGATAAGAAGAGCTTTCTCTGCCATGACAAAGAAACAAATCTGCAACTTGTTAAGCTCTAAACTTCCACCATCAGGATAATTTTCCTTATGGAATTTAACTAGAACTGTAGAAGACTATTCAATTAAAGTATCTTGCATGAACAAGACTTGGTTGTCCTCATAAAGTAGTTATCAACAACTGAACAGTTCATAGCATGTTCATGAAAGCTTTAGATCTAGGAGGGCATTAGAACAAAGAGCAAGCCAACAAACCTTCAGCAACTAGTGTTATAGAATTCTACAGTGACAACAGGTAATATTGGGATTGAGAGAGAATGATACACATTCCTATACTGTTGCTTACTGTTATATTATAAAAAAGAGACAATGACAGTCTCTGGCCAATGATTGCATCACCAGAACCTGTCAACCTCAGTAATCCCTGCCCATATACCCCTAAGTTTGCATTTGAGCTGATAACAGAGGTCGCCTGCAAAGACAAGAAATAAAATTGTAGACTAAAACTTTACTTGATTAAAAACGTGAAACAGACAAAACGCAAAAGGTAATATTCATCTATATGATGAGGTTGAAGCGTACATACCCTGAGAACAACCAGATTTCTGACTTCAAAAACAGAAGCAGTCACCACAGTATTTCCACGTCCATCAATTTCAATTTTTGAGTTCCACATTAGTAAAATTTTGACAGCAACTCTGAAAGCGCCATAAACCTTGAGTTTGAAAATGAAGAATTTTAGACTCTAAGTGAAAGCTATGGCCGTCAGGTTGAAATCTGAAGAATGAAGACTTAAGTATATTTATCCAATGCAAGACAAGAAGGAAAGATCTCAAAGATATTAAATAGCACAGCACAAACCTGTAACTCCCCAATCTTGTCTTTACAATCGAAAAATCTTCAAATGAATGCAATAAAACATTAATTAAGTGTTAAGTTTAAAAAACGCATTACTTTGCAAGAGTATGCACATCTTCCCATCTGTCTTTGAGTGTTGTTCTGTGTGTATGCATGCAACAATATAATTGTTCCCTATCTCTTCCCCCGTTTACAAAAGGTGTATCTGTATCTTTATTCCAAATATCATAATAATTTCGCAAAGATACTTGCATCCTATTTATCAATGTATGTTGTCCAAAAACATAATGATTGCAAAGAAAGTTCATGATTAAGTTCTATTTAAAGAGATAACAAAGCATAATGATTTTGCTATCAGGCCTACCTTTATGATGGAGTCACTCATCAAAAGCTCCTCTGCAACAAGCTCAAATTCTGAAATTGGGAACGCAGACAATCCAAAGACAATACTGCCTCCACGATATAGACTTATTTGGCCTCGGACCTTCATATGTGTGTGTGTGTGTGTGAGAGAGAGAGAGAGAGAGACAGAGAGACGTGGGGGGAATCAACAACAGTTGTAAAGACTTCAAATGACATCAAATTGTTTTCTAAATGAAAACAAAGAAGCTGTATAAAAAATACAAAAAATAATAATAATCCAAAAGTAGAAGAAACATGAAAAATTGCATCATAAGTCATCAATGAATAAAGAAGCATCAGAATCAAGGTGAAGTATAGTTACAGCCCAGTAGTTGAAGCCTATCCAAATTGTGTCATATATTCAGATCTACTAAGTTTTACTATCACTCTTTGCAACACACAGATGACATGGTTTTTCACCATAACTTCATAAATGGGACCTACTATCCCAACCAAAGGAGAAAGCTTCAGAATCAAATATTCCAAGCAAGTTGTGAAAGATGACAGATAAAACAAAACAAACACGATAAGAACATGAATATCCTTCACTAATCAAACTTGTTTTAGTTCCAACCAAATAGAAATTGGTTGTAGACTCTATGAAATGTCTACATAGAAAATGTGCCCTGTGAACATATCTTCAACTCTACGTAGCACATCAAAGTAGGCAACCAGCAACAAATAAGATTTCAGCAACTATCAATTCAAGAGGATCTGTTATAATTGATAACTAGAAGGAAATTTAACTACACAGAGCTCTAGTTTGCTTCAGATTTAGCTTTCATGTCAAGCTTCAATTTCTAACTCACCAGAGAACTTTAGAGGGAATTTGTTATGGTATATCAACCATTTCTTAACCTAAGCAACAGAAGCAATAACAGTAATATGTAACAGTTATCAGAATCATTTACAAATTAGAGTAATGTCTAGGCCACCTGAACTCTGGACCAAAGTAGTGGCACCAAAGCTTTTGCATTATTCTCAACAATGACATTTGACCATAGAGGGGACGTAGGAAAATCAAGCAAAGGGGTCTCTGTGTCTGTTGTGACATTATCGTTGCTCACTTTCAGGCTCAAAAGATCTGCATTAAACAATGTACCAGCAGCTCCGGAATTACCATGGCAACCAATGCTCAAACCACCTGCAACAACAAAACGTTATATTGCTTAATGCAACCCACTTAATGGTTACATTCTCTTTTCCATTTAAAGGTTACATGCTCTTTCCAAGAAATCAAGACAGAATGAACAGCAGAAGAGATAAAAGGACTAAAAGTTGTCAAAGTGAAGACAAACATATGCCTGCTGCTTATAAATGTTGTTATAATACCCAAAGAGAAGAAGAAGTTAGAAAATAAAATGGAAAAGGACTGTATTGTGATCAGAAATTCAATAGAGAGAAGCTCTACCTGACGATCAACAAACTTTACTATTATCTACTGCATGATTTGTAGTTATGCAAACAACTAAACTAACGGAAAGGTGAATTAGCTAAAGTCAATTATATGAGGGTAGAGTCAAATTCTGTAAACTGCTCAAGATGTATGATACCTACTACATCAAATGAAAGTAGAGATTTGGAGAATCTTTAACACTATGCAGCACGTAGTTACAAAAGGATTTTATTATGCATTCAGATTGAAGAAGCACAAGAACTAAATTATTTAGCTGTTAAATAGATATTGATTCAAGTAAAAACTAACAAAATGGATAATTTAATCAGTACAAACCATGCACGGTAACTTTTACATCTTCCTGGATGCTGTAACAGTCCAAAGAAATTCTTCCACCACCACCACCGCCCCATCCTCTTCCACCTGCTGCACTTATGATGCCATATCCCTTCCTATGCAATTTGAAGTATGACACAAAACAGATAAGAACAAATACAACTGTACACAATCGAACAATTATGAGATGTCATTCACAAATATCACAAGCAATACTATACATTGTTCAGCTTCTACAATTTAGAAGGAACAAAAGTCAGTATTGTAAGTTCAGGATAAGTTTGAAGGAAACCGAGCTATATTCTGGTTCTAGACAATGAAACAGATAACAATAATGAATGATAGCCAAAAAAAGGAACTAAGAAAGAAAATACATCTGGAATATAGTGAGTTGCTGTAAGGTTTGGTAGGAGTTAGTTGATTGCGAATTCAGTATAAATTTAGCAACCAAACAGTAATTTATTCTTCCATTGAATTTATCAACAAAAATGGTCAAAGTTGGATATCAAGGATTTTTTATTTGAAAGTAAAGTTGATCCAAGAAGGATCATACAAGAGTTGATGGAAGATGCACTCTGACAAAGATGACACCATTCAGGATATTCCGATCAAGAAGAGAGACACTCAGCATATCCAATTTGTAATCGTTTAATTTAAACTGCAAAGAAGAGTTGGAATGTTCTCAATAGATTAAAGTGATAAATAACTGGACAATCAGTTATTATCAGTTCAAAACATTCAAAAGCTTTATATGGACAATGCTGACATTATTATCATAGAATTAAACTATCAGGAGAGATGTACTCACAGCTTTAAAGCGTGCACAAAGACACTTCCACCAGAGCCACCTCCCCCACTTAGTCCCCCATCTCCACCTTCAGCAGTGACAGATCCATTCACATATAGTATGTTTGCCACAAGAAGTTTGACACGTCCACCACCATTGCCTCCAAATTTATGCTCAGAAGAAGTACCACCACCCTTACTACCATAACTCCACGGCTCAGCCAGATTTGACCAAGAATAAACATCACCACCCCAATTTTCTGTCTTGTTCTTTTGCTGACAGAATGCACCTCGGCCTCCATGACCTCCACCAGCTCCATCATAGTCAAATGGTGTACCACTAGTCTGAGGAGGTGGTTCTCCAGCCAAAGCTGTTGTATTTATTGATGAGTCATGCTCCATGGTCAAGTTGGAAGCAGCGAAAACAACTGAACCAGCAAGAACAGCTGCATATGGACCAATGTTAACATTGCCAGTCATATTGAAAGTAATCGAACAGCCTTCAATGGGACAAACAATTGAAGTATGGGGCTGTATATCCAGGTTTCCCATGCCATATATGTCAATGCCAGAGTTCAGATACAAGTTTGACTTTAAATAGCAGGTTGTATCAAATGATCCTACCCCTTCCAGGTCTTCACATGATACTGAACCATTTTTTAGGTAGACAATTTCTGATAAATTAGTGTAAGCAGGGATTCCACTTCTCGAACCATGTCTTAATACTGATCCAGATCCAAGCGGCCGATTTTCCCACTGAATAATCTGACCTCTACTATGCTGCTCTGAATGAAGAGCAATGGCAGATACAAACAGAGGCCCAAAAACAAAGCACAAGCAAAGATACCCTTGCATTAGCAAAGGAAACATTGCACGCACAATAACACAGCTATCATAACTTCAGTGGCACAGTCTCATCCAGTTCAGCACAATCATGCACGTGTCTATCACATTAATGTTTTACCGCAGTAAATCAAACTATCACAATAGGGCTTCTCCTACATCCCACCCAACTGAACCTTAACCTGTCAATAACACCGCCAACTTTTGGTAACTTTACACATGATAGATTGAATGACCAAGTTATGAAACAATGATCAGACCAAACAATTAAGATAAAATAACTCGATTTGCAACGTCAACTGTGGCACTGTCACATGATTATTACTTGATGCTAAAACTAAAGCTAGAAGTAAACAATCCGCACAAAAGGTATAACAAAGTTGCATTTACATTTATCCTTAATTAGGATGAGTTTACATGCCTTAATTGAGCGTGTCAAAGAATAAGTGCAAACTTAAACAAAATGATTTAGTAAAGGTACAGTGATCGACTATTGATTAAACTTTACCAGAATCCATATGTTACAGTTCAACAAATATTTTTTTAATTAAAAACTGAATTCAATCCACTTTAAATTCTTTCAATTCTCACTTTTCTTTTCTGGGATAAAGATTTTCAGGCAAATTTCTGTGCCGATCGATCATCCAAACTACAGAAACTAACTAAAAAGGTGCATCCTACGTTTCACACTTCGATCTCACATTCATCAATTATAAATCCGTCACGACATTGATAAAATTCGATACAAAATTGGAACGGCTAAAAATTAAGAATCAAAATATACGACAAGAAGGGAAAATTAACATCAACACAAACAATGTGTTTATAGTCTCACTCGCATGTATACGTACAGTGTAAAAAGACGTATTTTCACACTAAGCTCAAAACAAGTCAATCCTATCACTGGCGATCCATGGGCTTTAGTAGCCAAATTCTCACTTCAGAAGCTGAAAAGAGCAAAGGGAACAAGGAAACAAACAGAATTCTCACCCGATCCTCACAAGTGAAACTCGAAACCGAGTGTCACAGAAGGAGAAAGTAGCGTTTGGGGAGAGAAAATGCAGGAACATAAAAGAGGAGGGAGGGAGAGAGAGAGAGAGAAGCGTTTTGCTTTTCCTCTGCTTTTCAACGTATAGTTTTAAAAGTACTGTTTATGTGTGATGAAGCCAAGCACAGAGCGAGAGAGAGATAGAGTGGAGAGCGAGGGTCGTTTACGAGTCCAAGCTACGTTTTGGGACTTTGACAGTGATCTTTGCGGGTTTGATTAGTTAGGAAATTGTGTCGCTTTCCCATGTAATTACGTAACTTATCCCAAGCTTACTGACCCAGTCTAAATGGTTTGGATTCGTTTGACCTGACATTATATTAACTGTAATATCTTATTTTCTTCATTTCTGTCTCCTCGAAGATTCCAATAAATTTAAAATGATGGAATACTAGAGTTAACAGAGATTATTTTGTCGATTAAAATTGAGTAGTGGCATTTTGGAGAATCTATTAATTGTAAGAAAAAAGAAGGGCAAAAGAGAAATTAATGTGGAAAAGTTTGTTAGGCATAGGCCAAATTTGTAATTGCACATTTAGGATAAACAAAAAAGGACGGCATACAGGACCAAATTCTCTATTTCAAAACGATGTTGTATTGGACACAGAACGATGCTACGGAATAAAGTTGCAATAACATAAGATTTGAACGGGTTGTATTGTACGTGGAAAAGAGTATTGATTATAATATAAAGATTGAATTTTAGCCGCCCCGCTTATGTCATTGCTATTATATAATATAAGATTCCCAACAAGAAATGCATGTACTCGTAAGGGGAACTGAGCTTCTATTTTGTTTTTAGTTTTGTTATGTCGTATGTTTGTGATCGATAAGCCTCTGTCAGTAAGGATCGTTTGATTCTATTTACGTGTTTTTTTAGTTTGTATTTTGTATTATTAGAAAATTTGTTATTTTCTTATAAGAATTATTTATTTCATTAACCCGTTTTTATCTTATTATATTTAAATTTAATACATTTCTTATCGTACCAAACTTGATTCTTAAATTAATTATTCTTATAATTATGAAAAATAAAAATATATAAATATTTAATATAACTAAATAAATTTATGTATCAATTTATAAAATTATTATGCTAATTAGAG
>JANIPM010000005.1:15166285-15182341 GCA_027478405.1 Erythroxylum cassinoides
ACACAAATAAAACCAAACTCTTTTGTTTTATTAATAATAAATATTTTCATTACAAAACTGTAACTGAAGAAGATAAAATTATATGTAAATACACTTGCTTTTCTGGATATTATATTTACATAACTCCAACATCTTTAAGGAAGCATCATAAGAAGCTTTTCTACAACCCTTTAAGTAGTAAATTCTTCACCAAGTAACTTGATTTGATTGATAATAGACATAAGTTTGCTTCCATATTCTCTGACAC
Source organism: Erythroxylum cassinoides (assembly GCA_027478405.1). Classification (NCBI taxonomy): domain Eukaryota; kingdom Viridiplantae; phylum Streptophyta; class Magnoliopsida; order Malpighiales; family Erythroxylaceae; genus Erythroxylum; species Erythroxylum cassinoides. Next base: position 15,166,533 of record JANIPM010000005.1, read on the forward strand.
CTTCAGAATTCTTCATTTTTGACATCTCAAATTCACATTTAAGATTCAAAATTTACATTATCTTAGTTTGAGTGTTGCCCTCAGATTCTTCTTTTAGTTTCTCTCATGCTTCTTTGGGAGATTTAAATGCCATTATATTTGTGAAAATTCCTTCCATGACGGCCAAATGGAGGCAAAATAGAGCTTTTTGTTTCTTTTACCTTTCTTCTTCAGTCTTCTTGATTTGGTTTGAGGTTGGATTTTGCTGAAGAGGTGTAGGCTCAAACTCACTTTCAATAACCTCCAATAAACTAACAGCTTACAAATCGGACTTCATTTTCATAGCCCAAGAGTGGTAATTTTCTCTGTTGAAATTAGGAATTGGAATAGAGTAATTGTTTGAGGTTAACACTCATAATTTTTTAAAAAAGTTTTGCTACTCAATCCTTACAAGTCCAAGAATAACTGGAGCTTTGATACCAATTTGTTGAGAAAAAAAGAATAAAAATGGAGAAGAAAGACAAGGAGTTTAGTAGTTTAACTCATTTAATGTTCCATTCCAAAATGAAAGCAAATCTATGCTTACTTAAATAGGCTTACAAACAAAAATTAAGCAACCATCTAAGAAAGCGGGTAAACATCATCTCACGTGATTCTCTACTAACAACTAAAGAATACCAACAAAAAACCACATACTAATTTAACCACTTACTCCACAAATATCCTAATACTAAGCAAATAAATTTATTTATTTATTTTGAAGCACTTGCTAACAAGTTTGCAACTAACACTTACTGCTTCATATGGTGTGTCTTCTGCATTGGATTGAATTACATTTTTTTGCTCCTCTTTATAATTTTTTTTGAACTTAAAATGGAGTCAAATAGTTTAAATGTATTTAAATTAAAAATAAATACTTGAGACTAATCTAAACTAGTGCATATACTAGATCGAATACTAAATGAATGATCTTCAGTTTCAATTCATATATAACATTCACATTACTTACCTTTAATTTAGCGCATTTTGTACTTTTGATAATGCTTGGTTTTTTTTAAAATATTTTCTTTCGTATTAAAATCAAAATTATTACAAATAAAATTTTTAATAGACATAATTATTTTGTAAATTATATAGTTAAATAAATTAACATTTCAAAATCAAGTGAGACTGTTTTATTGGCATTAACAATTTGATATTTCTTTATTTTCAATCAGCTATCATTTAAATCATTAAAACTAGAATTAACCCTTAACTAAGACTTGAACCCAAAATATTTGAACTAATATTTAGGCACATAAAAGCATGCTTTATTAGTTGAATCACCTCCTTAGATGGTAAGTTGGTGCTTATTAAAATATTAATTCCCCCTAAAAGGGGATGGGAGATTAACCAGGTCATCAGGAATTGAAGAGTAAGCACCTTTAAAGGACACAAGAACATGTACCTTTTCATTATTCTGTTTACTTCCATCCCTTTAATTATTCTACATCTTGGATGTGCTACTAACTGCATTATTTGAGGAATTAGGAATTTATATATGTATACTTTAAGCATGTTAAAAAGAGAAAGAGAATCCACGCTGTAATAGCATTTGCATTTGCATTGTGTTGAACAATACATAAAAATATTTCTGAACTATGGACTAAATTGCCTTTTTTTATATTTTGGATAGCCTAGAAAATAAGGATAGAAATAGAGAGCTATTAAAAAGTTCATTCCTCTTTAGATAGAAGGAAAACGTAGCATATCAATGTAGAGCTACAATTTGCCACTCATCTTTTAGTATAGCGCCAACATCTAGTCCAGTTATATTATAGACCAGATTAAGAGTTCTTAAGTTTGATATGACCTTATTAATTAGTAAGCATATATATGATTAATAAAGTGTTAATATAAGTAACATTATGCAATTCCTCTTCATGTTTTGTTTTTCTCAAACTTTTTTTTCCATTTCGCTGTGGAAACCGTATAAATAGGAGTGCCCCTTGGCAAACAAACTTACTGCCTCGAGTAAAGGCCATTCATATACTATGTAACCAACATGGGCATGCGAGAACTGGAAATAGGTGGCCAAAATCTCACCATATACGAACTCGACGATGTCTACGACGCTGCAACTGGTCACACTTGTACCGGGTCCTGGATATGGGATTCAGCCCTGTTCCTCTCCCAGTGGCTGGTAACCTCTTCATTCCACCTACAGGCCAAATCCGTACTGGAGCTCGGTGCCGGCGTCGGCCTCCCAGGTTTGATGGCGGCTAAGCTAGGAGCTAGCAGGGTCGTGCTAACTGACGTTGCACAGCTGCTTCATGGCCTAAGAAAGAACGTGGAAGCAAACGGGTTGGAGAACAGAGTTGAGGTGAGAGAGCTAGTTTGGGGTCTTAGTGAAGGGTCAAGGACGGATGGTGAGTTGGGGAAGTTTGACGTAGTTTTGATGAGCGACGTGTTTTATGACATGGCGGAGACGGCGGCATTGGGGAGGACGTTGAAGAGGGTGTGTGGCGGTGAGACCATGGTTTTGGCAGCTTCTGAGGTAAGGTGCTGGAGTGGAGAGTGTCTGGGAGAGTTGGTGAGCCAGGGCTTTGAGGTTGTCGAGCTACCAAGTCATGTGGAATGTGAATGTGACGCTTTGGTCGGTGGTGGTGGAGTGGATAAGTTCGCCATTTACAGTCTGATTCCACCAACAAAATGATAAGAACTGCCACGTAGAAGAGATGGTGACGTAAGTAATTTTGGCCCACTTGTGCTCTTAACGGATGGAATTGTGGGCTGAAACCCTGTCCTTTTTCTTTCTTTATTTTATCTTGTAGAGGTAATAAGTTTCCTTACCCTGTTTTTTTTTAAAAAAAATCATTAACGAAAAAGGCAGAGACAAAACTAACCCAAGTCAACAAGCTTATCCCGTACACCCTGAATCTTACGAACCTTTCATCATCAAAATCTGAACAAGCATAAATATCTGAAACTAAAATGGAATCTAAACATAAAGGGCTAATACTTCAATATTGAAGGTTTACATGTAATAAGACTACCCGGACAAGTGTGTGAGCTGCCTTATTAGCAATCCTACGCGTCCAATGGAAGGACAAGTGAAGGAAATGTCGCTTGAGTGAGAGAAAAAATCACCTATCAACTTGTACATATACTGAATTTGCTCTTCGCCGGTACAACCCCTCTCATTCTCTTGTCCCAAAAATGAAATGAGATTGCGACCACAAACAAACCCAACTTTGACATAAGAATAAATTTAGATCCCACCGCTATAATATTTCACTCCTAACGTTTCCCCATATAAAGTAGTGGAAAATTTTAAATAACATGTCAGCAAAGAGCTGAGCTGAAAGGTTTAGATGACGGACATACAATCCTTGTCAATGCTGTACAACAGTTTCCACGTACTTGTCAATGCTGTACAACAGTTTCCACGTAGACGTAGTAACTAGTAAGTGCTTCTTCTGCTCTGTACCGTCCGTTGTATGCCAAAAACGTGTAGTATTCCATCTCGTCATGTCCAAACCCTTTAATGCCTCTCCACAGGAACAATCTTGACTTCGTCGAGTCAAAAATATAATCGCGGTTATCCTGTTCTTTTTCAGCTTTTTGATGTGCCGCCTACGTCTGCTGGTTTAGCCTGTAGAGGCATAGCTATTGCCAACTCCGCTTACGTTTTACATCACCATCCAAGGTTTTCTTTACATCCAAGTAAAAGAGTATCAACTGAACTGACATCACCATAGACGACAAACCTCTTTGCTCTTCATGCAAGCTGCACTTGGGACCACATGACACCACAAACCAAGTTGTTGAATCAAATTTTATAACCCATAACAGTCGAAAGCCTCAGTGACCACTCAACCATTGTAGTGGATTTTCTGGCTTTGGGCTCCCTGACCCTGCTGAGACAGCTGTTGAGGAGCTTGCAAGTTCAGGGGTTGTGCATTGTAATGGGCGAAGGGTTGGGAATAGAGAGAATTCATCAAGCCCTGCATAAAATTGACAAATTCAGAATATCTATAGGAAAAAATAATAATAATCAAATTAGTGATAAAATTCACAACACTAACAATCATGCCACCAACATCTGGTTTTATGTACTCCCTAAAGATAACATGTGTCATAACTACCAAATTGTGACTACATTCAACTAAAAGTGCCCCAGCTAACGGTATTTGATGGCAAAAAAACCTGGGATTGAAGGGGGTTTATATTGTCTAGGTCAAACTGGCCTTGGGTTGCATTGCCATGGGAGGGTTCATTAAAGCCAACCTGAGTGAATAGTCCTTGTGATCCGTGAGTCATATAATCCTGCAATAGAACAATGGTTGATCAGAAAAAGATAAATGTTAGTTCAGAAAAGCAAGAGATACTTTCTGCATAAGCAAACCTGAGATATGAAATCATTTCCAGAATTAAAGCGAGAATATCCAGCTTGGGAATTCTGATTTAAAAAGTTTGCTTGAAAACCACCTTGCGCTCCTTGTGGAACATAATCAACTGAATATCCGCTTTGTGAAGCCTGCAACAAATTGGAAAAATGACAAAAATGGAAAATAACTGAACACAAGAAACCTCAATGATTTAACTCCAGACACAAGTTTCTAAAACAGCGAAACTCTTTCAAAGTTGCAGATTGATGTACAATGCAATAGCAAGTTCATTTCGCAGCTGTAGTGTTGCACACAGATTAAACCTCACATTAATACATTTGCAAAATTCATTTCTAGGACCCTGCTTTCTCTGAATGAAGCATTTTATGTCTAGATAAATTCAGTGTTAATGAAGAAAGTCCATGTATCTACCTTACAAAAGTTTGATATGATTTGTGCGTACAACACATGAACCAAATAAACCACAGATTATCACAAAATAAACACCACAATCATAACGTATACCTGAGTGGAGAAGTCAGCAACATTGTAAGGAACATGAGATCCCTGGCTTTTGAAGTCCTCACCTAAGAAATCCTAATTGATGGCCATTATAAGCCAAAATCAGAAAAGTATGTATGAAGAAAACAATCAGCAAACATAAGATGAAAGTGAAATCGACATACCTGAGACATGCCTCCCATGGAAAATCCATCACAAAATGTTTGACTTGGTCCTTGAACTGCCATCTACATTAGCCACAAAGATATACCCAAGATCAAATATGTCAAGATAGCCAAAATCCATATAAAGAGAAAGGTGAGAAGAAAAAAGGACTGCAGTACTCATTACATTATTAACATAACTAGGTTGGGATAATGGACCCCCAATAGATGGCTGACTAGTAGGATTCTCCAGGGAAGGAAAATTATAGGCAGATCCCATGTTTACAATGGCCTGCTGTGACCCTTGTTGTTGAGGAAGATGGCCACCTATAGGAGCACCAGTATTACCACGACCAGCACCAAAACCTTGACTTCCAGGAGGAGGGATATGTGGAACAGCTCCTACTGACCCATGTACAGCCCCACGGGTTGGAATAGTGTAAGGCTGAGAAGTTGGACCACCATGTAATGGTGGAAGAGGGACCCGAGGAACAGGAAACCCAGAGGGATACACACCAGACTTGTGGGTTCCATTAGGTGGGCTTGGTGGCACATGAGAGCCTGTAAACAGGAACATTGTAAATCATGCCTTAATAGATACACATCAATGTGACAGCAGCAAAACAAAAAAGCAGAGAACCCAACAAAACATGCTCATGTATGAGTTTGACAGCATATAGCAATTTCAGAAAAAAAAAATTGCAAACTTGAACCAAATAATATCATCAGACTGTGCAAATTATGACTTCAGTTCAAAAGCTGAACATAGCATACCCCTGGAACGGCCACTTCTTCTATCAGGACTAGACGTTGAAACCAAACCAAAATTGTCATTGCCCACAATTACATGTCCACCTCCATAGAAAAGCCTTCTATCATTATAGATCTGTCAAGAGAAACCAGTGCAAATTTATCACCAACTAATGTAGAAGGATAAGAGGTCTATATTCAAAACAACAATTATAGCACAGATAAACAGAGACTCCAAGGAAACGGTAAATATCAAATAATTAAGCCCTTTAAAGGGCTGGTATACCTTTTTAGGCTTTTGAAATTGAACCATACTTTGCTTCAAGTTATTTAATGGTCCTTCAACCAAGCACTCATGTTCCTGATGAAACATTTATCAAAAAGAAAATAACCAGAAACCATTAGATGATAAAACAGCCGTTAAATAGTCTAAGTGGCAGTGCCAACACAGACCATAGTTCCAAAATTTTGCACAACTTAGACAAGTTAATAATAGCTGTCCATAAAGCAAAAAAGTAGTGGAGTACCTTATAATGTGACAGTAAGCTATTCCATAGAGGCTGCCTGCTGAGAACTTTAGGGTTGCCCAGAATGACGATCCCATATCGAGTACGTGTTAGAGCAACATTCAGCCTCCGAGGATCATTAAGAAATCCAATTCCCTGATTAAGAGTTCAGCGACCAAAAGTCAATGTGATGACATAAATTAATGATCTATCCATATATTTCAAAAGAACATACCTTGATAGCAAAATCAGATAACAAAGACAACTTGAAGAGAAATATCTAACTTCTAATAAATTATCCATAGCTAGAAAAAGAAATGTTTTCCATGACAGATAAATAGCATTGAGAATACCATGCACATTTAGAATACAGAACCATTAAGTGTCATTGCATAAGTGCTTGACAAATTATCTAACAAGCAATAGATTCACACAAATCCTGCAAAACTGAGGGCTAATTAACATTTATGTTACCAGATTGTATAACCGCACAATTCCAGAGTAGCATGCTAAAAGCAATCCTTTGTAAAGACTGATAATAAGTTCTCCAGAACTGATATCTCATGGTAGGGTTATTATAATATTCTGCAGATAAACTGAATCCTGTACATCCAAACTTGTTTTACCATGTGAGCAAGTGTTTTGTCAACATACATTCATTTAAGATCTGAACCAGAAGCCAGGTCCATGGGCGTTTATTCAGAACTCTGCAAATCCCCAGCAAGCATGGAAGGTGGGCAATAACAAAATAAACCTAGAAAAGTCCCATTCAACAAACTATTTATAAAATCACTATCAAAGCTGGCATTACAGAGGAAAACAAGATGGAACAATCTGGCTTCACAGTGGAAGGGTGCAGTACAACTTTCTTCTTTTCTATCAAATTCAAATAATGCCAGTTTCGTTTCTCTTTCTTATTATTCTATATTTGACTAGAGGAAGATAGAAAGTATAATAAACCAACCTGATGTTCATTACTCCTAACACAAGACAAAATAATGTAATCCTTTTCTCTTCCCTGGAAGGAATCAACACTCGCAACCTGCCAAAACCACAAAGGCCATAACAATTACAATTAGAGATCTAAATGGAAATCCAAACTATATGAGCAACTATCCTAGTGACTGAGGCTTCCACACTGTAGCAGTCTTATTTTCCTTTAGTAAATAGTTGTTTTAATGGCTTAAAACCATGGCATCCAGTCACATTCAAAATAAAGGGATTAGAATCAAAGATCAACAGCCGTGTAAATCTCAAAAATTAAAAAAAAAAGAACATATCCTACCTCAATTTCCTTGTAAAGTTGCTGCCGCAGAGCACCATTTCTTGACATATAATTAACAATGTAAGCTCTCTGACCCTCATATGGAGTTATCACCCCAATCTATAAAAAATTTGATCCGGTTAACATGCAGTGCCACAATGTGAAACTGGATAAATAAAACCAACTTGAAAACATACCTGACTAGGAATCACACCACTCCTTAAGAAAGTGGTTACAATCTTCTCAACATTCGCAGCCTCAGTACGATTTAAGTAGGATGTTCCACTAGCACTTATCTCCTCTTGTCCCATCTAAAGAAAAGCTTAGTTAGAAAACCTGGACTCGGAAAACTATAGGATAAGATCAATAGGAACTGCAGCTAAATAGTTTATCCAGGTGGAAGACCACACAAAATCATGGAATAAGTAAATGATTTCATGCTTAATACCTGGACATAGAAAAACATGGGGCGATTCGGCACAGGCCAAGGAAAATCAATCCCTGACAACTGCCTCTCATTAACAGTCACACCATTTTGTAAGGTTCCTTCATAAAAGCTGTTAGATGGAAATTCTGAAAGAGCTGGATGCATTCGATATTGAACCTATATTTGTCAGGAAAGAACAGGCTATAAGCACCTAAATACTCTTGAAAAATTAGTTAAGGCTGCTGATGAGACAAATGCACGAACTTCAAATCCTCAAATTCTTGCCAGTTGCCACACAAATATTAAACAAAGCAAAACAATTAGGCCTATCTTAAACTTCCTCACATATCTCCAAGAAAAAGATTGAAGAGTTTGGGTCTCACTAGAATTAGCCATTTTTGGAGAATGCATGCAAATATAATTCAAAGTTAGAAAAGTGAGTTCAGCAAGAGGCACCATAAAATATAAGATGGTCAAACTTAACAAACAGCATGATTCAAAGTTAGAAAAGTGAGTTCAGCAAGAGCCACCATAAAATATAAGATGGTCAAACTTAACAAACAGCATGACTTGGGACTAATTTTCAGCAAAAATGGAAAGAATCAACATAAAAAACTCAAATTAGAGATACCCATTCCTAAATGTTCACAAAATACTGAAACTTCCGATGCATTTGAGTGCAAAGTTACACACATAGCAACCTTCCAAATACATGGGCCAGCAAAAGGGCAAGTCATACCATTTCAAGATCCACAGAATTAATTTCCATATAAAGTAAAGCTTTTAATAAGTTCCACTTTTCCCAATTAACCAAAACATGTTCAATCAGGAACAAGACACTTTTCTGTCAATCTGTTGGCCATGCAATAAATGCCCTAGATGAATAAGATAGATATTTCAGAGCTTATATGGAACATTTGTCAATGCTTTCAAACGAAGAAATGATATTCACTTCTATCACTTATTCACGTTAAAAACACTACAGAACCTCCCTTTTATCCCATATTACATTAAACTTCCATGTGTGGAAGTCTTGAATATTTTTAAATGTGAACATAATCCTAAATTATGTACAAAAAGTTTAGAAGGGAAAAATCACAACATAACTATGAATTCTTGAAGAGTTAGTATGACCATTGACATAATTATGCACACACTGAACGAGCATATCCAAAAAGAGAAATGCCAAGCAAGACACTTACCTGCAATCTAATTGGTTTGACACCGAGTAGAACAAGCCGTTCAAAGAGAGACTGAGCCAGCCCAGCACGAGCTGCTTTCTTACACATAATCACTGGGCCAAGCTGGCAATGGTCACCAACAAGAATCGCCTAAACAGAAGTTTCTGTCAGAATATAAAGGAACATACGGTAGATCAAGCCAAAAAAAATAGATGGAATCTTAAGTACCTGTTTCGCCCCAAGGACCAATGGAATAAGGCACTCAGGTTCTGTTGCCTGAGTAGACTCATCAATGAGTACCTAAACAGCACAAAGTGTGAGAGACTTTTAAAGCATTTCATTATAAATCAAATATTAAATCAAATTCATTCAACCTGACGGAATCTAAAATTTGCCAAACGAGGATCACCAGCACCAACACAAGTGCAACAAATAACATCAGCACTCTGAGAAATCTCCCTCTCTGTTGCTCGCTTCAGAGCTTTATACTTCTTCTCATCACTACTCGACAGTTCTCCTGTTTATACAGTATTTCATTTTTTTTCCCACACAACAGGTAGAAAAGAATGCAATATTAGAACAAGGTCCATGAATTCTAATTTAAAAGTTACATATGAAACTAATATATGGAAACAGAAGTCATTCTTTATATTGGTGAAAACTTACATTTTAGTTCATCAGTAATGAGGTTTCTACTAGCATAGCATTTTGATCTCATATGAAGGATGACCAAATTATCAAATAAAAATGATAGATTGAAATTCAAAATTCAGTAGCAACTCAACCAAAATGCCTTTCAATCTAAAAAATAAACAACAAAATTGTATGAAAGTTGCCCAGATCAGTCCTAAACAAGTAAGTCAAATTTCAACTAAACTAGTCCTTAAAAAAATCCATGTAATAAAAAGCCGATAAACATCACACCTTGCTCATCTTTCAACTGTTGCAACTTGTGAAGTTCACTCTTCTCTGAAGTGTCTAAATGTCTAACCTGCATAAACACAAATTGTATGAAACATATAGGGGAAAGTTTGGCAGTAATGAAAACAGAGAATGAAGCCTGAAAATCAACAAACCTGATAGTGAAGGGTTAGATGCTCAACAGGCGAACTTACAGCTTCCCTAGATTTTGCACATAACCTAACCACCTGAGTTTGAGAAAAAATGATAGAAATTGAACAGTTGCAATTTTCCTAGTGAAAAAAGAAATAAATATAATGACTTAGAAAATCATTTAGCAAATGTTTAACTAGGAATAACCAGTACTAGTTGCACATGATGTATCAACAAACAAATAAGCCAATTGAAGCATAGGATAAGAAAATGAGAGGCAGGTCACTAATGGAAAGGATCATCAAGCATACTTGTATGAATGCCACAGCTTTTAAAAAATCAGAGATATGCTCACGCCAACAACTAGATCTACAATTTCAATTTATAATACAATCAAATGGAGATATCATGAGCGAAAAAAGAAGTCAAATATACTAGGTCGCACAGATTTGTTCTTTGTTCTGTTATGAAAAATTAAAACAAGAATTTCTTTTGCTGCCATTAAACCAGCACCAAAAGTAGTCTTCAAGAAACCATATTTTTAATCCAATGACAACTTCCAGTTTCAGGAGAGTTTATGCAGTGAATTTCATTAAATATATTTTCCTTTTGAAACTTGTTCCAATCACATGCCTATATGTTATAGTTCACAGTTTATTAGACAAAGTTGACTTCATATTCCTACATCATACTTGTGTTGAAATTGCTTCTCGACCATATTAGAGATTGAAAAGAAGATTGGTACACAGAAGTAACAAAATATGCAGTTGATATAACTGCAAATCGGGCCAAAATTTCTACCTTTAATCCAGTGGCACTTATCTTTTCAGCAAGTTGGTCTACAGCCACATTACTTGGGGCACATACCAATACCTGGTAGAGGTGTATGAACCATTAGTTTAACCGAATACTAAAGAGAACAATAAAAGGATTATCAAGAAGTCACCTGTCCCTGGCCCTGTTTTGCCATGTGATATACAATAGCTGCAGAAGTGACAGTTTTCCCTGTACCAGGTGGACCTTGAATTAAACTTACAGGCTTCTGAAGGACACTCTTCACAGCAAAAACCTGTCAATAGAGAAAGGTCAACATTGAAAATTATCATGCCAGATGAGCAATAAACTTCATATTTAACATTGGCAACATGGCAAATAATAACACAACAGATTGAAAAAATCCGTAAGTTATCAGAAGTATAGGTCTGATCATACTTATGGTTTTCCATAAACGAATAAAAAAACTCGATGAGGATCTCAGCTGCAATGATCTAAAACTAAACGTGAAATCAATATAACTTACAAAGTTACTGAATTACTAGGCACATTAAAAGTTAAAATACTGAGTTCTTTGACAGATAACAGAAGAATAATTGCATCTATCTGTTTAGGAACACTTACCCAGGAATTCTTTCAGCCTTTAACAAATTTAGCAGTTCAAAATATAACTTTTGGCATCGTGAAGCCACCACGACTTTCAAGCAGTTCATCCAAACAGAGAGATACAACTTGCAACAAATAAAAACACAACCAAATGCGATGAACTTAAATTGAGAATGCAAGAAAACATACTTGAGACGCATTCAGCTCTGGAAGACCAGGTGCACCAAACCGGCGAGGCAGTGTATTACGAACCACTTGAACCTCCACTTCATGGCCCAACAAATGATGATATATGTATCTGCCCCAAAATGAAATATAGTAAAGAATATAACTTTGCAATCATCATAGGTGGAATAATGAGCTATACACATCAATGCACTAAGAATCAGGAAGCCGAAAAAAGTGGTTAGAATAATTAAAATTATTCAACTTGTTTAAAACAAAACCATAAAACAGGGAACATAGAGAGGTAGGAGATATTAGTCACTCACTCCCCCAAGTTCTACCTTAAATTGACAACCTTAATCCAGCATACACTCATAAACTCGCCTTGCAGAAGTGATGAGTTCAAGGAAATTATAAGTCAACCTACCCACTCACACTTGTTTCATCCACAGCAAAAGTTTTCATTGCACCCTGCATTCGATCAAAACTTGTACTTTTCCACACAAAGTCAACAGTAAATCCATGGTTCAAGTCAACGGGAACTCCCTGCACATAAGGTAACTATTAGCCCTAATATCGTGCACATAAAGTAACTATTAGCACTAATATCTAAAATCAAGCAATTAAAGAAGATGATAAAGCAAATTAGTGTTACCTGACTAGCACGAAGCTCAAGTGCAACCTCCTCTTGTGCAGTAAGCTTGATCTGAAATGACAGTTTGTCTACTCAATTGTACAGTTCAAAGCACTCAGCTACTGAGTTTTTGCTTGCAAAAGTATTGCACCACACAAACTTATCCATAACATACTAATAATCATTTTTTCCAAAGTGAACAAACCATCAAAGAAGTTGAGAAAAGCATACCACATGCCCAACTGACTGCCATGCTGGATGAGCTGCATCTCCTGAATAACGCAGTCGCAACTCATCACCGGGTACAAGGCGCAACTCATTGTCTTCCTGACATCACATCAATCAGCTCATTTTTTGTGAGATCGATACAGATAACAGATAACCAACACAAAACTATCCAGAACAAGAATACTCAGAGCCAATATAAACAGTGGCAAAAGCATTAGAATAAAGCACCTTTGGAAATACAAAATATGCAACACGCTTCTTGTTAAGGCCAATATCCCAATGAACGGTCATGTTGTCCTTGCTTTGTGATTCTTTCATCATCTACAGGAATTAAACATGTTAATATGTCAAAGACAACAAAATTGAAAAAATATATTCTAAAATTTAGCCAATATATTATAGCAATGACCAAAAAAAGAGCCCCATACACAGCATCAATAAGTTACAGAAAAAGCATCGATAAAAATTAACAAAAAAGAAGTGTGCAGCAATAGCACATACTTTATCATAATCTGCTTCAAGCTTGATAAGTGGAGCAAATACATTTTGATACTGCAAAAGAAAGAATTCTACTTGTTAGATGATTCCAAATGGATTATTAGCTTTCCAGCCTTCTCATTACATGGTTCAACAAAAATGTGCCTGATAAGCATCTTCATATTTCAGTGCCACTGGTTGAGGCTCATCATCTACACCACGCTTTTCAAGATCTTCAAGGGTCGCATCAGGGTTACTTTTCCAAAGTTCTTCAACTTTATTTATTTGTTGAGCACTAATTTGGCGTGCTCTCAACTGCTCCTGTTCAGATGGGATCTGCCAAATACAGAATGTCAAAAGTACTGACAAGAAAAGGTTAACTGGGGAAGAAAAAGGTGCTACCAACCTTAACAAGCCACTGCAGAAAACACCTATCATCAATCAGGGGGCACCACTGACTAAGATCCCAGTTCATGTCCTTCAATGCGTTAACATTCAGACAGGGCTCTCTGCAAAGGAGGACAACAACACTCTCGGTCTTGGCAGATATAAATCCCAGAAGGAAAACATTTCGACATCCACAGTTGTAACATTCTAGTATAGTTTCTCCCAGTGGGCTATCCTTATGCAGACAGACTTCTTTGTGTTTTGCTCGAACCTATAGATGAAAACTTAGATAAAAACCCACTGTACTTTCACGTGTACTAGATGTGGCCAAAAAATCAGTTATTATCATTCAAGTGATGTTCACAAAGTGGCTACAAGTAAGCATGGCACAAAAGCATAAATTCACATTACATATACAGCACCGAGCTTCCTTGGAGGTTCAAAACTTCTTACACAATTGCTTTTGGTTTTCATAGGCTAACTATAAACAACAACTATCATTACTGATTTAGAGAAACTTCTCATCACTGTTACTGGAGATGCCAAACTACTGAAAACAAAGGTTGAAAATACAAGAGGCTATCAAATTCACCAAAAATTTTACCCTGAAAAGGCAGCTTGGTATGCTACCTGTTTGAAGAATAGCACTTACTACAAAACTTTGAAATTAACAAGTTAATTTGTACAAAGAAACGCCTAAAATAAATGTTTGTTACTTTATCTGAAGAGGAAAATCCTTCAATATTGCACAACAACTTTTGAACCAAAACCAAAGGTATCTAGCATTCAATTCACATGAAAATGGGCAGAGCTACCCACGAGTTATAAGCAGCATTCGAATGTCCATAGCAAAAACTAAGAGAAATTTTCAAGAAATGCCCCTCAGGAAGCACGAAAGTAACAAAGAACTTCAAATGTGATATTCACGCATCAGCTTTGGTCCACTCCACTCAAAAATTTCTGTCGCCTTAATATCTCACCTTGCAACATAAACAGTTTCTTTCTAAGTATTCCCATCACTTGACTATACCAAAGATACCTTCAATATACACATAAAAATTCCAACCAACACTCAATTGCATTCACAAATTAAAATTCCAGAACAATTAATGACTACACTGCTCTTCCAAATAAAATTGGAAATCATAAGAACTAAAATAAATCAAACGTACAAAACAGTCCTCAAATTCCCTAAAAAGTGCAACTTTCATGAGCTAACATAACAAAGCAATTTATTCACAGATCTCAAATTTGCATTCTTAACAAAATCTCACATCGTGCCTTTCCATCAAGCACAAATGATAAACTTATCAGTCTAACGTCTCCAATTTCAGTAACATCAACAATCTAAATCACCATCCCTCGTTCAAACCAAAGTAATTGAAACCAAGATGGTGTCGAGTACGTGAAAAGCAACAACCCAAAGAAACAAAAACTTCACTACTTACCAAGTGATTGACGATATGCGAACCAGAAGTATTCCCTCTAGAATTACAAAACCACTTCCTACAAGACGGAACATTGCACCTAACCACGCATGCAGGGTTCGAAACGCCACAATAGCGGCAAGCATGTTCCGTAAAATCTCCTTTACCGATTTCATAAACGTCGTCGTCCCCAGTCTCCTCGAAATTCAGCGCACCAATCCCAGAAACTATCCCATCTGTCACAAACCCTCCGTGCGCCTTCGACGACGACACTGGAGACACGACGGGGGATTCCGAATGTTGATCGGAGGGCGACGTCGCGGCGCGGTGGTCCGAAGAGGGCGGCCCCCCGACCGACGGAGTCGCGAGAGAATCGGAGGGCGTTGGCCAGGCCACCGGGGAGCGAAATTCGGTATAGTCGATTTCGGATTCACCTTGAGTGTTGAATTCCAGGAAGGTGTAGGCGTCGGTCCCGATGTCCGGCTGCGACGCCGTTTCGAAGAGAATGTTGTCCTGCGAATCCATGAAGCGATGTATGGGATTTTTAGGGCTTCTGAAATTAGGGGAGAAAATGAGGGGTTAGGATTTGGTGGAAAAATGAGGGAGCGGAGAGGAGGAGAAGGAGGAGTAGGGAGAGGGACTGTATGTCATGGAGGAGAACAGAGCGAGGGCAAGCGGTTCAAAGTTCACACAGCGTGAAGGCACGTGACGAGGGTGTTATATACAACTTTTTAACCAAAGATAAAAGGCATGCTTTCATTTCACTTCTACTCGTCGTTTTGATTTTTGATTTATTTGTTTATTAATTATTAATTATATTTATATTAAATATTAATTAAAAATTAAATAAAAGTTAATTTTTATGAATTAATTACATAAATTTATTTATTTTAAATATCTTGCATAATATTTACTA
>JANIPM010000005.1:15182970-15196733 GCA_027478405.1 Erythroxylum cassinoides
GTAGCTAATAAAATTCATAATTTATTTTAAATATAAATTTGTAGTATTTATTCAAACGTATAGATAGACAGTATTATAATTCACAAAATCACAGCTAATAGTTTCGTTATAAAATAGGCACACCTTTGAATTCCCATTGCAACCACCGATGCATATACTCCACGTTGCAAACTATAAAACAAGTTACCAACTATTGCAAGCACAATTTATTTCAATGTCTTTCGATTACTTATAATTGTAAAAATGTAATACCTAATGATATTTTAGTTACATATTTTGGATCGAACGTGAAAGGGTAAGAAATAAAGAAATGTAAAAAATGTAAAAAAAATACCTTATTTCAGTTTTCATAACTTCAAATAAGGTTTTCAAAGTTGAAACGAGCGTGAATCTACCGCCGCCTTCATGAAAACTGCTCTCCTGAATGCGAGAAAGGTCCTTCTATAATTTTATTAAAATGTAAGATTCAAATCGACCACTTAATGTTATTAATTTTGTATCAAAAAGTAGGGTGAAATATGGTAATGGCCGAAACTTCCTTCTTTCTCTCTTCTCCTTTCTTCTTGTTCTTTTAATTAAAACTAAGTGTTAGTTCATGTAAGGACATATAACAATATAAATCATTACATATATATCCAAAGGACTTAAATACATATTTGAACTCATACATAACCATGTATATATCAAAATATAGTAGTATTTCCAAATACAAGACAACACAAAAGAACTAAACGAATTCAACATTACAATACAATTATGGTCAACGTCAATTAATTTGCATTCCGGTGGGATGTTGGTCAATCAATATATCAACCAATGTTACTACAAACTCTCATAGTGGTCGAATAATGTTCCAATGAATAGAAAATTCATACATTTAATGCATATTAGTTGACCAATATACTACACTAATTGATCAATGTACTAGAACTTATCATTAGTAATGGCTAGTTTTTGGTTATAATGGCTATTTGAGCCTCAAAGCCTATAAACACATAGTTTTTCATTAGTTTAGACATGAAAAATATTTAAATGTTTTATAAACACATTTTAAAGAGTTTTGCAAAGAGTTTATGAGCATTCATTATTGCATTTTGAATGGAACAAGCCTTCAGGTTATCAAATTGATCAAACAAGGTCATTTGAATTGTAAATTCATTTGTGAGTGGAGTTACTCTTCACCCTGGAGAAAGAATATAAGAAAAGTTACTCTTCATTCATAAAAAAGATTTTTAAAGTAAAAATAAATTAAAAGGGAAAAAGAATATACGTTAGTTATTTACAATCAAAAGCTTATATATGAGCTTAAAAATCTAAAAAATAATCTAAAGAAGACAAACAACATTTGTAGAAAGTTTTATCTAAACTCAGTTTCCATTAGATGTCCTTTAGTCTTATATCTTACTACATGATAACTCTTTCAAGAAATTTTTTATGGCTATTCATTTGAGTGATGAGAGCTTATGATTCTATATAATTTAGATATATATCTACTACATACTAACTATAATTGGTTACTAGTCGTTCCGTTATCTAGTTAACTAGCTTATGTAGTACTTGGTGACTTCGAACAGAGATAAAATCAGACCGATTCCTTAACTGCCTTTCTGGATATTCCTGAATGTCCCGCCTTTTCACAGAAGGTGAGAAGGAGACAAATAATAATCTACTTTCAGAATCAATTAAAAAATTTCTTGGGAATCCTACAAGATCCATTCATTCTTTTTTCTCTAACAGATGGTCAGAACTGAATCTAGGTTCGAATCCCACTAAGAGGTCCACTAGAGATCAGAAATTGTTGAAGAAAGAACAAGATGTTTCTTTTATCCCTTCTAGATGATTGGAAAATAAAGAAATAGTTAATATATTCAAGACAATTACATATCTACATAATATCGTCTCAATTCACGCTATTTCATCATATCAGGTATGTGATATGGTTATAAAGGATGAACTGGATATGGATAGTTCCCTCCACTACTTTTGGAGAGAGGGTTGTCATTTATTGTTCACATTGTATACCTCGCCTTAAATTGGAAACCGGGTTTTAAAAAATGATATAGGATTCAAAACCATTCAACCCCGCCTGTTGTTATTGATAGTGCACTCTCCTTCGGTCTCTCAGCTTTCGATGGATGTCAAACTGAGTCTCATTACCAAACCATGCCAAAATGGCAAGGGGCATTAGGCTCCGAGCTCCCTGAGAATCCTTAGTTAGTCAGTCATAGTCTAGTCTTATTGAACAACTTCGATCATTCAACTTTAGCTCTGAAGGAAGAATGTCATATAATATAAATAAAAGACCTCTAGATCAACTTCTATTATCCAGTTTTCTAAGCATTATTTGGACTTTCCCACCTTAAGATCTGGTACTAGATAGATCTTTATTTCAATCAGATATGATATTCATCTGATCTAGGCATTCTATCTCCCTTGCTTTTCTATTTGATCTCTAGGTTTTAGAAATAACTAAGTAGCTCATGATAGTACTATTGTTATACCTATTAAAGCTATTAAATTCATTATGTAAGGTATAACTACAAAAGAGGACGAAGTCAAGCTATAAGAAAAATTCCCGTTGCTACCATAACCATAGTAGTATATATTAGAGTCGAAATAAGAGAAGGCCCTTCCATGGCATCCGGTAACCATACATGAAGAGGCAATTGGGCTGCTTTAGCAATTACGCCCGAAAAGAATAGAACGACACACAAAATAATAAATAAATAATTCACCTTATTATTAGTAATCAAGTTAATTGAAAATGTCAAACAAATCCTAAAATTTGAAATTGACTTTTAAAGATTGAAATCAAATGACAACTACTGGCACAAGGAGTCAACCACGATGAAGGAAAGACCAAGAGCAATAGCTATGCTGCCATTTCAGTTGGGAAAAGGGAGATTGTCCTTGTCTTAGAACATTATTTGATTCCTTTCCCTTAATATAGAGTAAATGGTGCTATATCAAAAGATCACCTTTATACATATTTTGATCATTATTAAGCCAATTAATATTATTAGTCCATTTTTTCTAGTATCATTATGATTCAATTTTGAACCTCAATCCATATATAATAAGTGAATGAGCATTGAAAGAACAAATGTTATAATGTTTTGGGTAGTTTACACAGCTTACAACAATGGGAATATCTAATATTTCATCTTAACATGATTAAGGTTATTAGTCTATGTCTCTCCACAAGCCATAGAATGAAGGAGAGCTTATGGATAACTTTCTTAAACCAAATTGTTCTAAACCAAATAACTCTTTATATTTGAGTCTTGAAGAGATCTTTACATAATTTTTTGTGAATAATTCTAAGGAGCACTTCATATAGATTATTATATTCTCTTTACTTGCATTTGGGCTATAATCTGGTACATTGGCTGTAGTATTTTTTTTAAATTAAAAATTCATTGAATAGGAAACCAAGATAATTACACCAACGTAAACATTGACTGTAATAATTGACAGTTCATTAATATTACAACACCATTAATTGTCCTTTATCACTTCTTGATCTTGGCATTCTCTGTTAAGTGGTTTCATATATTGAACATTCCATTAATACATTGTAACTAAATCTATGAGCTATTGCCTTTTCCTATTTTGCAACTTATCTTCTTGTGTAAATACTCTCTTAGATTTAGCATTTGCATCATTATCTATGAATATGTTGTCTTGAGATTAATGTTCTAAAACCCTCCCCCTTCAAGTAATACATGTGTATCCATTTCACCCATAATGCCTCTGTATCAGTTAGTAATCATCATACCATTTTAGACATGCAAACTTCATTGAATATTCTGCTATGTGTGATACCAAGTCCTCCTTGCTCCTTTCGATTACATAGCTTTGTTCATTTGACCTTAGTAGTTCATTTTTTCGTAAGATCCTTGACCATAAGAAGCATTTCAATATTTTTCAATTGTTTTAGTCAAATTTTTAGGGAAAAAGGATATGTGAAGACTGGTATAAATGAATAGTATTAAAGACTAAGTTTATGATTCAAGCTCTTATAGCAAATGAAAGGCATGTGTTACACCAATTACCAATTCTCCTCTAAATCCTCTTAATTAGAGGTAGATAACCATATAGATTGGTCTCTTATTTGTTATAGGTAAATTACGATATGTAAATTGAGGTTTTTACTTTAAACTTGTCAAGTTAGTTAACTATCTACCAAGGTGATTGGCACTAGCTGAGATAATCAAGTAGCTCTTATCCTTATTAATAGGAAAGCTAGAGAGTACTTTGCATGTATGAAGAGTAGTCATTAGGGAGCTTAGTGATTTTTCATTACCTTCAAATAGGAGAAGTAAGTCGTCTGTAAAAGTTAAACTAAAGACTCTTAAATTCTTGCACTTGCAATGAAATGTAAAGTTTACCTCTTGGCTTATAGAATGATTTATTAGTTTAGTCAATGTCTCCATATAAAGAGAATAAATAACGTAAAATTAGATCACTTTGCCTCAACCCTTTACCACATTTAATGATGTTGGTTGGCTCTTTATTTATTAAAATGCAATATAAGGTTATAGAGATGCATTGTTTAATACAAGTTTAAAATTTTAAGAAAAACCCGAAGCTTCAATGATGTGGAAGATAAAATCCCATTTGATGGAATTAAATGTTGTACAAAAATTAACCTTAATAACACAACTCTTGGATGAATGTTTTCTAATTCTTGAAAAGTTCTTATGCTAATATGATATCATCACCTATTTACATTCCTTTTATAAATGCACTGTGATAAAGATTGATGTATGGATTTAACACTTATTTTAGCCTTGAAGCTAATGACTTTATGATTATTTTGTACAAAGTATTACAATAAGATATTGGTTTGACATCCTTTAGAGAAGAAGTATTTCAAATTTTATGGACTAAGGTGATGAAAGTTTCATTCAATTATGTTAACGTCTCCCCCTTCTTAAAAATAATTCAAGATAACTTTAATTACCTCATTCTTGATCAGTTTCCAAGACTTTTAAAAGAAGTAAGCATTTAAGCCTTTTGCTCTTGAAGCTTTATCAGGGTTTAGTTCAAACATAACTTTTTTCTTATTTCTTACATTGAAAGGTCTTATTAGTGTTATAAATTCTTCACTTATTATTTACTAAGAGATAAACTATTTCAAGACTTGCATAAATAATCAATCATTTAAATTTTCACCTATTATTAGAGTGTGAATGATTATAAGAATATAATAAAAAAAGGAGGGTTACTGAAAAAAACCTTGCTATTTAGAAACTTAATTAACTAAGATTCATTAACCAATGCTCTGTCTAATTTCTTCCTTACAAACCAATTTCCACTTTATTTGTTATTCCAAGTGTAAAAGTTCTCTCCATACTTCACGTTGGTGATTTTTATATGTGGCTTGCATAATTTTTAAAGGCCTCATTAAATTTACTTAAGCCTGTAGTTCCTTTAGATTTTGAGTGTAAGAGGGTACCATATAAGTCTCTTAAAATTATCTTAGGGATATTAATAGAAAAGTAAATAATCTTCAAATTATCCTATAAGGTATATATCTAAAAAGTAAGATTATAGGTGTACACAAAAGTTAGTTGAATTATAATCTTCGCTTGTAGTAAACTCATTGAGATGTGATTTGGTTGATTTGTGATTAGAGAATGACAATGTTCAATTCTATCTAGATCATAAATAATAACTATTATTCCATTATAATGAGCTTTATGATTAGTAATAATTTGCCACTATTTTCCTAAAATATGTAGCTTTTTACGCTTATCAGCATTAAGTTTTGGCTCTAAAATACCTATTGTATAGGTTTTATTTCACTAAGGTAATCTTGAAGTACTTAGTGCTTTTTAGGGTTGTTAAGTCCCTTTATATTCTAAGAAAGAATTTTTATCATAAGAGAGTTAACGTTTTAAAGCTATTTGCTTTATTTCCCACCTACATGCCACTTTGAAATCATTTACAATGGCTTAATGCTTTATTTGATCTAATTGTGGGGACACAATGTCACTAGTTATACCTAAGGTGAGGTGTTAACATAATTATGATAAGATAACTAAGAGGTTCTTCTTGAATCTATAGAGGGCCCTAATTACCTCACTTTTCTTAGAGGGAGAATTCTTATCCACTATATTAGAGCATTGGGGATTATTTGTTCTTATTGTTTGCTTCCTTATCCTTTAGTCTTTGATATATGCCTCTTTCTCCTTTTCTTTAACAAAACTAATGCTTCATTGTTCTCTTGTGGAATTAGATTTTTTTTACTCTTCTTTTATCATCTTTAAGGTCTTTTGGAAGCTTTAATCCCGTAAGCTCATCATAGTGTCCTCTCTAGAAAGTCCTATTTGATGGCTTCCATTGCTTCCTCTGGTAGCTTATAGATGATCTCCATTGGTAGGAGACTCTAACCATGTCTTCGAACATTATATCATTATCTCCTAGCCTTATCAGTGGTATAAGCTCAAATAAGTATTTTTGTAAGTATATAATCATATAATCTACCATAGCCTATTCTTTTCATTGAAGTCATGACTTCGTCAATTCATATTGGTTTGCCAATATAGCTTGCTAAATGGCTCAAACTTTTTTTGACTAGTGCTCCAAAGGGATATTGTGTATATTGAGCCATAATGGAAAATGTTTCTACTTCAACTTCTCCATTTGAATGTTAGGTTTCTAGTGTTGGAGAAAAATAGGCTTGTTAGAGATGTGCCATATACCAACTTCAATAATTCTTTGAGAATCTATTTTTTATTCTAAGTTAAAGAGAAAGATATTCTCTTCATTCATTAACACCTCTAACTTTTCCATTCCCTTCTAGTTATACAAGTACGTTGAGATAAGTTTAGTGAGTCTGAGGTGGTAAGCTTTTTATTTAAATGAGTCAAGGATAGGACAAGGTTAGTTGGAGGAAAAGAAGAAAAAACTGTATGAGGCTTGCTATTTGAAATAAAATTTAAGGATATTACAATGTTAGTTGAGAAAAAAGAGAAGTTTATGAAAGAGTTAAAGGGAGGAGAGCTAGAAGTGCAAAGTTGGTTAGGAACTAATGAGAAAGGGGACATGATGCTAAAATAGGAAAATGAGTTAGGTTGTTGAAAACTAAAAAAAGCAATTCTTTAAAAGGTAAGGAGGAAAGAAAAGAACAATCTCCATATGAGAAAAGACAATTTTATAGAGATTTGTAAAGTTCCTATGAGCTCCTCCAAAACATTAAGGAGAGAACACTTGGGATTAACTATACTGGCTGAACTAGATGAAGATAGACGAGCTCCTGAAAAACCAAAGGAAGTTGAAAATAATAAAGCCAGTAGAGAGGGTGTTGAAGAAGATCAAGTAAGAGAAGGCAAGGTATAAGTCCAAGCATGTCAAACTGCAAATAGTGTTTAGCATAGTTGCTAGATGGAACAACTTTAAAAGGAAGGAGGAGCTTCTCTCGTTAAACATGGTCAAACTTTTTTTTCTAAAAATTAAGATTGTTTTGCCTTTCTTCTTACCTATACTCTTTAAATTATTGTTTAATTATGGGTTTAATTTAAATTAAGCAATTCTTTATTTTATTATATAATGATCATTGTTTAATTGTATTTGTCACATAAAAATAATTATTTAAATTCTCCAATACCCTATTTATCCTCTTTTAGGTACTATTAGGGACCAACAAGATATATATCATTATGTTGGTCCGAATATATCATTTTGACACCTATCCTAAGTAAATATAAGGTGACAATTTTGCGGTTTTTAATTATTATGTTACTATATTTATTTAAGATTGAGATGCATGCATCTTATTTATTTTCCTAATAGTTATTTTAGATTAAGTGGTAATGCCAAATATGTAAAGTTGTGAGATTAGTCTTATGTATAATAATGGTGTGTAGTTTTTCTTTTTATGTTTTATTTATGGTCTTCCCTAGTTGGTATGTATTACCTAAAAAATTTGTCTATTTTTTAGGTGAAGAGCGTATAGAGAAGTTTAAGGATGTATAAGTTTTTGAGTCATAAGCCATTCCAAATGGATCTTACATTAATAATTAGATAATTTTCCTATTTAGTTATATTTGAGATATTTTCAAAATGGTTTTATTTACTATGGAATTGATACTTGAGATAATTAAATTTATTATTTTGAGAGGCATGTTTTGTTGAGATTGTGATTATAATTTTTTGGCATTAAAATGTTGGCAGGTGTTTTGCATTAGCTCAATGGTGTGTGATACTAGTTGTTCTGATCTCATTAGCAGGTGGTAGTCTATCATGGGCAAAATTAGTGGAGTTAAGCTTGAGGCATGGCATTATTACTTTATTATGTTGAGGAGATTTAAAAACTGTTACAGGACAATGAATCCAATATAACTGACAAAAACCCTTGAACTCATTAAAAACAAATTCTTTACCTTTATTAGTTCTGAAAGTTTTTAATCTCAAAATAACTTTATTTTTCAACCCTTAATTTTTTTAAAAAATAAGGTTTTTTTAACTTAAAATTTAAAATTTTATCTATTTTTTTTCTGTAATCATGAATAAAAATAATAAAGAAAGAGATTTTAACAAGAGATACAAAGTTAATGAAAATCATAAACATCTACATGAACAAATTAGAGTAGTCTAGTAGATTTGAAATATATTGCTTTGAAAACCTCTTCATTATGTTCGTGTCAAGCAAACAAATCTAACATAGTTGTTCAAAGTGATATATACATAAAATGTCTTTTGTCAAATTCTTCTCTTTAAAAGCTCAAAGCTATTTCAAATTTAGATAACCTTGTGTTTGGGTTAATCCACATTCATATTGCTCACATGTTTAATAGTCATTATTAGTAATTAAATTTTAAGTCAAACAATCATATGATTTTCTTAATAACTGTAATATCTTGAATGATTTTACTAGGTCTTTTAATTTAATTAACCATTCCTAAAACTCTTGTGATGTAATCCAAAAATGAATGATCATCTTTTATCGAGAAAGTTATAAACCCATGCCTTAGCGTTTGAAGATACACCTTCTTAACTTTGTCAATTTATCAAACTTCTTAATAGTTGTAATATTTTGAATGATTTTATAAAGCTACTAATTTAATTCTCCACTCCTAAAACTCTTGTGACGTAATCCAAAATAGATTTATCATCTTTTATTAGGAGTGCTTTCAGCCTTATAGTGTAACATCCTATGTTTGAGGCTAGACCCTATAATTGTGAATTGAGTGTACTGTAAGAAATTAGAAGTACATTGCATGCTTATGCATCATTATATATTCACATACGTGTGAATATTAATTTTTGATACATTAAAATAATTGTACATGCATTCATATTTTTCATGTATAATTGATTTATAAATGCGATTAAAATGTGAATTGTGAATTATTTGTGTTAAAAATTTATTTAGAGACTATTAGTATTATTTTAAAATTTTTAGTGAATTTTAGGAATTTTCCAAAAATATGGGTTATTTTTAGACTAGGAAAAAAATAAGAGACAAATAGACCAATAGCATTGTGACATGTAGTAGCATAAATAAGTGACAAATGTATTGCATGCAAGAGGACACGTAGCAAGTGATTTTAAGAAGGAAAAATGTCTGTAGCTTTCTTTCTTTCTCTCGTTGTTTTCTTCATCAAAAGAACACTGTTTACCAAAATTATTTTTTTCCTTGCTCATCCATCGAAACATCAGCTGTGTAAATTCTGTGTTATTAATTCACTCTTACTATTGGGAAGGATAGCTGAATCAAGTAAGTGGTGGTTTTAGTTTTTTGGATGCTATAACTGATTCTGATGATGTTTTAATGGTTAAAAATGAGTTCATGCATGAATTGAGAAAGTTGAGTAGTTTCGGTGTTATTGAAGAGTTGATAATAATGTGTTGGAAACCTTGTTGAACCGTAATTTTTTATGATATTTTAACATTATAAAGGAATACATGCATGAGTAAGAAGTGTAGTTACGGTGAATGAAGGATGAAAGTATGGATATGTTGTTTTCTGCATATGTGAGGATCAATATGTCATAAGATAGTGTTGAAGTGAGTTTTGAGCTTGAAAAATCATTGAAACCGTGTTTAGGAAGGGTGTAGAAATTCATGAAAGTGGATAAATATATATACTCTGTTTTGTTTTGTGAAAGACGTATATGGTTGTTTTTCACTATTTATGTGTGAATGTAACTGAGTTTAATGATAAGGAATGAGGATTTGGTGAGGTCATGGTATAGAGATGATAAAAGGATAAGTTTTTGATGAAGTGAAAGTGTAAGATGAAACTGGAAAAAATGCATATGACGAAAGAAAGTGCAGAAAAATGGAAATATGCGTGAATATGTTAGTTTTTGATGTTGGATATGAATCTTGGATTTTGATTCATTTGTGTGTTTTTAAACTAAAAGGGAAATAGTATAGATGATTTATGTGTTAGTTGAATAAGATAGGGTGCAAAATCTGAAAAAATGAAAGAAGAGGAGGAAGAAGAAGACCTGCATTTTAGAGAGAGAGGTAAAGAGTAGTTGCACCAAAGGTTACTATAGAGAGACTGTTTTGAACATCTTTCACTAATTTTGTTATAACTTTGTCTCCCAACCTCCAAATGACTTGAAAATTGAACCAATATACTCTTAAGACATTGTTTTTCCTCTCTATGAAAATTTAGAGCCATTTGAACTGATATGAAAAGGGATTGATTAAATTAAAGTGAGGGTATGTACTGGAATATTATAAACTGGAGATATTATATTGAACATGCTTTGGTAGTTTGATTATAACTTGATCTGTAGAGATCTAAATGAGATTATTTTTCATTCAAAATAAACTACAAACATTTGGCTACAAATGTTAAGAGATATTGAATTTGAATTCTGTCCTTAAGGGTCTTAAAATTTAGCTTGAAAATGAGTCTTGGCTTAAGCTGTAGTACTACCAGTAATAGAAATCATGTCCTGTAGTTATTAAATAAACTGTATTGATATAGGTTGAATTAGACTGTCTTCACAAAAGTTATAGCTTATTTTCTTAGATTTCAATTGATATAAAGTTTGTAATTTTTATATATTGGACTTCAGAGATATGGGTTATACAACTTGAAAGCATGATCATGTTCTAGCCAAAATTTCAAACGTACTCAATCTGTGGTATTTTGACCATAACCCATAGAATTATGAACCAAATTGAATGATTTTAGTATCATTAGAAACTTAAGACATAGAGGAACAATTTTCTAGAAGAAAGTGCTGCTGAAATACATCATTTTCTTAATTTTATTGATTATGCAAAGTTGACCCGAATGGGATGCTTTCAGCAAAAGTTGGAATAGTGAATAAGTGTGTGAATAGTGAATGAGTGTGAGAATTTTGGCACTATAGGAGTACATCAGTTTGTTACAGAAATACACTCTGGAATTTTTTATTGCACATGCATGATACATGATAGAATTATAAATGTGTTTACTTAATTACATAAGCAGTACAATAATGTGAAATTGTTTTAATGTATATAGAAGAGCAAGTCGACCACATCCTAATATTGCCGGAACGTCAAGGAAATAGGCTTAAAGGAGCAATTGTGAGTAACCTAAGATGGTCTCACTTTAATTTGATATGATATTGTTGAATTGAAATTGATATATGATAAATATATACTAATTGTGTACTGAATTTCGGACAATACTTGTTTGAGGCGTTTAATGCATGTGAATATAATTGGAAGTACTACTTGTATGTGAATGAGACTGCCTAAATGATTCTCAACTAAAAGTGAGTGAATGTTATGATTGATTGTATTGACTGAGATAATGTGTATGAAAGCGATTGATTGTATTGAATGAATTGTGGCATGCAATTCATTTGAATACATGTAATATAAAGACAGTTGTGACTGGTGTTGCTACTGACTGAGACTGGTACTGAAAAGAGCTTAAAGCTCAAACATATGTGATTAGAGCCTAAGGCTCACTGTGATAATGAGTCCGGTGATACGGGATACTGAAAAAGCACACAGTCACAACAATGTAAAAACGAATATAAGTCTTATACATATAGCATTCACATATTATTTGAATTCATTGAATGATTTGTAAAGTTGTAAGAATGTTATATGTTTGAATACATGGTATTAAACCAATGAATGTGTTTTATTCAAGAGAAATGAAGTGATAGTTTGATTTAAATTGTTTGACTGAAATACAATTTGTTTGTGATAGAACTTGATGCTAATCAAGTTGATATGAACTGTGTGACAATTTGTTTATGATTGATTGTGTTTTATAACATGAGTAAACCATCGAGGATGGTTACTTTACTAAGTTCGTAAAACTCATCAAAATTACACCGTTGACAATTTCAGGTTCGAGAGTGAGACGACCTAGCTTCTACGACTCCATAGAAGCATATTTTGTGCAACTTTAACGATCATATATGGCTCAAAAGTCGATCAGTTAGGAATTGAAGACATAGTTTGTTAATAACTGTTGTGCATTCCTCATGTTTGTAGCATACTGTGTAGACTGAGCTGTTTATGCTCATAGGACAATGTTGTATAAATATGGATGATGTTGAACTTAAATAAGGAAATTTTGGATTTTAGCAAATGTGTGATTTATGATTTTAATTACGATGCCATGTGATAAAGTGAAAGTAAGATAGTTAACACGTCATTTTTTTCAGGCATGTGCATGTGTGACCGAAGGGCGCACATGCATGTGTCAGATAGGAGTGGGGTGTTACATATAGAGTTTGAAGATCTTCTTCACTTTGTCAATTTACCAAAATTTAGAGAGTTTAGGTTCTTTTTGTGATTTAGTTTTATCGACAATTTTCTTAAACATTTTATCATTCAAACTTTGATATTGTCAATTCATATTGATATTTTTTCCTTTCTGTTTTCAAGCCTTTTTTTTTCTTAGTTTGAGTGAAATTTGCCTTGTCTTAAGATTTCAAGTTGTTATTAATTATAATCCATATGTCTTGTGAATCGAGAATCACTTTCATTTCAAGTGTCTCACTTTTATAATTGAATTTGATGAATTGGGAATATTGGAATAGCATATAATATTTTTTTGATGTCATAATTTGCTTGTTATACCACTTTGTTAGAATATGGTCAACTCATATATAAACAAATAAGAAAGTGTATTATTGTAAATGATTAATTTATTTTTTTCTCTTGAATTAAATGAAATATTAAATGGCTACCTATAGAATCAATAAATAATTTTAAGCTTACTAATTAAGAATCACTTAATACTAAAAAAATACAAAGAAAGTAAAACTTAAACGTGACATTAAAATTTGCATTTAAGAAAATTGATCAATATGGATTATACCATAAACCTCTTAAAATTTTTTCATTTCGTATATACTTAAGAAACTCAAATCTAGCATACAAGAGCTCTTAAAGGTTAATGAGTTCGCAAGCATGAGATTAGCATCGGAGGGGAAGCTAATGCAACATTTGGTTGTTGTCTCCGTTAGTAGAGACAGATGACAAAACAAAAAAAATCTGTGCCTCGCAGTGTTTAGTTGCTGTCCCAACTAATTTTTGTTCTGTCTCCAGATCATAGGGCCAGAAAATTTTTTTCCTTACAAAACTATGATACAAGATTTTTTACTTTTTTATTAATTTTATTATACGAAATTAATTATCTTATTATTATTATTGTTGTTGTTGTTGATGTTGTTGTTGTTGTTGTTATTGTTGTTGTTGTTGTTGTTTATTAATTATTGTTATTGTTATTATTATTATTAATTATTCTTATAAAATTTCTACTTCTTATTATTCTTTTT
>JANIPM010000005.1:15197057-15207855 GCA_027478405.1 Erythroxylum cassinoides
GGTTGATGTAATTATTTTGACATCTAGTCATGATATTTTAGTTATTATTTGAGAACAATTATATAATTGATGGTTAAATTTTTTTTATATTTTTATATTATTTGGCATATTTTTTTTAATATTAATAATATTATATATAATTAAATATAATTATTATGTAATTATGAAGTCACACCGGTTCGACCGGTGGTTGAACCGCTCGAACCGGTCAAACCGGTAACCAATAAAGCTTCCGGTTCGACGTCCGGTTCGGGTTTCAAAACATTGGTTTTGTCCATCAAAATCAAATACTTCACTGTCTTCAATTTTTGTTTTATTCTGTCTCTAAATTTTTGTCTTGTTCAGCCTCTGCATATGAGAGACAGTAACCAAAATGCAATATAAGACTTAGAAAACTAATGAGAAGGAAGTGGAAATGTTCTTGCTGAGTTGAGCCCGAGTACATAATTAGGACAAAAAGAAGAATAAGGGAAGCATGATCCTCTAAATTACTGCCTTCTGAATAATCTACGTGAACTAGTATAGATATATAAGTGCTATGCTATATAGTTGATACACAAAATTGACTGTGTGATGTAATTTGCTGGTAAAATCCACGTTGAATCAGGATGTGGAACTTGTCCAATGTCAAAGATGGCAGACTCTAAACATTTTCCGATTTTTGTAATCTAAAATGACGATGATGATGATAAATAAGGCTCAATTTTGTGAAGAGCAACTCTCCTTTATCACTTCACTCGTACGTTTATAAGGAGGGGCTTGGAGAGCAAGCTTAAGGTAATCTAAATACCTTACGAGGTATGGGTAACACATGAGATTTGATCGAAAATGGATAAGGTACCAACCAACTTCCGAGTTGGGCTAGAGTTCCCTTTAATGTCATGATATGGGCACTTTCCTACCATAGTACTTAACTAGCATTGTCAATTTAAAATAAAATAAACATCGTTCGGAATTAAAGAATGTTCTCTTTCACAAAACAATAACTCGGTCAGTTTATTTATTTTTTAGTTTGAATATGTTAATTTATTAACTAACTTATTTAAAATATAAATTCATAATTTATTTCATATATTAAATAATTCATTCAATAGGTTTTAAAATGATAATGCTCTCATCGGTAATTATACACTTCCAATTTTGATGTATAAATCTTAAGTTTTGAGTCTCATTTTAATTAAAAATAAAGAAAGAAAAGCTCACTAGAAGGAAGTAAGTGTAGTGAAGAACTAGTTTTCAATTTTGATTAATAGAATAGGCAGGGATGATTTATAGTTACACACTTGCATGAAATTGAATGTTGTTTTCAAATAAAATCCTTAAGCACATCGCTAAAGGTGCCTTAATGATGAGATTTAAACATAGTATTTTTGTAATTTGATAAAGACATACTGATTATTACACGAAACTACTTTTTGGACTTTTATCAAACACATTTATAAACTCTCCAACTCATATATATGGATATCTTGAACTCACTTTCTTTTTCAATGACCAATTAGACTACCCGTGCGGACATATATATATATATATATCCGCAAGTAACATCCTAGTTAGTTCGAACACGCCTTCTTTGTTCACACTTTATGTGTCTTGGCTGGCACGCAATTCATCTTTAAAATTAAAAGAAAGCCAACGACCATGACAAGGTACTAGGCTAGCAAGGCTACAAACTAAATTCCCAGACCGTTAGATCGTGGCTAAATTCGACCAAAAGTCTTACGTGCATTGCGTGAAAAGATGGCCTACAGCTACAGATTTCCCGATGACGCCCATTACCAAAACCGATAATAAGATCAAAAGAGAAACGAAAAAGAAGAAGAAGAAGAAGACCACAATTATATTTAGCTCCTCTCCTTCAAGACCGCATAATAATAACCCAATAAGACTAGAGTTGGTACCATGGGCATTTACTCACATCTTCAACCTTGATCTAATCCTCAGATACCTCTAAAGCATTGGCATTTGGCGGTGGTCATGGGCAAAAAGTACAATAATATACAGGGGTTCTTCTACATTATTGTTATTACTATAACGTTCCTCCTTCAATGTCAGGAATCGACCAGCGTCAATCTTGTCCCTTATTATTGCCAACAGGCAGCAAAAGGTGATCCCAATTTGAGCTACGACTTCTGTCGTGCATCCTTGGAAGCTTACCCCAAGAGCCAAAATGCCAGCCTCGAAGAACTGGCGGCTATCTCATTGGAAATGACCATATCGAATGCAACAAACATCACCTCTCGAATCACAAAACTCCTACGCGACAACAACTGGGATGCATTCGCTAGAATTGCCTTGAAAGATTGCTATGAGCTTTACTCGGATGCCAGCTCGTCGTTGCACGAGGCCGTCGATGGATTGGAGTCTAAAGACTATTACAAGGCTAACATAGATGTGAGTGCGGCTATGGATTCTTCGACTACATGTGAAGATGGTTTCAAGGAGAAGAAAGGTGAGGTTAGCCCGTTGACTAAGGAGAATAACAAGTTTTTTCAATTGACTGCCATGATTCTTGCTTTTATTACCTTCTTAAAAAGTTAAAAAAAGACAATTTTTCTGATAGTTTTCCTGAATTAATAGCAATACTTTGCTTGTATTCATTTGTACGTACTTGCAGGACATTGTTCCTTTGTTTGTTTGGTGTGGACATGATTATTTTCATAATGAATGGAGCTTTGTACGTATGCTCCAATTATTTACTTCAGTTCCTCTTCGCACGCAACTTTCTACAACTATATCCATCTTTAGAAATAAAAACCCTTAGCCTTTACGACTAAAACCTTGTGCAATCCAGCGATTGTATTGTCCTTATTATCCATTTAAGCATAGACATTATTATTTACGCTCTCTGCCATTTCTCTGCAGGTCCGCATATGAAGATTTTGAAAATAATTAAAATTTTCATAATAATAACAAAGCATCTTTTAATTAAAAGTTTCTAGCTAACACGTTACAGCTAGCACAAGTTTTATAATCGTAACCAACACACACACACACACATTACAGCTAGCGCAAGTTTTATAATGTTGCTGTCCGCATTGAACTTTAAAAATAACTTGAATCAGTACTATTTTCTAATTACAAAACATGAAAAAATATAATACAAGTATAAGCTCTATGTTTGATTTTAGCTTAAGTTAGATAAATTATTACCGTATTAGAATGATATTATATGTCAGAAGACCTAGATAATAAAAGTTTAACTAAGAGAATTACAATAAATTAAAATTAATAATAACACTTAATTTCCAATTACAAGATTTAATAATGAAAATCTTCGTTCGTTTTATTTAGCAGTTGACCTTTTTGTTAGATATGATATGATCCCAGGAACAGAAACTAATAGGTAGTTGTTTATTAGAGAATAAATTTATTAAACTGACCCGATGAGGATTTCAAATAAAATATTACTTATGTGTCTATTGATTTCTTTATTATACTAGTTGTATAATTAATCTTTAGACTTGAAATTATCAAGAAATTTCATATGAAAATTATTGTGTTTTGATGCTAGTTATAAACTATCATACGATAATTCAATTGGTATTATTAGATACAGTATGAACTGTATAGAAATAATTAAGTAGGTCAATAAAGGATTCGTTACTCTAAAGTAATTAGAGAAAATGTTCTATTATTTTTTATTAGTTGTGCATTAAGGAATTCTCTGGTCAGAGTGAATTGACATTTAAAAATGTATTTTCAAATATAAATTGTAAATCAATTACGAATTAGCAAGAACAAACATGATTGGATTTAAAAGAGTAGATACTATATTCATTCGCTGTCCAATTTAAATATTGGATGACGAAATGATTAAATTATATATCATAACCATGCATAGACAGATTAAGTCAAACCACTTTGACATTTATGATATTTGGGTGGTCATGACAAAGTTATTAAACGTCAATCTTGATCTATGATTATAAATTATTTAATTAGATAATTAAAGATAAATTAAAAAACTAATTATGAATTAAAATTAAAATTTATAATTGTTCTTAATATATTAGGAACCTAATGGGTTACACATAAAGAGCAATTTATAAGAGAAAATCAATTTCAATTAAGTTCGACTTAATTATAAAATTTAAAAAATTTATAGGACAAATATGAGAAATTTGATTTTATTAAAATTAAATTAATTATAATTAGAGTTAAACTTTAATTATAATTAATGTATTTAATTTTAATAGAAGTTAAAACTCTAATTTTGTTTTGTAAATAGGAATAAGCATAAGGAGCTCGCACTCATGCTTATTTCTCTTAAAAGTTGAATGATTGCTCTATGGATACTGTTGGAGGCTAGACGCATGAACAACTCGTAGTTGACACATAAAAAAGGTTTCGAAAGGATTTTCAACAGGAATATCAAATTAGGTACGATTTTATATTTTATTATTTGAGTTTAATTTTTCAAATTATTTGATTATCAGGATCAAATTGAAAATTGGAAAAAAAAATTCGTTGCTCCCGTGATTCAATTATGATTGGTTTCCCAATAGATTGCTCGACCATTGACTTAATCCACCAGACCTGTAAAAAATGCTTGGAAGAATCTACCATTTTCAACTACCACTTCTGCTTAAAGCAATTCCTGACAAGAAAGTGACTAACCTATTAGTTTATGTCCTATAGTTAATCGATTAGTTGTAGTTTAGTGACAAATAATTTAAAGGAATTCTTCATCTTGTACATATATAGATATATATGATAAAGCCCATGGGATAATTATACATTGCAAATGAAATTATAATGAAATCATAATTATAAGATTCATATTGTATTTATGTATTATCCCTAAATTGTTTATAATTATTATTCTATTAAGACTGAATATTAATAAAACATTAAAAAGCTAGCACAAGTTATTTTTTCCTTATGAAGGAAGTAATCGATATCATAGGCTAAAGTATGAAAATACTAAACAAACGTGTGAGTGCTTATTTGAGAACAAGCTCACTGAACTGACCTAACATGAGAAATTCATTTGGAACATTACTTATATGTTTCTGAAAATTTTTATTGTGATGATTGTATGAGTGATCTTTTGACTTGAGGTCTCCAAAGTTATCTTATATATGAATTGCTATGTTTTGATTTGATTTACAACCTATTCTAATCATAGGTTGGTTAGTTGGTAATTATTGAATGTAACATGAACTATATGGAGGTAGTTGTGTAATCAAAACATCATTCATCATTCTAAAGTAATTAGGGAGAATGTTCTATTGTTCTCAATCAGTATTGATTCGAGAAATCTTTGGCCAAGACGGAATAACGTTTTGTAAATAGTTTACAAATGTTATTAATTGAATGGATAGCTAATGACAAAGAACCAATATGATTGGACTTAAAAAGAGTGGACATTAATTTCATACTTTGTCTAATCAGAACATTATATGATAAAATGATTGAATTACACGAAAAAAAGTATGCACGAAAAGGTTAATTAAAATCACTTTAACATTCCTAAGTATTTAGGTGGTCATGATGTGTTGCTAGATGACAATCTTGATTTATGATTATAAATTTTTTAATTGGAGAATTAAAGATCAATTAAAAAGAGTTTTAATTTATCTAATTTTAATTATAAATTAGAGTCTATAATCATTGCCAATATATTTGAAAACCTAATAGGCCTCACATAAAGAGCGAATTTAAGAGAGCAAAGATAGTTTAACCAAGATAGACTTGATTGTAAAGTTTGAGAAAATTTATGATTAAATATGAGTATTTAATAAATAAAGATTCTCATATTGACCTTATTTGAGCATAATTGTTATTTAATTAGAATTATTTATAAATCTATTTAAAGTTTAATTGAAATTAAAATTTATTTCAATTAAATTACTAAAATATTTAAAACTTATTATAAATAAGTTTAAGCTCTAAAGGAGTGCTATAATTTTAATCAAATTATTAAAATATTTAAAACTTATTATAAATAGGTTTTAGCTCTAATGGAGCAAATACTTATTTAATTCTCTCTGTAAGAGTTATAGAGTTCTCGCAATTTGTTATGTAGATATTGTTAGAGGCCAAAAACTTGAGCGCCTGCAGTGGTTAAGATGGATCGGTTTCGAAAACAGTTTAAAAAATACAACAAAAATATGATTAAATTTTAAAATAAGGTATGAATTAAAATCTGTACTTAATTATAATTTTTTGTTAATCATTTTATAAAATTAAAATATTCTTAATTTTAGAAAATAAAAGTATGAAAAATTTTACAATTACTTTGGTACGGTTAAAATTAAATTGCCGTCCACTTTCTCAGCACACCCTGTCATGGCCCAGCCATCGTCAACTTGAAGTGTCACTGGACAACGCAACAAACACCATTTATCACATCAACGACTTCTTGTGTAATGGATCTTCGACTCTTTTGCCCCTAACTGTCTCATGGACTTGCTGGAGCTACACACTGATGCTTCGTGACATTGGTAGAAAGTATCGCAGCTTTTCTGACACGACAGTATGGTGTTGTTAATGTTAAGGTGAGTGCAGTAATGCTAGCGTCTACAACATGTGAGGAAGGGTTCACGGAGCGAAAAGGACGTATTTCTCCACTAGCGAAAGACAACTATAATCTCTTCCCGTTGTCCGATAAAGCTCTGCGTATCATCCGCCTGTTTAATATGGATTTTGCTCGTAGTTAATTAGCAAGTTTTTGTTTATGCATTTCTCTCGTGTTTAGTTACTATACCTCCGCATATGGACAATGTTTGGGGGAAGTAAGATTCCCTGACAAAATTGTTATGCAGCACTTGTAACTACCAGGCCATCATTATTTAATAAATATTGTACTTAAATCCATTTAAGTTTGTAAGTGCTGGTACGAGTGTTAATAAATATTAGTTGCAACATTTATGGGACATGTATATAAAGAAAAGTGAATTGATTCTTAACAAAAATAACGAATGGATGGGTTGGTACTGCAAGAATCCTCCTTCTCCATTAGTTATGGCATCCTATCTGCATTCACATGTTTCTGATAAAATCCAGGCGACAGGGGTACGTATGTTGGCATTTCATCATATGAAAAGTTTCAACCTCAACTTGTAGGCTTTTATTGTTGTGTTGATCATTAAATCTTGTATCACTGTTTGAATTATTATTTTCTCTACTCTAAAATTCTGTTAAATGATAATTTTTAATATTTTGATAATTTTTAAAAATATATAATTTAACTCATGATTTTTTGTAATATTATGTTAATTATTATCACAATAGTATCTATTGCACCTTAAATTCTAATTTTATTATATTTTGTTCATCTTTCATTATTTGAAAAGTCACTCCATCTTACGTATAGGAAATTTAAACATACTAAATTCCTTATCAAGTCCACATAACTTTTTTTGATCAGATAACATTTCAAAAGAATTATGAAATACTAAATATTTTTCTTATTTTTAATAATTCTAAATAAAAACTTCTTATAGCAAATACATAAAAAGTAAAAAAAAAAACTTTATCCCCGTTAATCTAAATTGCTTTTCTTAATTCCAAACAAACGCTAACTCATTTTTCTCTATCACTTAAAATTTTGCATCTCACTAACATTTTAATGGTAAAATTGGAGCCATTAATTATTTATGCTCCAGTCAAGGAGGAAGACTAAATTCCTACATTATTCACCAATTCCACACCATTTTCTATATGAATAACATTGGCATCCTTCAAAAGGTTGACTTGTGGTACAATTGATATGGTGTCAGAATAATATAGCTAGAAGTTAAGGAGTACTAAGACAATGTTGAAGAAGGGGAGAGGCTGATATAGTTAAAAATGATGTCATTTGATAGAAAAATTATGTTGAACTAATAAAACATGTGTAAATAGTTTGTAGGGTGAGTGACAATGACCACACTAATTATTGATGCAAGAGATGTTACTAACTTTTGACTTGATTGACTTTTTATTACTCTCTCTCTCTACTCTTTATTTCAAAATGATACTCAAGTTAATCACAATATGGAGGAAGATAGGTGCACTATGAACAACAAATTCTCAATTCCCTTGGTAGAGGAGCTACTAGATGGGTTAAGAGGTGCTAAATTCTTTTCTAAATTGAATATGAGATTAGTTATCACTAAATTCAAATGTTTGATGGAGATACTCAGAAAACTATCTTCAAAGACTCATAAAAATGCATTATGAGTTTTTGGTTATGTCTTTTAGTTTAATCAATGCTCCTTCTACCTTTCAAAATTTAATGAATTTGATTTGTAAATACTATTTGGGTAAGTTTGAGCTAGTATTTTTTATAAGATTATCGTTTATAAGTGTTTGTTAGAATAAAATGTGAAACACCTTCATTAAGTCTTACAAAATTGAGAAACCAATATCTATTTGTGAAGAAATTCAGATGCTCTTTTGGTGCTAAAAGCATAGAGTAATTAGGCCAATTCATATAAAATACGGTTCCAACAAATCTAAAAAAAATGTCTATAATACAGAGTTGACAAATTTTAGTGAATTTAAAGCAACTTAGGAAATTTTCAAGACTGATAGGATATTATAAATGGTTTATTAAGAGATAAGGAAAATTGAGTAAGCCATTAACATCTTTGATAAAGAAAAACACTTTTAAATGTTGGCTTTGTCTAATTTCAATAAGTTATTTATAATGGGAATTAATGCAAGTGAGAGTGGACTAAGTGCAGTTTTGATGCAAGAGGATCACCATAATGGCTATGTTAGCAAAGCTTCATATAAAAGGTATAGGCTTATGTCAACTTACAAGAAGGAATTATAGCCTTGGTGGTATCCATCAAACACTAGTCTCATTATGCAAATGGTAGGAGATTAATGATATAGACCGGCTACAAAAGCATAAACTATTTGCTTGAGTAGAAGATCACTACTCATTTTTAACAAACTTGGTTGCTTAAGTTTCCTAGTTTTGGTTTTGAAATTCGATATAAGAAAGGAATGGATAACACTGTAGTTGATGGATTATCAAATGTAGATAGTGGGAAATTGTATGCTTCGATGGTTTCTCAAATTCATAACTTTTTGTTGTAAGAAATTAGTAAGAGGTGAGACACAAATGTAACTTTATAGTTTTTGACACAGAAATATAATAAGGAGAGTTGTAGAATTCAACTTACACTTGGTGCAATAATTTACTTTGTTATAAAGGCATATTAATGGTGGACGATGAAGCTTGTATAGATTTGTACCTCTTATACATGTTCCATATTGGCGAATGATTCTAAACTTTTGATGGTGGATTATACTTAAAAGAACTAGGAGGGAGCTCGTCAATTTTTCAAGCTCATATTTGATGTATTTAGAATAGGATGAGTAATTGTAGATAAGTAAAGTTCAAAATTAGAGTTTATAATGGATGAATGGGCTGGTGTTAAGCTTTAACTTTATCAATATAATAATGTGCAATAGAGAATAAACCATAAATTATATTATTTTTAGTGTCATTTAGGGTTCTATAGTAGGTATGTAAAGTTTCTTACCATCTTGAACTTCCCTAGGATTCCAAGATTCATGTCACTTTTCAATATTAAGAAATATGTAGTTGAGGTATGATGATTCAACCCCACCATCTTGGAGTAGCTTAATATGTTTTGAAACATTTAGTGACTAACTATGATAGGCATGCAGTTAAGCATCAGAATAAAAAAAAATGGATAAGTTTTGTTCTAATGGTCACTTAATGATAAATGTGATGTTTCATGGCAAATTTTATACAAATTACAACAACGTTATGTTGAAACCTTGTGGAAAAAATTATTGAGTGAATCATTCTTACAACTAAAAAAAAGAGGATTTCTAAAATGATGTCAAAGAAAAGGGAGGTTGATATAGATAAAAACAATATTATCTAATAGAGGATTTAGTCTAAAGTAATAGGACATATAAACATATAGTTG
The DNA here is from genome assembly GCA_027478405.1 of Erythroxylum cassinoides. Classification (NCBI taxonomy): domain Eukaryota; kingdom Viridiplantae; phylum Streptophyta; class Magnoliopsida; order Malpighiales; family Erythroxylaceae; genus Erythroxylum; species Erythroxylum cassinoides. Next base: position 15,206,960 of record JANIPM010000005.1, read on the forward strand.
TAAGGGTATGTGTTAATGGCTATTAATGGTCATTCATGGGAGAGATGTAACTAACTTTTGACTCAACTAAATTTATGTTACTTTCTCTCTCTACTCTTTATTTATTCTTCCTTTCTAACTTTGAAACCAACTAAATCTTGATTCTTGAAATTAAGATGTAGCAAACAAACTTTAACATCGTCCAATAATAGTTTGATAGGCTTCTTTACAACCTCAAATGAAACAATGATACATCCTTCTTTTACACCTTGAACTCCCACAATCCCTGATGTTCCTCCATATATTTTGAGGTTGTGATTCTTTTCCCTAATTGGATAGATGATATTTCAATATATGGGTTACTATCATGTCGATGGATTTTTCTATAATATTTGACAGAAGGTTGGTTTTATTTGGTACAAGGCTAAATGTATGTTTTAGTCCCTAACATTTATACTAAATATTAACTTAGATTAAAATTTTGGGAACATTATAAAGAACTATAATATTTAAAAATTAATTGAATTAAAAATCTCAACTGATGAAACCCTTAACTTTGTTGGGGTTCTGTTTGTAGCGCCCCTTTACCGTAGGGTACACATCGGGACGCCCGCAGGTCGCTCCGACACGTAACCCACGATAAAGATGCACTACCAAGCAAACCTACTAAAATCCACATGGCATCGAAATCATAAAACCACAATATCGAAATCACTAAATTTTTAAAACCATAATACCATTCTCGATACAAATCATCCAACAGAAATATAGACAAGTCTATCAGTCCCCTAAGCAAAACTCAAAAAGGAAACTGATACAAAAGTCTATACTAAGTCATCCTCAAAATCCATCCCAGCTGACCGACCGGTGTGCCATCGCTTCTCTTGCCAGCACGCTCGCACGGCAGGAAAAGACTA
>JANIPM010000005.1:15214640-15227875 GCA_027478405.1 Erythroxylum cassinoides
ATATCTGCAAAAGACTATCAATATTTCTAACAAAGCTAGATGCATCAATGAACTTAAAAAACATTGCCCCTTTAATGGAATAAACTAAAAAAATTATAATATACTTATGTTTTCTAGTTATCCAATCATCACATATGATTGAATATCCATCAGTTGCCCATGTCATTTCTCTTTGATCCAAATAATTTTTTATTTCACAAACTGAACTTTTGTAGTCATTAATTAAAGGAGTTTTATATTTTAGATTACAAAAGGTAATAGCATTCACCATAGGCTAGTAATAATAAAACTAAACAATATTGAATAATACACTTGTATCATTCCACTATTTAGCCATTGTCATGTCCATATTATAAGCTTTTTTTAAAAAAGATTTTAAGACACTATGAACTGAAGAATGAGCTCTATAAGTTGTTTGTGGTATAAAAAGTTAGGCTTCTATCTTCTTCTCATCCTTACATTGGGTGCAACAATCCCTTTTTGTTGGGTAAGAATAACACCTTTAACATCCCCAGTATCAATATTTGCCTTTTATCTTTCTCATTTTATGTCATGACCCGGTACCACATCGGACTCATGACAACCGTCGCATAATCGGGCTAAAGACATTTACGGTTTCCTTAATCCGACTATGCAAAGCTACCTGAATATCTTTTTTTTAAAAAAATTTAGGCAACACTATAGCTGTATTTTAAAAATCTCAAAACCTGCAAATAATTTCAAACACACTTCTATATTCATATCCAATAATGTGAGGAATTTAAAGTCCACTCAAGGCAATCTCAACAGCGGTATTGAAAGTTCATACATAAAATCATTTGTAAAACACCAAACAGTCAAAAGTTAACTTACAAAGTCATAAAGCATAACTACATAAACACAGTTTATGAGCCACTACACCCTAAAAGTACAAAATAGGAAACTATCCACGTGCGGTAATACTCCAAAAATGTCAAAAGACCACACGATCCACTTAGAGTTTCAAACTTACTAAATTAACCTACATGATTGGAAAGCGGACGGGGTGAGTACACTAGATACTCAGTGAGCAGGAAAGACATATATCACAAATAGAATTCGATTCATACCAAAATGGTATAGATAACCTATGAAGTAAATATATATCACATAGAAATCACATAGGCGTAGCCTATGACTCAACATATACTGGTTAGAAACCATATAGGCCTAGCCTATTAACTCACTCATTCGGTGAACATAGGTTCCAGTTCTAGTACAAAAAAGTATAAAAACATCATATGTATAAATCAAATAACGATAGGAAAACCAATATCAGGACAAGTAAAAACAATTATGTGTGTCACCACTAGTTGGCCAAACTAATGTGCACACCCACCGATACTCGGTGTTGACTCGAATTTCATCCGTGGTGAGTCCGAATTACAGTCGACAAGGGCGTCATGACCATAGGAGATGACCTCGTCGGTGTCCAAACCCTAGGTGTGGAATCATCTGTGAGTCCTGTAAAAAGGTGTCGATACAGTGACTCGACTTTCATGTACCAACGTCAAGGGTACGAGGGTTACTTAATCAGTTGTGCCCAGCACACGATTGACAAATCGCCTCCTCACCAATCACCAAAATCATATACAAAAACTAAGTATAAAAAATCAAGTAAAGCACCATGTTTTTATTTATCGGTCTTGTTACTGTTCAAGCAAGTTTTTTATTTGTATTTCACATTATTGGTAACTTTCTTACAAGGCTCTACGTCACCTTTAATTCTAGTCAAATGCTTCTTTAATTTGGTGATTCCCCCAGCTTTCAAATATTTGTTGTAATATAAATAAAAAGTACAATTATTCATACCGGGAACTAATCTAGAATGAACTCAAGCTGAATCATCAAATCTTTTTGAACCTAAAGAGGTTAAATAATTAGGAGTGCTTAAACTTCACTCTATTTATCTATAAAATAAATAAAGACATATGTCAAAATTAAATTGATAACTTCATATGAAAATAAAGTATTCTTCCAACTTAATTTCAATATCAACAACTTTCATAAAATATGTATTGTTCAACTTAAAATAAACACAAAAGCATAAATTAGATTCTAAAAACATATATTCAAGTTAAACTTTAAAAGCATGCCTACATCTTATATTCAAATTTAATAATCCAAGAATCCAAATTACCAACTACTAGTGGCATTGAAAATATGGAATAAGTTATGTGTAAAAAAACAAGAAGAAATAGAGCAATAACAACTTCTTAACAATCATATAATATAGACATGCAAGTAAATTTCATGAGCTTATATAAATCTTCCCTTGAGAAAATTTGGGGCTTAAGCACATTTTATCCAAGAATATCACTATATTTTGTATTATATCTAAATAAATCAATTGTAAGGCTCAGATAAACTTTACTAATAATTGATACACTAACAAATCCCTAATTTATGATAAGGGTAAATATTACATATACATATACATACACCAATACACCACTATGATACTTTAAGACTTAAGATTGAGCAAAAACTAAACCTCATATGCTAAAAAAGAATGTGCAAATGCTACAAGAGAGAAATGAATAACCACCATAAACATTTCTTTCGATCATATTGGAGGTATATACATTAATTCTCATGTTTCTTAGTCTAAAAATCAAAGAATCCTTTGACTACTACACTTCGACAGCTAATATTCATACTTGTATGATAATATTATGAATGGTTTGTAATTGAATCCATTTTGTGTAATTACATAACTCAACTAATTATAAACCAAATTTTATACTTAGGCACTACCTTTTCTAAGTAGAAATACACATAATAGAGAGTCAAAAACATCCAAATGATGAAGTCATAACATGCCTTACAAGATCTGAAGATTGGTTTTTTCAACAACCTTGATCTATTTTACTAGATTGTTGAATGTTGAACAATAGTGACAAGTTGGCGACAGGAAGGGGTTGAAAGGGCATTAGCGTTGGACGGTGGACGATGGCTGGAGGAGGAGAGGTCCAAGACTCTAAGAGGAAGAGCAAGATGGCATGACTTCATGACATGAGTGATGAGCTATAAGTGGTAACGACAGGATCATCTTAGAAGTCGACGCCCTCAAGGTCATTAATTTACTATCTTATCCCATTTCTGCGACTGATCGTAATTCCTTGTTATTGGCAGGTATACACGGACTGCTCAATCGTGATTGGGAGGTACGCATCCAACACATTCATCGGGAGGAAAACCAATGCGTAGATCAACTAGCAGCCGACGCAGTCCGGCATTGCCCAGGGATCCATATTCTTCGAGAGCCTCCTTTGACCGTGCAGGATCTCCTCCCCCGGGATAGGCAGGGCGTTGAGTAGCGCCGCATTTTGCGTGCTTTTCCTTTGTATTCAAAAAAAAAAATTACACAACTAATCTTAGAAAACAGATTCTTGATAAATTTTTTAGAAAGATAATGTGACACTTTATAAGTGTGATATCAAAATAAGTGATTCTTACATTAAAATGACCTGCATAATTAACAGGTCAGTTGATGCATCTATTTTTTCAATCTACTCCATAAATTTTTAAACTTTTTTAATTTAATATAGTATTTTTCCAATATCAAGGGTACTGGTTGATATTGGTTAATACAATAAAGTGATAAATCGACACAAAATATATGATTACCTTACTATTTTTTATTCGATACGGTCGGTACCATGTAGTACTATTCAATACTCATATCCTTACTCCCTAGGTGGCCGAGGATCCGGCCTTTTTCCTACATGATGAGATGAGGTGGGTACAGTCTAACCTTACGACTCACCGCAAGGTACAACAGTTTGACTGGGTCACCCTTTTTGGCGTTACCTACTGGTTCTTGTGACACTGGCGTAATAAAAATGTGTTCAAACTCGAGTTTGCGTGGTTGACTATAAGGGATCGAGCAGTTTTCGCCTACGCCGAAGGAATTAAAAGGGTTAGGGTAGCAGAAAGCTGTGTGTTCCCGGGCCAAGGTTTATCCCCAGGACAATTAGTGGGCTGGTCCAAACCACCAACGGACTGGGTTAAGCTCAATACTGATGGGCAGTTAAGCACAACGGTACTATTTCCACTGCGGGGGGCCTTATTCGGGACTGGCAAGGCAGGTGGTGTGGTGGATTTCTGCTGCACATGCCCAGTGGATCCTCGTGTAGTGCTGAGTTAGGTGGTATCCACGCGGGCCTCCAATTGGCTTGGAATTTGGGCTACTGGCGCGTCATTGTGGAAGTGGATTCCCGTGATGTAATCAATATTCTGTCTTCTTCCCTTACTGTTTTACCTGATGAACTTCCTCTGGTGACAGGTGTTCGTGCATTGCTACTCCAAAACTGAGAAGTTCAGATTCAACATATTCATCGAGAAGGGAATCAGAGTGTGGATCATTTTGCCTCGCTTCCAACCCTTATCAGTCCAGGACTGCACATCTTACAGGAGCTCCCACTGACGGCGTTGGACTTCATTCGCTAGGACTAGCACGTCGCTTTATACCGCCGGATGTTGCGTTAGATAGTTTGTTCTAGGTTCTTTCCCTTGAACCAAAAAAAAAACTCATATCCTTACATCTAATACTATAATAAGAATATCATAGAATAATAGAATAATAAAACTAAACAAGTTTCTATTTTTAATTTTTATTATAAATTTTAACTAATTTTTTATTTTATTACAATTCTCACCTAAATATATTTTTATTTTATTAAAAAACGAAACTAAAAATAAAAAGCCAAACAATCTAATGGTCTATACGAAATCAGATGTCTTCTTGAACTGAATAATTAACGGCGATAACTATACACGTTAATTTGTTTAATGTTAAAAGTACCCAATGCTTCTCCACAGCAGCTTCACAGTGCTCAACCCAAGGGTTTGATAAACCTCAAGGAACCGTCGTAAACCCTTGGGCAATAATACAAACATCTCGTGGGCTAGCTGAAAGCACCTCAAAATCACCGAGTCTTAAGCTCTTCGTGTTTTATCTTCGTATCAAAGCTCACAGGCGAAAGGGTTTGTTGCAAGCTCTGGTAATAACTCAAACCCGATCACCCTTTTCACTCTCCATTTAGTTTCGGCTTTTGTCATTGAACTGGGTTTGCTTGATTTTAGGTTATAGTTGGCTGAGTATCCTTTTTTATGAACCCGGATAATGGTCTAAGATAGCTGTAGAAGTGATTCCACCATCACAAAATGCTTCTTCGCTTTGTCAAATACACTCATAAAGTTCTTTCCAAGTCCAATCATATTACCACTGCCTATCAATCCAGTCCCTTAAACCACAGGGTTAATGGGTTAGTTTTCCTTCGCTTTCTCTCATTCGCTCCTATGCACCGGGTGCGAACACCACTGCCTGATGACGATCCTTCCAAACTGATGAAGGAAGATGGTGTGTCACTTTGCTCCCAAATGTGGCTTGACAACTTCCGTGAACCTGATAGAATTGTTAACAATTTGACCCAATATCTTCGCCGTTTTGAATTGTGGGTGTTAGCTTATCAGAAAGTTTCTGCTGATGAAATGGGAGCTTATATGCCTCGTAATGCAATACAAAGGTCTGCGTTGGAGGATTTATTGGCACTAAGAAATGCGGTCCTTGATGATAGATTTAAGTGGGGTGCTCGGTTGCAGTTTTACATTAAGTCTCCAAGGGACAAGACGGATTATGAGTCTTTATCTAAGAGGAAAATTAAAGCAATTTTGACAACCACACAGCCAGCTCCATTTCAGGATAAGATAGTACAGGAGGTGTTGTTTATGATTCTTGAACCCATATATGAAGCACGCTTTTCACAAAAGTCATATGCATTTAGGCCCGGTAGAAATGCACATACGGTTTTGAGGGTGATTAGGAGAAAATTTGCAGGGTATTTGTGGTACATAAAAGGTGATTTGAGCACTGTTTTGGATGGAATGAAGGTGGGGTTGGTGATAAGTGCGATAATGAGGGATGTTAGAGATAAGAAAGTGATTGATTTGGTGAAAGCAGCACTGACTACACCTGTAATTACAAGTGCTGTGGAATTACCAAAGAAGAAGAAGAAGAGAAAGTATCAGAAAAAGAGGGTGTTGGCAGAAGATGAGCCAAAGCCGGATCCATATTGGTTAGAGACCTTTTTTGGATTTGCACCTGAGGAGGCAGAGAAGACTCCTTCTTGGGGGCATTGCGGAATGCTCACTCCTCTTTTGGCTAATATCTGCCTTGACGAACTGGACCAATGGATGGAGGGTAAGATTAAGGAGTTCTATCATCCGTCAAAAAGTGATGTTATTTGGAACAGCCCAGAAGGGGAGGAAGAGCAGGGCAATACATCTTGGCCAGAATTTGTGCCAACAAGTGGCCCTGATAAGACTAGAAAAATTGATTATATAAGATATGGGGGTCATATTTTGATCGGTGTGCGTGGTCCTAGGGCAGATGCCGCCACATTGAGAAAGCAATTGATTGAGTTTGTTGATCAGAAGTACATGCTCAAGCTTGACAATGAGAATCTCCCAATAGAACATATAACCAAGGGTATTATGTTTCTTGACCATGTGTTGTGCAGAAGGGTTGTTTATCCAACTCTTCGGTACACTGCGACTGGTGGAAAGATCATTAGTGAAAAGGGTGTGGGTACACTTTTGTCAGTGACAGCAAGCTTAAAACAATGCGTTAAGCAATTTAGGAAGTTACATTTTATAAAGGGGGATAGGGATCCTGATCCACAGCCTTGTTTTAGAATGTTCCATGCCACTCAAGCTCACACGAATGCCCAGATGAACAAGTTCCTGACAACCATGGTCGAGTGGTATAGATATGCTGACAATCGAAAGAAAGTGGTTAACTTCTGTTCTTACATCTTAAGGGGTTCACTTGCAAAGCTTTATGCTGCAAAATATAAGCTCCGTTCACGTGCGAAGGTTTATAAGATTGGTTCACGTAACTTGAGCCGTCCTTTGAAGGAGAGAAAAGGGGCCTCCCCAGAGTACCATAACTTGCTAAGGATGGGTCTTGTTGAGTCAATTGATGGGCTTCAGTATACCAGGATGTCTCTTGTACCTGAGACTGATTATACTCCTTTTCCATCCAATTGGAGACCTGATCATGAGAAGGCGTTGCTCGAGTATATAAGTCTTGATGATCCAAGAACCTTGGAGGAGCAACGTCAATGCATTAGAGAGCAAGGTCTGGTTTCACCTCAGGACTATATCTCAATGCTTGTTTGGAACTATAAGCGAAATGCTATTGTGATTGATCAGCTCTCTCTCTTAAAATCGGGTAGCAACAGCACAGGAAAAGAGCAACAGCAGGTTTGGGGCTTGGATAAAGAAAACCATGATCATATAAGCAAACAAGATGAGGAATATGGGGAAGTTTTAAATGTTGAACAAATGTAACATTATTTTTGTGTGGTACGTAAGTTGTCAATGATCAAAGGAAGCAGATCATAGCAAATTGTTTTTTTAAGTCTTGGTGATTTATTCTGGTATAAAATTTGTGTAGATTGTAGATGTAAAAAGGTGATTATTACTTTGGAGCAATGATCTGCACGTTGTTGTAGCTGGTAAGCAATCAATACAGTTTTGATCTGTCAAGAATGCTGTGCATACCATTTGGAAGATAGTGAATAAAATGGTTCATGCTGCAGTACGCCGAAAGGAATTACTTAAAGCTCCAATCATTTCTGAATTTTCTTCTCAAGATTTCTCTTTTGCCAAATTAAAAGAGTAGAAATCTCTGCTCCATAGGGTTTTTGGTTCTTCATACTTGAGGGGTGTGTAAAGTGATAGATAGGTTTGCAGCGAGAGAGACTTTCCATCTCAACCGGTATGCCCTCTTCTTCACATTTTGAAGTTGAAGTTTTGGTCAGAAATGAAATTGTCGTAGCTGTGGCTTTCAGTTCAGATTGCTTTCTCTTCCCTACGGTGAGAAACGCTCATGTTAGCTCCGCATTCCTTTTCGATTTACTGAGTCTCTTTGAAGTAATTAATTTACAAATGTAATACTAATAATTACTTCAATCCAATAAGCAATAACCACGTTTTTATATTCTATATGAATCGCAATTTGGAATCTTTACGCATACTTACCAGCCCTTTATAAACACCAAGAGTTGACTATATCTTATAGTTTATCAAGAGACTGCCATCCTCTAGTCTAGAAGAAAGTACATTATATGTCAACCTGCTTGCACATGCACCTACTTCTTTCAGAAATAACTTGGTCACCGATGCTAACCTCAGTTCTTTTTGTTGGAAAAATGGAGTGCTGCGAAGTTGCATAGTTAGTACTTAGTAGTAAGGCAAACAAATCTGTTCCTATTATTCTGTATCAAATCTGTTACTATTATTCTGTATGTATCTTGTTTTATGAGTATTTATAATACAAACAGAACTGACAGCTGAACCCAATAGCAAGCTACTATTGGGTGTTTAATACGGGAGAGCAGATCTTCTGTACTTTTTTTTCTGTGCTACTCTATACCCAAAATATCTCAACCATTTAAACTTTTCAAATGAATGGTTGAGATGACTTAGGTACAGAGTAGCACAGAAGAAAGGATAAGGAAGATATGAAGCCTTAATATGGCAGGTTGCAGGGTCTGTTCCTAAATTTGTGTACCAATCTTGTCCCAATGGATCCAAACTATCCATTTATATAAAATCCATATAAATAAATGGCTTGGATTACTGACATAGAATTGATACACAAATTTAGGTACAGAAGATTTCATGCCGGTTGCAGGTTATACAAATTTATAGTTTGGTGTCAGACTTGGAAAGAATCTACATCAAATCACTTTTACTTTTTCTTTTTCCAGGTTAATGACGCCCTTGGATAGACAACTTATACGACGACAAATTATTTTGTATTACTCCTTGAGAATTGATAGGCACGTTCATCCTGACAGAAAAGGAAACCTAATGCACATTGACTTGGAAGCTGGCTACCTAATGCACATTGACTTGGAACCTGGCTTTTGGCCTGCCTCATTTAACTTTTTGCACAGGAGAGATCAATCACTGGGCTTAATTATTAAAAATTGTATGCAGCATACTGTTTTGACTTTTAGTCCAGCTATCGTCCGTTATTGATCTCAAGTGTTAGCTGTCATTATAGACTATCTTGAACATGGTTGTAAGGCGAACTCCTGATTCACAAGGAGCATTGGAATTAGGAAACTACATGTATTACTTGCCAATTATTTTTGTGATGTATCTAGCTTCTTCATCCTATTCCAGAACGTTTACAGATAATTTTGCGCGGAATAGAGCAACTTTTGACGAATCAATAATTTCATTTCAGCCATAACCAAGTTCATCACTGTGGTTTTAGATAAATAACGTCAAGAAATTGTACTTATGTGATGCAAAAGTCAGGCATGAAACCTTTGAATACTTTCAACCATGACTGCTGATTCAGCCATAACCAAGTTCATCACTGTGGTTTTAGATAAATAACGTCAGGAAATTGTACTTATGTGATGCAAAAGTCAGGCATGAAAACTTTGAATACTTTCAACTATGACTGCTGATTACGGGTCGATGCTACCTGTTCCCAAAAGTTATTAACTATTGGCTCTGCATGTTGAGAGATTAAATATTCAACTGTTGACTGGATATCTTTTGGCCTTATGTCAATCACTGAGAGAAGATAATTCCATAATTGCTACACACTAGGTTTACTGAGTTTATACTCTCTGAACCTTCATGGAGCCTGCACAAGATCTTCACCTGCATTCAATAGGTATGTAATGACAAATTTCATCAAAACAGAAGGCTTTAGCTTCCATGTTCAAACTTGTATTTCTGTTTCTTGTCCACAAAGTTTGAAAAAGTTTAGGGCTAAGAAAGTGGGACGGATCAAGGTTTATTCTACTGCTCGGGATGTTATTAATTATCGTAAATTTGTCATTCAACATTTTATATTGTATTAGAAAATTTAAATTCAACATGATATGGAGACATTTAAAGCATTAACAGATGAGCCTAGTGCAGATGCTCTTCAAATTTAGTCTGACGACTTGAAGAGTTGTCTACAATCATTGCCAATTGATGAACATATATCTAGTTAGGCAGCATGAGAAAATGGCTGAATATTATGTATCTGCATGTGGGCTTTAGGGTATTAAAATGAAGATACCAATATTATTTAATAGATCATTTGGTGTCTTTCAGCTGTGGAAGACAAAGAGGCCAACGTTGGTTCTGGTAATTCCGCAGTTAAGAGTGAACTGAAGCGTCCGAAATTCGTCTGGTGGCTTCGTTTGACCTGCTATATTCTCATTCTTCTCTCAGGCCAAGCTGCCGGAACTCTTCTTGGTAGGTTATATTTTGACAAAGGGGGGAATAGCAAATGGATGGCAACATTTGTTCAATCAGCTGGCTTTCCTGTTCTATTACCTCTACTCTTTTTCTTCTATCCATCAACTAAATCTGCCACCAATAGAACCCCTCATTGCGTCAGATCATTGTTTGCCACGGAATCAAGTCTATGGACACTTGCACTCATCTATATTGGCATTGGCTTGCTTATTACTGGAGACAACTTGATGTACTCGTATGGGCTCTTATACCTTCCTGTCTCTACCTATTCTCTGCTTTGTGCGACACAATTGGCCTTCAATGCAATCTTCTCATTTTTCCTGAATTCTCAGAAGTTCACACCTTTTATTCTCAATTCTCTTGTGCTTCTCACCATATCTGCGTGCCTTCTAGCTGTCAACGCAGAATCTGAGAAACCTGCAGGCACTTCAAAGGGGCAGTATATAATTGGATTTATATGCACAATTGGTGCATCAGCAGCATACTCCCTATACCTTTCATTAGTGCAGCTTTCTTTTGAGAAGTTTATAAAGCAAGAAACTTTCTCCATTGTCCTTAATATGCAAATATGCACGAGTTGTGTTGCAAGTTGTGGCTCGCTGTTAGGCCTGTTTGCAAGTCGAGAATGGAAAAGTTTGGGAGCTGAGATGAAGAATTATACAGAAGGAGAAGTATCCTATTTGATGAATCTGATTTGGACAGCTATATCATGGCAAATTTCGACTGTAGGCATGTTGGGGCTGGTTTTCGAGATTTCTTCCCTCTTCTGCAATGTCATCGGCACGCTTGGCTTGCCGATTATTCCTATTCTTGCTACGATATTCTTTCATGATAAAATGGAGGGCATTAAGATCATAGCCATGTTATTGGCTATTTGGGGCTTTCTTTCCTATATTTACCAACATCATCTTGATGATCGTAAATCCAAGTCAAGCAATACCGAAGGAAACAATGCCACTGCAGTTCAACTTGGGAATTGCTGATTGTCTGTAAGCCACGAGTAACAGTGATATGAAGCATTAAGACAGGAACTTCTAGCAGGACTCGGATTGTCGGATTGCACTGCTCTCTTGTACTAGAATCGATGCAACTTTTAATGAAACAGTGTAACTATTGTTTGCTCAATCATTCAAGTACCTCTCTTTATGTGGATATATTAGCCTCCATTATGTACCACCTACTACTTTCCTGCAGGGGTATTCCCATAAGTTGAGATTTTGGGAAGACATAGGTTTCTGGCTTGTTAAAGCTGATCAATAATCTCCGAATTAGACATTAAAATACAGAAGGAATTACAATTGGGCACTTTGCACTTACCTTACCCTTTCTGTCTTTTTAGTGGTGAAATAAGCTTTGCTTTATACAGATCTTGTTATATCTGTCACAGAAAGTTCTCTTTCAGAAAGCAAAAAAGTTAACCTTTAGATTGGTTCTCTAGAGGCTTTTTCTTCTCCACCAGATTATCCCGAGACTACTACAACAACCTAAAAGTACGTAAAATACTAGGACTTCAATTAGGCTGATGGGCATATCAGTACCTTAGGAAAAAATCAAGCAAGAAACCTATTCAACATGTTGGAGTGTCCTGTTGCTGCTCACTTCACTTTCCTCTTCCGTCTTCACACTCCCTCTTGCTGCGACACTTTGCTATCCCACCCTGTTGTCATATTTTTTTGCTTCTTCACCACCCACCTATCAAGGTAAAGTTCCTTCGTTGTATTCTGATTTTGAATCTTTTTATTGAAGATTGAATTTGTGAAATATTGGAATTTCTGGAATTGTTGTCGTCTAGGGAGTTTTTTGTAGACTTATACGCTCACATACATGTGCGTGTATGTGATCGTGTAATTGAATATGAAGTGAAGTTTCAAGAACTTACGCGATCATATACAATCCTGTTTATGTGACTATGTAAGTATGATTAAGTGACATACATAGTCACATACATGTTTGTGTAAGTGATCGTATAAGTATGCAAAAAAAAATTAACTTATACAATCATATATACTCCCATGTATATGATCGTGTAAATTCATGAAAACACATACATGCTCGTGTGTTTTGTGACAAGATCTCAGTGTATGTGATCGTTTAAGTCACTAATAAACATTAAATTTATGATTATGATTTATATTCTCTTATTCTCTCCCATGTTTATGAATTATCAATTATGATTATGAATAACATATATAATAATATGCTGATTATTCCTTCAGTGGAGAGTTGTAATCCAATATCGGAGACAGGAGTAGAAACTTCTAATCCCTTATGAAGTAAAGATAGAAGTCCAAGTCAATTTAAAAGTGAAGTTTGAAATCATTTCAATAAGACTAGATCAATAGACAGAGTAGAAAAACCCGAATGTAAGTATTGATAGAAGATGTTGGTCGGGAGTTCAAAAGATAGAACCTCTCATTTAATGAGACATGTGGACTCGTGTAATAGAAAAAATGATCGTATTAGGAGGTCATGCAATTTTGATCCCTAACCTTACGAGAAGGAAGAATGAATGACTGTAACATCATATAACAACAACAAATCAAGATTTTTGATTTCTTCTATAGTAATTAGTGATGAATATCCACTATTTATAGTTTATACCAAAAAGTTTAGCATGTTTTGCAACTCATTATAACCGATCTTCAAGGTTCCAACTTGAAATATGTTGAAGAAAGACATTATAAAGATAAGAATAAAGAAATTTTAAGAACGTTGTCGAGTATTAAAGGTGAATTATCATTACAATAGACATGTGAGCAGTCGATAACCAAAAGAAGGGTTATATGGCAATGATGCATATGAAGTTAACAATGACTGAACTCTGAGCAATAAAATTTTGAGATAATTTATATTCTTTAATATTATTATCATTTACTTTTTTTGTTACGTCATGATAGACGTTGATCAGTTTCGTACATGGTAAGTTCTTTTAT
>JANIPM010000005.1:15250967-15261762 GCA_027478405.1 Erythroxylum cassinoides
TTCATCTTATTCATTTTATCATTATAATTATATTATATATATTTATTCATTATAAAATCTTAATTTATATTAATCAATAAAATTTATAACATCAACTAATTGAATGTATCACTTTATATATAATCTTTTTTTTCCTATAATTCTATCATCCTTTATTAATGAATTTGATTTCATGTTATTCATTTTATCAATATATGTGTGCTTTATATATTTATTCAATATAAAATCTTAATTTTTATTATTCAATTAAAATTTTTAATTTTAATTAATTAATTTTCTCATATTATATTTTTAATTAAATAAATTTCAAAAATAAAAAAGTTGGATTAATATGAGCCCGATTGGGCGATAGAGTATCAGGCAGGCTCCAGCTCAAGCTTGGGCCCTAACTCAACATTGATAGAAATACTGTCTGGCCCCTTTCGTTCCTGAAAACAGAATTTGGTAACTGAAAATACAAATGTGTCAACATTTATGGCAACTCCATCTATACTCTTGGGACCTGAATTATGTTGCGGAAAAAATGTCTCAACTTGATAAATGAGAATATTAACGTGTAAGATTTGAATGTTTGTACTATATTGATTTTATTCTTCTATTTATACCTTATCGTTTCAACGTATCACACTTTTCAGTGTTATCACTTGTAAGCTTCCAACATTTTCACCGTTATTTTCTTCGAGGGGAAGTCGTTAAGCCAAGGAGCTGGTAACACTAGAACATCAAGTTTCAGTCACACTTTTTATGGTTACAAACTTAACGGCTATATGCTTGTGTGGTATACTGGTTTCCTATCTGTTTCTCTCCAATGTACTTAAATTTATTGTATATTTGGTCAGTTATGATATTGATTCAGGACTTTGACGTGCAACTGATTTACCAGAACTTTCTTGACAAGTATTGAATTGTCCACAGGCTTAAGAAAAGAAGTGTCATTTTATAGGATTGTAGACTAAAACCACTACGGAAAATTACTCAATTTATCACATATCAAAGAAACAGTGCAATAATGGGGAAGAATCAGATGACATGAGCGTTTGATTCATGTGTTATTAAAGCCCTAAGCTGCTTCAAGAGGAAGCAAGAGGCTTTTGTGTAACTAGAATGTTCAAATAAATCTTTGAAATGCCTAGGAGTCATTTCAAGTAGAAGTTTTTTTGGCAGTCCCCTTCTTATCAACTTCTTCCAGAGCTGCCCACAACTTTGGATCTTCATAATTATTTATCAGCAATGTAGGCTTTGCTTCCATCAATAAATGTTCTGGATTTCTAGTAGTTAATCCGACAACAGGCATTCCAGCTGCCACCGCAGCTTTAATCCCTGAAACAGAGTCCTAGTGCAAAATGAAAAGGAAAAAAAGGAAAAAGTCAAGAGTCTGAGTCAGTTCCAGGATGTCTTGAAAAAGTTCTGCAACTCTTTAAGGATACAGTCTGCCTTGAACACAGACCTCACAAACAAAGGCGTGATCCTTTGAAGTTTTGAGCACTTCAAGAGCTTTCAGGTAGGGCTCTGGGTGTGGTTTGCCATGCTCACAATCATCCCCAAGGATAACAGCCTGAAAGAAATCAGTCAGCCCAAGAGTTGAAATCATGAGTTCTGCATTTGGTTTTGGAGCATTAGTAACTGCAGCTCGTTTCAATCCACGCATTTCAACCCATTCCTTGAGCTTATAGAGTCCATCTATAGCCTTCAGTTGCTGAGAGGCCAATCTACATTTATAAATCAAGCGTTACCAGACCCAAACTGTTAACAGAAGTACTTTTTCGTGTGCTAAAAAGTAAAGTTTCTACCTTCGAAATAATGCTTCCTTCTCATCCAAAAACTTTAAGCCTCGTTCAAGATCATTTGGGAACAGAAACAAGGCAATTTCTTTATTATGCTTGCCAGCAATATTATTCACAAAAAATTCCTCAGTAATTGGAACCCCTTCATTGAAATTTATCTGTTGGATGACACATCGTGGTCATTTTGCAAACCAATCCCCCATTATGTGCGAATTACCTTGCAATCAAAAGGTCTCATGTACAGATTGAATTGAGAAATTCATTACCTCTTGAAGCAATTGACGGTAGGCTATGACATGGAGCGGATCTGAATCACATAAAGTTCCATCAACATCAAATAGAACTGCTTCCAATGGAGCGAGTCTAGAAAGAGAGATTTCACTGCAATGACAAGTTAAAGAGATTGATCATTGATACCGAGAAAAATGCAATAAAGAATCCAAATACAACCAACAAAAAAGTTCTGGCACAAGAATCTAATAGGTAACATGAATGGGACAAGTCAGGCTTCTCATGTTTCCTTGCAGAAACTAATAGGTAACATAAGCCTTTATTTTCTCTCATAATAAAGTTAGACAACACCTTGATATTTAGTCAAAAAGTCTATAAAGAAATTATATTTAACAAAAACTGTGCTTAGAATAATTAGATTCTTGGCCTTCAACTTATATGTACAAAATGTAGAGATTTAAATGTTAACCATAAACCATCCCATTTTCATTTAGAAAATGAAAATTATGTTAATCTATTTCTTCCACTTAATTAAAAAAAGTTTTTTTTTCCATAAACTTAAAAGAGATAAAATCTCTATAAGATTCAACGTGCATAAACTTGAGAGATTTAATTTCTTTATCTGCATGTTAAATTCCAAGTGTATATGTATATCTATGAACGACACATTCATAAGGAACACTGGACCCCATCAAAAAGAATAGAAGTACAGCTCTTAATGGAGGATACATACATACTGCCGATTCCAGAGTGCTTGGGCCCCTCCCTGCTGCTCCCCTCCCAATTCAAGCGGCCAAGAACATCAGACTAAATAGTGCGGCTTACACTACACGATAGAGAAACCTCAGAAACCCGTGGACCCGTGGTGGACATAATCCTTGTTTATACTTATACAGAAATATAGAAGAGGACAAATATAATCAAAGATTCAAAATATACCTTTAATTAGAGCAAAGCGACAGAGCAAGGAGGGCGGCGCTTGTACTTTTCCTGTTCTCCATAATCTGCTTATACAATATAAAAGTAGGGACCCACCGATTGGCTATTGTGATTTGGGCCGTTTGGCTTGAGATATATTCATATATTTCTTTATTTTATCATTTATTATTTTTCATGTTATGATTTTCCATGTTAAAAAAATATTTGAAAGGGGGGGCCTCTGCTGATAGGATTTAACTACATCACAACTAACAAAATAAGAAATTACGTCTAACTAGGGATGATATATTCATATTCACGAAGATCTCCACTACGTTCAATTGATCCTCCCATATGATCTTTATTTTTTAAAGCTGATGTTTATCCGTTCTGATATTATCCGCCTCACGATCTTTACCCATTGTTGATGAGTCATCAAAGCCTAAAGCTTTCCATAGCATACTAGTCGAATCCAATGCTTACCCATGTTAAATTCATTAGCTATGATCCATTCATTTGAGCATACACTAAGTTCTTAGTCTAGCAGGAACTCTAACAAAACTCTCAGTATGCTTGATCTAACTTGCTAAATTACCTTGGAGCTTTTGCATTCCACTGTTATGTGTGCGATTTAGCTAACTTTCGGCCTAAGTCCCATTTTTAGCTAGTTGTGAAGTGCCTTTTTATACTAAGGAGCTAACAAACCACCCCTACCAGATGAATTCGATACCCTCGTTGAACTAGTCTGAAGGTAACTATTCACTTGATCCTCAAACTGCAACAAGATAGTATCTTTCTACCACGTAACTTTTGTGATCGAAATCCTCTTATTCTTTTTATGCTGCTCTATCATTTGATGATCTAAGATCTTCTTCACTTGATCCTTGAAATTTTTTCTCACAAACGATAGATCTCTTTTAACCTGACTCCTATTCAGATATGATGCACCCTCATAGTATGGTTTGAGAAAAGCAATATGAAAAGTAAAGTGCACCCTCAATCCTTCGAGAAACTTCAATTTATATTCCATGTTTCCCATTTTACTTGGCACTTCAAATGGTACATCAAACTCTAATGGTCTTTTTTATAAGCCTGCTTGATTCTTCATCCGTTGAGAAGCTTTTCAAAGACTATCCCTTGTCTCATCTAATAACTTTTACTTCTCCATTGCAAACTTATACACAGTATAACACTTGCCACCTATCCTTTATTGTGCAATTTCAACTGGAGTGAGAGGTTGTTATCCTAAGACTATCTCAAAATGACTCTTCTTCATAGCAGAAGATATGTACAAGTTATAGTAAAGTTGTGCGGTATTAAGTAAACTCAACCAATTACGTTCACTTGCACTTACATAATGCCTTAAGTACTCCTCTAATAAACCATTGATCCTCTTAGTTTGATCATCTATCTGTGGGTGATTTGTCATTGAAAATTTTAAATTGTAACCCATCATGTTAAATAGGGATGTCTAAAATTGGCCCGTAAATTTGGAGTCTAGGTCACTCACAATGTCTGCAAGGACTTAGAAGTATTTCACCACGTTCTTATAGAATGACTCCACTATAATTTTTAAGGGACAAGATGATGGTGTTGGCACAAAGATTGTATATTTGGAGAATCGATCTACAATCACCATGATTCTCACCATGTTTTCCACATTGGAGGTTCACTTTTAAAATTCATTAAAATTGACATCCATAATCTTTTGGGAATGGATAAAGATTGTACAAACCAACTTTCTTCTTCCTCTCTAGCTTATCCAACTGACACACAAGACACTTCTTGACATATAACTCGATGTTATTCTCCATATTTGGTTAATAGTAGAATGAGTTGGAAGCACCATCATCTTTTGAACTCTAGAGTAATCAACCCATTGTGAGTCATATGTCTCCTTCAATAGTTGTTTCCGCAAGCCACCAAAACTTGGCACATACATTTGACTACTTTTAGTCATTAAAAGATCATCGTCATCGAGCCAAAACCTACGTACAATACCTTATTTAAATTGTGAGATTAACTTACAATATGTGTTGTCTGATGGACCTGCAATGTAACACGCAACTACCATAATGCATATGCTCGAACATCTATAGATTATCTGAGAATATATCCTATAGGAATGACATGTTAGAGCAATCACATTAACTTATTAAAGCCTCATATATAACACAAGTATTTAAGAAGATCAAAACTTCCCATTTTATTCATAAACATGAACATACATTGTAGCATTATAGTACATAATCCACATATATACATTACCAACAACATCTAAGAGTTTGCTACTCTTTACAAGAAGTTCTATATGAAGTGGGATGTTAAACCAAAATATCTTATCTAAACTCTTTAGTGTCAGTTGATCGACCTTTGAGCCATTCTTGCTCTAAAGCACAAGTACTAGATTTCTACTTAATTTACTTAGGAGTTAAAACTCCTTTGAACCTGAAAAATAATATTGCAATTTTGATGAGTTTGCGAACTCAGTGAGTGAACCATTATTGATGTGCTCACTCATTTCAACACTCAATAACACATATATAGTCCATTTTATTAAATATGTCATATAAATGAATAATTCACATCACATCACATACTTTATTGATTTCAACCATTCAATATTTCATCTCAGTTCAATGGGCATGTTAATTCAATTAGTCAATATGGTATATCCATTCAATCATTTAATAAATAAGGATACATATGCAAATGCATATATTACTCACTTCATTTTTACTTTATTATGACCGAGTACCTATTTAATTGTCACATATCCGTTGTGGATACTGGGCTAATTTTATTTACTGTCCCTACCTATTATAGATATTGGGCTCATTGATAACTGAGCCTGTAGCTCTTTGTGCATATTTTTTAGCTTTAAGCTCTTTTTCACTTGGGTCACTCCAGTCACAACTCCTTTATCTATTCATACATTTTAATAAAATGAGATGCAACAATTCATATATGATGCATTCATTAGTTCACGTTCGATATATTCTAGTCGTATATCATATTCTTCATAACTAAGTTCGACATTCGACTTTCAGTTAAGAACATATATTTTCATATTCACTTACATTTTCAAAACACTTCCAATACATTCCCAAATATCAATCTCCTCAGATAATTGATGGTCAAAAATTTACATAATCACATGAGTGGCAATTCAATAACTGAATTTTGATCAAAGCAACTAGATTAGGGTGAGAGAACATCTAAGTTAACTCACTACACGTATAACTTAACTAGAAACACACATATAATTGAGTTTGCAGATCTAGATTGACTCACAGTATGCTCTAATAAGTTATTTCCTTGACAATTCAATAATTTCTGGATGCGATCGGTCAATTTGTGCATCTATATCATTCAATACACACATATGTATACATTAATAACTTGTTTAATCAAAATAATACTTAATTATACATATGTATATGTGTCATGTTTAATGCATCCTCAATTGACTTCTCCCTGAGTATATAACCTTATTCACAGATCTTGCTCATTGATTCGTCATATCTTGTACATAAATTATTGGTGATTAGATCAATACCTTAAGAAATCTTGATTACTTTAAATTCATTCAGTCATACATTTATCCATTACTTCCTAACACGCCATACTCACGCAACTTCCCAATTCTCATTCAACCATACCTAATTCAGGACTTATATCCCTTGCATTATATTTGCATTCATAAGAACACCTTTATTTCTTTAACAACTCATACTTCTAAAATTCATATACATTGATATCAAACAATCTATTCCTTAATTCTAACATCAATTATCAACTTAAACTTATCAAACCCTTAATCAATCAATCAAACAACCTTCTAGGTTTATTTTAAACCATAATCAAATCCAATTACACAAAAAAAATGTAGCTTATCCTTAGTCGGCTCAACAATCACACAATAAAGAGTTTTTCAGTTCCTAAGCATTTCCCACAATTGTGGAAAGACAAAATAGAAACTTTTCTTCTTCAGTTCATTACCCACGATCGTGGGAAGATGCTCATGTTGCTTCCAATATTGTGGAATGGGTGAACAGAAGGTTTACCATCCCTTTCCTTTAATCTTTTTTCCAAATTTTAACACCATCATACTAATCCATTTATCATGCCTTAATTATACCTAATTTATACTTCATTTCCTCATCAATTTCATCTCCAAATTCCAACTCAAAATCATTCAATTGGCAACTCATATGTAACACCCACATATCCCCTAGGAGGATTGCAAGTGTCACACAATATAGTAGCAAAACAATCCAAATCGTACTAAACACTCCTTACATGCATTTCTAGAAACTCAAGCAAACATACATTACATATCACTAAATGTTATTGTAAACAAACTATAACATACATCATATGTAATGAACTTATCAAAATAAATGCCTTAAATATAATCCATCCTGTAATAAGGTTATTACAAACCATTAAACAAAATACAAATTGTCTTACACTGTAGTAGTGCTTGTCCCAGTCTTTAAACCTTTATATCAGAACCTACACGGAAGTAAAACCACTATGCCAAGCATATAGCTTAGTGGGGAATAACTAAACAAGATATAATTTGATGATTGTTTCTAACAGTCATCTAGCATTCTCTCGCACTATATCTTGTTAATTCACATACAAACTGTAATTGTTCAAATTACAGAATAATCCAAACATTATACTTTAAAACGTAATTTGATGGATATAGATACAGAGCATTCTTACATCAGAACAGAACTTATAAATATTGAACAAAATGTACAAGTATCAGAATTAAACGTCAGAATAGGTATAATCCTTTCAGATCAAAGTATGACTTATATTAGAATAGAACTTGTTTTATATCAAATTAGAACTTATCTTTTATTAGAATAGAACTTGTTTTGTATTATAACAAAATTTTATTTGTTGGGCACCGATTCCAGAACCCAACTCTTACTTTGATACCATAATTGTTAGGCACCGATTCCAGAACCTAACTCTTGCTCTGATACCACAACTGTTGGATCCCAATTTTCGGAGCCCAACTGGGATGTTCTAAAATGTGTGTTTTTGATTGTTACATTCTTGATTCATCTTCATTCTCTAATACTGTAAGTGTTGGGCCCTATTTTTCAAATCATTTTTATACTGAAGCAAATATTCTATACTCAACTTCCATCTAGATGTTGAACATCTTAGAGGATGAATTAGAATTTGACCTCTTCATATAATTTCTAAACCTACATCTCTAGTTTACTCCATATCAGAAATCATCTCAGAACCCTACAGATCCATATATATTTCAAATACCAAAGCATATTCAGTAAAATAACACCAGTTCATACTATTCCAACAAATTCCTTCACTTTCCTTCAATCAAAACTTTTTTTCCAATTAATTCAGAATGCTGCAACTTTTTTGTGGAGAGATAGAACAATGAGTGGGGAATCTATTATCGCATAGGTCATTTTGTTTAGAGGTCGGATAATAAAGATTGTCGGACAACAATTTCCATTCAAAAATTGAAAGTCTTAGGGACTAGGTTAAAATTCTATTCCTTCAAATCATTTGTAGCTCTATGTCTCTACTTTGTTTATACACAAGATTAATCTCATTTGGAGGTTAGTTATGCCTGAAGGAAATCAATCAAGGTTCTGTCCTCAACTATATTGAACCTATTTGGGAAAAAAAGGCATAACTTGCTTTAAGAATATCAGATCAAGGTCAGTCTTAAAGGTTTTGAAAGAGAACTTCAATATCTACATCTTTCATGAAGACTTTAACATGAGATTTTGCCATCTATAGGGTCAAAAAATGGGACCAGATGATAGGATCAAAAAAATAGTGCACCAAACGATATGACATCACTAGACGAAGCATCCTTACTAGATGAAGCGTCCTCACTAGATGATACGTCCTCACTAGATGAAGCATCCTCACTAGAAATGAAGCATCCTCACCAAATGATATGTCCTCACTAGATGACACGTCATCACCAAACAATACATCTTTACTAGATGATGCATCTTCACTAAATGATACATCCTCACTAGTTGATGCACCCTCACCTGATGAACACGTCATCACCAAACAATACGTCATCACCAGACGATATGTCTTCAATAGATGATATGTCCTCACCAGAAGATGCGTCCTCACAAGATGACACGTCATCACCAAACGATACATTTTATACTCCTGAATATCTCCACTTATAAGGACCATAACTTTTAACTCTGATATTTAAAAATTCCATATTATATACCATTAGAAAGCTAGAAAGCTAAGCTACAATTTTTTAGAAGAAAACTTTATACTAATTCAACCTAGATTATCTAGATTTTCCCCTGAACTCAAAGCATGAATTTTTCCCTATAGAAGACTTGAAATTTTGCATTTTGCAAACTTGGAATGTCCTGAGCTTCACCATTCAACTACCAAATTGACTTCATTAAACTCTCAATTCTCAACTCATTTGTCTCATCACCTTCAACTACATTCGATCAGTCATAGTTCCTATCTTCCTTTCCATAACATCTCGCTTATGTGTATGTATATATATATATATCAATAATTCATGTTCCAAAAATCATCAACTCAAGTTGATTACTTCTTCACGTATATCTAATTTTAACCCACATCATCCATACACCATTCACATTTCATTAACATCAAAAGAATGAAGTTTTATAAATCTTTAATGACATTCCAAGCCACATCGTCTCAAAATCTCAAATTACAAAAGGTCCTTGAACAAACAAACTTCTTGGTTTCCCAAAATCAACTCAAACTACAAAATAAGCAAATTTGGAGAAATGCCCTTAGGCTCTTGATCACTTGGTCTCTTATCTATCACCTGAAGATGGGATACAAGGGGGTGAGCTTGAAAGCTCGTGGGTAACAAGTTTATAACAAAGAATAAGCAAAATCGTTGAAATGTTCATTTGTCTTATAAAAGTCATAATAACTTTAGAAAACACTTTGTTCTCAAATTCTCAGTCAATTTCACAATCTTTTTGCTCAAAACTTATAGTTAAAAATGTCCCCACCTCAATATAGCAAAGTACATTTAACCATTACTGTAGAACACTCAAGTTATCCAACAAACTTGACAATTCAATAATGCAATGCATAAACAAATGGCTCAAGAGTTCTATGGAACGAAACGGAGAAACCGAGCTTTACACCGTGAACAAAACGAGTCCAATTTCTCAGAATCTCATGGCCTCAAGCGGGCAGCTGAGATAAGGCTATAGGTCAACGTGCACGTGACTAACAAAACGGGTTCCTCTCTTGCCCAAACAAAAGCACATATTCATGCTCAAATCATTTACTCATATGTTCATACTTTTAAGCTTTCACATATTTTCATTCATACAAAATGCCATGACATGTTTCAAGGCATAACATGAATATTTCAAAATCATTTTCCATTTTATAATCAAAATTCATGCCCCAATGTGTAGCAATTTCTCAGATCACTTAAAACATTAAAAGCAACATTTATGAAGTAACTAAAATCATTTTACTTTCTTGATTTGTAAGAACGTTAATGGCTCATAACTCTATTATAAACATATAACCCACCTTGATTTCCTTGCTTAAAGACTTGATTAAAATGCCACTTCTCTTGTTCCTCTTGCCTCTTTGATCCCCTTTATACAATAACAAAAAATCCCACTCCATAGGATTTTCAATTGAAAATCTCACAAAGCATAATCACTAAAATTGGTGCTAGAATACTTAAACCCATGGATTTTCTAATCTCCATGAACTAAAATCCTTTCAAAAATCCCAAAAGATTTAGGTGATCTTACCTTGGTTCTTCACCAAATGAAGAGATCTTTAGCTCAAATGGAAGCTCTTCTCTT
>JANIPM010000005.1:15278476-15289625 GCA_027478405.1 Erythroxylum cassinoides
AAACACTCCCAAAACAACTTAATACACTCAAAACAACTAATCCCTAACCTCAATTCCATCAAATAACCATTATCCCTAAATTACCAAAACAAAACAAGATAAAATCATCAATTCATATCATCCGAAACCTATACATTTCCCATTCATCAAATACTTTAATCAATCATCAATATATTCCAATTAATCCACAAATCAAACTATCTAAAGCAAGAAGCATAAGAACTTGATTAAATCTTCAAATCTTCAAAAATCACTTCAAACCACAAACTCACACACCCACGGCTTCACTCAAACCCACACTCAAACATCATCTTCTCTTCACCAAGCTTAAGGAATAGGTTTTAAATGAAAGAGGAAGCAATAGGGCAAGAAGAAAATGAAAGGAAGTAGCAAAGAGGATGATCCACGATGGAAAAGAGAAGAAGAAAGCCAATATTTCCTTCCAAATGCAAGAGAGTGTCGGGGGAGCAAAAATTCAAAGGCAAAAAGGTTTTATACAAAAATAATTTAAAAGCTTAAGGGTTGTTTGGCAGATCCTTTGCCATAAATCCACTTCTTATGGTCTAAAATCTAATTTCTTATTCTAATTACTCTCAAATTTCAATGGCTCTAAGTAATAATTTCTAAAATCATAACTCTAATTTTTCTGTGTCATTGGTCAGTCAATTTCGGAACCGAAAATCCAATTAATCGATCATTAAGTCATTTTTCGGTCCGGATCTATTACTCCGAAAATTTCTAAAAATCTCCAAAAATATAAAACTCATGATCGTACACTCCAATTCCATATTTCGAACCCCTAAATCTCATTTTTCACTCAAATTAAATTTTCAAAGCTCAATCTATACAATTATTGCCAAATTTCCAATTTATACAATTATACAGGGAATATGTCATACATGCATGTACACTCATATGCTAGTGCAATAATTACCAATTATCAAAACATAGAGGCTAACTAATGCATGAACATGCCAAATTATGAATGCACAACCACTGTACCCATCCCATCGGTGACGGGATGTTACACAATAAGAATGCCAAGATATAGGAAAGGAGGTAGAGTCAGTTTAAACCCTGACATCTTTAAGACTTCCCTTGCAAAGGTTTAGTGTCTTATAAATACAAATAATTTGCTCTTGTATATGTTAATAGATAAGGTTGACAACTTTTGAAAAGTCTACATAGACCTAAGGATATTCGCGTTGGCTATTGATAAATGATTAATTACCTATATTTATATACTCATATTTAGTGTGTTTTGCTTGTTATTTTAGAGTTTTATGATTTTTTTAGTACTTATTTTGTTTCAAGTTTGTTTTTAGTTTATAATTGCCTTCATAAATCAAAAGAAGAAGAATTCAGGTGAAATTGAGGCATAAAATGGAATAATTTAAGCAACTTTTGATATATAAGGTTGTATATAAGGATAATGTAAATCACTATAAATGTGTGGAGCTTATAAGACGCTATTTTTGCTAATGTGAAGATACATACCTGTATATGTTGACATACACGATTGTGTATGTGCCCAAGTAAGCTTCTACAAATGTGTGAAGTCGCAATTTAGAGAGGATTTGAGATACACGATCGTGTAAATGATCATGTATGTTCCAGAAAACCTAGTTTTTACTATAAAAGAATATTATGAAGCTTATAGAAGAGGGAGGCATATTTCAAAGTCAGTACAAACACCAAAAAAGGGATAAAAACACAAAGTAGGCTGTATAAAAGTGGTAACATCAAGATTAACTCTAACTTTCTAGATTTTTTAGATCAAGGCTTTAAGCTGATTTCATTCTCTTCTGTTCTTCTATTTCATTACCTTGTATGCCAAATTTGAATAGTTATGTTTTGAACATGATTATGGATTGCTAAATCTATGTTAAGTTATTATTCTTGAATTGTTTTGTATAACTTCTACCTTATTAAATTCAACACATCTTATTCCTTTATGATATTTTTTATACTCATACTTGATTTGAATTGAGAGATTGAATCAAGATATTTGTGTTAACTTGCACAACGAGAGTTGGTACCTTAATAGATTTACAAATATTAGGTTAATAAGTGATTGAAGAGATATCTTAATTGTGACTTAATTATCCTTATGATTGCTTCAAATCTAATTGAGTACTTAGTAGTAGTTTTGATCAATCGAGAGATTGTAACTTAACTTTTATTTATTTCAATTGGGATTACTTACTTAGATCTCAAGAGAGGGTAATTAAAACCTTTAGATATCTAGAATCAAGCATAGTTCAAATCACACAGAGAAGGGAAGAAAAAATAATGATAGAATAATCCCAAGTTTCTATCATTAAATAACTTCAATTCCATTGTTATCTTTTTCTTGTTTAGTCATCAAGTTTTGTTGGTTTACTTTAATTTTTAGTTAATTTAATCTCTTGTTAGCTTAGATACACTATAACTCAAATTTTTAGGTGACTATATTCAATTCTTATGGAATGAAGTATAGCATAAAACTAGCAAACAACTTTTGAAAGCATTAAACGGACATTTGACAGGTGAGATTGAAACCTATAAGTTTCATACACTTGAAGTGATAATTAAGGTCATTTTCTCTTTCAATCTTACTAGTTGTCAACCTGATTAGCACTTTCATACACGAGAAAAAGAGGTAGGAAAAAAAGATCCTTATCCTAAGTCCTTATGCACCATTAAAGATTTGAGGTTGGCTTACTATTGACTAGCACTCCAAATGAAGTTATGATAAGATATTTGTTTTAGCCATCTAATGAAGGTTATAGGGAATCAGAAAGTTATCAATGTATTAAACTAGAACCCCTATTCAACTGAGTTAAATGTTCTATAAAAACTAAATTTAAATGAGCAACTTCTAATATTAGTTTATTTATGATAGTTTTGGAATATTTATTAGGAAAGGAGGATATAATCCATAATTGATTTGCCTTGGGTGAAAGCTTATTGGCTAGAAATGATGATGGAGCTTATGATAATCTTAAGTTTAGTTACCAATATCTTTGAAATGATTTTATAAAAACATTACAACAGGAGACAAGTATAAAGTCTATAAATGAAGTAAGGTTTTAGATGTTAGGTAACATTGTCTATTATTTCTGATTGTAATCTTCAATTTACTTCAAGATTTTGAAAAGGCCTGCAAATGACTTTGGGTACTTGAATCAATTTTAGTACCGTTTTTTACCCCCAGACAGAAAGACAATCTGAACAGATTATTCAAGTATTGGAAGATATGCTTCGAGGTTGTGTGTTAGAATTCTCTGGAAGTTGGGATAAATATCTTTCTCTGATAGAGTTTGCTTATAATAACAGTTATCAAACTGATATTGACATGGCACCTTATGAAGCATTATATGATAGAAAGTGCAGAACTCCAATTTGTTAGACTTAATTAATTGAGAACAAGATGATCGGATTTGATATTGTAAAAGATACTGAAGAAAAAGTCCAAATTATTCAACAGAGAATAAAAATTGCCAGTGATAGGCAGAAATCCTATGCCGATTTAAAAGGGAAAGATATTGAGTATCAGGTAGGGATAAAGTATTTCTGAAGGTTTTACCATAGAAAAATTACTTCGATTTGGGAAGAAAGATAAGCTCAACCTACACTACATTAGTTCCTATGAGATTCTTAAGAGAATCGGACCAGTAACTTATAAGTTAACTCTTTCTGAAGCATTGGTTAAGTTGTACAATATGTTTCACGTTTATATGTTAAGAAGATGTCGACGTGATAAAACAGACAAGATTCATATACAAAAAATTCAAGTACAACTGGATTTTTTTTTATAAAGAAAGACTTGTGTCTATCCTGGTCAGAGAAGTTTGACAGCTCGGAAATAAACCAATTCCTCTGGTGAAAGAATTTTAGCAACACCATGAAATTAAAGAAGCAACATAGCAACCTGAATTGACTACGAGGGCTTAGTATCCCTAGTTATTCTGACCTTATGCTTTCTTTTTGTCCTTGCTTATTTTGGGTTGCATGATGGGTGAGGCTATTCAGCCGCTCTCGCATGTATCTAGATTGCAAACATCAGGTACGAAGATATTTTATTCCAAAGACAAAACAAATGGTATCATGAGACGATATGACCTGCCAGAAAGAATTCAGAATGTGAGTCTAGTGTTAGTCTAATGAGACAAACTTAGGATAAGAGTAATGCGAGGAAGTGAGTTGCTTCCTCTGTTTTCTTTTTTCAAGGGGCTTGACATGAACGCATTAGTTGTAGCAAATTTATTCATAGGTAGAATTGTAGGACTGATTAAAAAATGTTGATGAATACAAGAAAGAAACTGTACCTTTCTTACGTATACGAAACTGTACGTTCAAATAGTGCCCTTAGTCCAATCCAAGTGGAAAGTATTAAGGGACACGCTTCAGTGATAAGTGATCGGACCTCCAACCACCGTTCCTCCCATCCCACGCCTTACAATAGTCAATCCTATCATTGCAATGCTATAGCCCTATTCCATCCTATGCTTTTTGTTAATCACTACACAAATGCGTTTCTCCAAAATATTAGTTTGATGCGTCAGGTAGGTGGGCTTCGGTGCTATCCTTCCGATGCACTGATACAATTTTTTTTACGAGATATTTTAAGAAAATTTTAATTAAAAAAATACTTTTAAGTTATTTATTTTTAAACTAATTCTTATTCGAATCAAATAATTTTTTTATAAAAAGTAAAATTCTGATCTTACATTTTAAATGACTATATATAAAAGTACGATTTAAACCTATAATCTCACTTAAATAAAAAAAAATCCATGCAATATCACCTTAATCCCCCGCTTATCTATAACGTCAGCTTTCTGGATTGGAAATGGAATATACCTCGACTCTCATTCTCCCTCGTTCGTCTCTTTGCTTTGTCGTTTATTAACATTATATACTCTCTCATTTTTATGTAACCTTATCTGAATCCCATTGTTTTCTTATATTGTTATTTGTGAATATATATTTACAAAAAAGTTAAGTATTTGATGAAATTACTAAAGTTTGGACCTTCCTTGTAATAAATATTCAATGATTTGTAAACGTTACATTAGGACATTGACAAATTTATTTCAATGAAATATTCAATGATTTGTAAACGTTTAACAAATTTATTTAATTTTCCGCTGCACAATGTTATTACGAGACAATTTTAAGAGTTATTAAGCATTGATTTGTTCAATAATTGCAATATTAATATTAATGGATTATTTTGTGGTAAATGATATCATTTTTTTGTGATTTTACTTACTTTAAAATAGATTTATTATTTAAATTATATAAATATGATAATAAAATTAAAGATATTTTATTAAAATTAGAATAGTCGTATCAATTTATTATTTGCTTAAAATTTAATTACATATGATATGTGTTAAAATAATTTGATAAAAAATTAATAATGTTTATAAAATTTTAAAAATAATGAAATATAATTAAAAATAAATAAAATCACGTTAAAATCAATATATTTTCGTATTTCACCCCCAAGTCGGAATTTGTAAAGGCTTCAAAGGTAATTTGATCCTTAAGCCTTTCCCTTTCTCACACGCTTTTTGCTCTCGTTCCTCTCTCTCTCTCGCTCTCTCGTGTGCTTTTGGGTCTTTTTCATTTTTATCTTTTCTCTAAATTTTCGTCCATTACTGATCCTTGGTTTCTGATGATGTAGGAGAAGAAGAAAAGCGCTTTTCTTTTTAACCTTTATAGGGTTTGCCGAACAGCTAATCAATCAGTTCATGTTGAAAAGCTGAAATGGATTTTGTGAAAAAGTTGAATACCATCTTCTTCACTGATTATCCTCCTACTACTCAGACTTCAACTATTTCATCTGCATCCTCACCGCTTTCTTCTTATTGTGGTTTTACTAAATGTAGAACCTCAGACCCTTCTCTCTCTGCCATCACCACCTCTTTTTCTTTTATTGCCATGAATGATCATGGAATCTCACTTCCCTCTTGTAATCTCTGTCACTGTTTCCGACTTTAGTTTATTGGGTTCTTGGTAAAGTTTTCTTCTTGCTGCTCTTAGTTCAGATTCCGTATGTCTAAAGCAATTGCAAATTGCAAATTCTCCCTATAGTAATCATTCGGAAAGAGAAGAGCTTTACTGCCTCTAGTGTTAATACATTGTATTCGATATGACTAGTTATTGTTCTGCATCTGCTGTCACCATGCTGGCAAAATACTGCGATCAGTCTCTCAAGATCAGACTGAGGTGATTATCATATTCATCTTGTTTCCGCTCTTTATTCTGACTCTTCAAGATTTGGATTTAAAGTAAAGGATGCATAGTTGTTGCTGAAAACGATTGTCTTACGTAATATTGTGGATCCTCCGATATTCTTTCTCTGTGATATGGGTATATTCCATGTTTACTTGACGTTAATTTTCAATTGTCATTAAAGAAGTAGTACAAGAATTTTGAATGATTCTAGCAAAGAAACCCAATTGCAAATCCTTTTTTCTTTACGCTACACGATGATCATCATTCATCAGGTATGATCATGGTCATCATGATCGACGTGGGATTTGGAGGTGGAAGAGGAGGACCCTTAGGAATGGGATTGCTAGTCTTTCGGTTTCAGCTTCAGCTTCTCCTCTTTCTACCAATCAGATGACGAGGGACTCGTCCTGTCTCAAAACTTATCAGGAGGTTCTGTTTGTACCCACCAGCTAACCTTTATCTTATTACCTTATCTTTATTACCTATTTTCCTTCCCTGATACTATTGTCATATTTAAACTTGCATAATTAATCTACCTTCTTAACCCACAAGTTCTCTTTAGTATGTTTGGCCACTGGTTGGTTATTGATGTCATACTCTTTGCGCACTTTCTCTGATCCTTTGATGCTGAAACACATGCCAGGTTGTCAAGTCTGCTAGGAAAGAGTTTACCCATGAAATCTCATTCCAGTCCAAGGACAAAGAGATCTCACTTGCAAAGGTACGTGGACAACCGTCTTCTGGCTAATATGATTTTGTGAGAGGGCATCTTACCTTGATCTTTATTCTGTTAAGAGAATCTTCTACTTATTTTTGACCCTTTTTGTTCGGAGTGCACTCCTTTACTACCTCTTCAGTTTGCTAGTTATTATGACAGGTCTATAGGGTCAAATTTGGGTTGCCGGATCACATGTTCCTTAATTGTTCTTGAGTCCTTGGTTTTTGAAACTATAATGGTCAAGTTTCTACAAGTGGAAATTCATCATCCTACCATGTTTGTCATTTTCTGTTGCAGGCATTGCTGTATATTGCAGCAGAAGATGAAGCATTTATTGCTGCCAACAGAGAGATAGATGCTCGCTCACTCTTGAGTGAAAGGAGAAATTTTTCAGTCTCATCTGATACCCAAGACTGGAATTCTGTGGACCGCATGCCTTTGGGTGGAAAGAGAATAAATGAGTGGCTTCGTGAGTTGGATACAATTGGGAAAGAAATCCAAGCAGAACTGGTATCCAGAGAAATAGGCTGCCATTTGGTTGAAGTTTTGGATGCTGTCAATGTTGTGCTTTTTGAGTTGAGGGGCTTCAAGAGGTCCCCTGTTGTTGTAGATTCCAAGTATTCATACTTACACACTGTACTAAGCACTGGATGTGGCAGTGGTAAAACTTGAAGCTCTTATACTTCTGTAACTCTTTGTATTCTCATGCGTGTCTGATGCTATGTTCATTTTTGTTGCAGCAATTTTGCTTAGCATTATTTACATAGAGGTCTGTAGACGACTTGGTATAACCATTGTGGGATCTCGAGTTGGGGAAGATTTTTTGATTTGGCCCCAAATGGGAAACCCTGAGGTGCTTCAGTTTTTCATCTTCATATCTAGCAAACCACATTTATTTTTCAAATTATAATCTTGTAAGGCATTATAATTTGTTTTACATTATATGTTGTAGGACATCTACTGTTTCTTGCCAATTCTGAAACTGGATTAATTGTCATATTGGCTATTGCTCTTTATAGGAGCTTTTCAAGGTAACTTCAGGACACAGCTTGTTTGCAATTGTTAATGGAACGTGTGTGGAAGACCCCAAGTCAAAGGCATCAGATTTAACTAGCAATTCACTTTTGAGGCTTGAGATAGCTACAAAGAGAGATATAATTGGCATTGCTCTGGCCAATTTGATTGTAAGTTTTGATCCCTGCGCGTATGTACTATCTTTTAAGTGCTTTAAATATGTATTTAGTTGGCCTATTCTGCTTCTTTTTAGTTTCTTTCATTTTTGTTGTTGCCACTTGATGGACAATTTTATTTGAATCTTTTCAGAGGCTTCATTGGAAGCGTGCTTCAAGATCAAGTCGTGGACTCATGCTGACAGCTCCACTTAGGGATGTGCACGATATCGATAAAAAACTTTGCAAGACTCATACTTCAAATGCTCCTCTGCTTCGTCCTCAAGATCTTAGGTAATGTACTTAGATGTCCATAGAGCATTAGATCATTCTATTTTGTTGAATATTTTAGCAGAAATCATTTCTGGTATTGCTTTGTATTTGTTCAAGCAATTAGTATATGTAACGATTACGTAAATTATTGAAACATCCTTTCTGAATGGACATTGGTAAGTTTCTTACAGTAATAGGCTCAACATGCATTTGTATGTGATACTCTAAACTTGTGATTGCCATTTCTTAATATAACTAGTTTTTCATTGCCTTCTGATTTTCTATTGTTAGCCAGTTGCTGCAGTTTTTACAATATATAGCTCAGTGATACAAAGTGCCTCTTGTACTTGTTTGTAACGTGAACATTTTATGCATTTAACAATCATTGGGCTTCATTCTTAACTGAACATAAAGACTACGCGGAGTTAGTCTGAGTTGTTCCCGTATCGTCTCATCTTGGGACTTGGTCAATGATGGAGTATTAAAGTTTAAAATAGTGAAGCAACTCTTTTCAACTTAACTATTCTAGAATTCCAGCTATGTCCTGCATGAATAGTTTATTGTTTTCTCTGTATGAGTACCATAATGTAGTTCGATCTATTCCTGCTCTTATTTTTGGTTGCTGTTCTTTCTCTCCTTTCGGAATAGATGGATGATTTGCAAAGGATACTTCTAACATTCCATTAGCAGGCATTTTGTGTATGATATTGTCATATAACTCAAAAGGTGTGGGTTTATGAAAGCCAAACCAATTGATGTGCCATTCTTTGTTCTTGTTTGCTGGTTAAAGTGACAACAAACCCGATATTCATGGAAATAGTAACCTTGAATGATTTGTCAAATTGGGAGTGGCAATGATGAGCTTTTAAGCCCTTGAGACATTCGGATGGTGGGGGAATGGAACCCTATAAATGACTAGCTCTTCCCTGGATGATATTTCTATTCAACTGCTGAGTTATTGATTTCTTTGCAGGCTGGCAATAATGGCTTCAGAAAGATTATTAATCCTACAGCCACATAATTGGACTCTGAGGAGGGACCATGGCATGATGTTGTACTATAATCGGTATAGACTTATAGGCTTAAAATTTTTCTATAGTTTGGGCGAGTTATTATGGTGGATGACAGAATGTGTTTGATTGCAAACGGTAGGGAATACGCAGAGGCAGTGCAAGAGCTTAGCATTTGCATGGCATTTGCCCCAGAAGAAGAGGCAGAAGTAATAGAACCATTTGTTGAGAAACTCCATTTGTTGCGACTTGAATCATCATGGAAGTCTTGGGGACAACAAGATCGGCTCACAGTTCCTTGACTTTATCTGTAAATAACTTGTCTCCCTCATGCATCGTATGTAGTTCTCAGACGGTGTTCTGTGAGTTCCAGATAGTCTGCTGCTTTTGGATTTTTCATTGAAACACGATTTTAGGACTCGTCTGCTTTCTGTAAAAATATTCGTTACTACATGATTCTGTCCTTTTGTGGTCTTTTCATTCCATTTTTTCTCTTCCTGATGGATTTAGTACTTTTCTTCTTGACAACAGGCAAATCTCTGGATCTTTTGCTTCGAGTGATGCCAAGTTGGACTTTTCACTTCTCTATTTCCTCCCACAACCC
Organism: Erythroxylum cassinoides; assembly: GCA_027478405.1. Classification (NCBI taxonomy): domain Eukaryota; kingdom Viridiplantae; phylum Streptophyta; class Magnoliopsida; order Malpighiales; family Erythroxylaceae; genus Erythroxylum; species Erythroxylum cassinoides. Next base: position 15,288,479 of record JANIPM010000005.1, read on the forward strand.
AATCAAACTTCCATTTTATTGAAGCAATTAGCAACACGGCTCTCTTGTCTGTCTACACATGGATTTACTTTAGATAAAGATCACAGGGATACATTGAGACTTTGTTAAGCCAACTTGTTAACTAGACATTTGAACTAGTTTGGTCATAGCTTTGAATTGGATAATAGCAGCATGCACAAATTAAAAGTGTCAATCAAGGAACTAAATCTAGAAACAGGAACCTGGAATCAGAAAGGATAAGCTAAAATCCAAATGAATCTGGGAGTAAGGAAATGGTTAGTTTAGCACTGAATTGAACACCAATGCCTTTTAGAATTGGCAAGCAAATTAAGAAGTGCACGTACAACAGGCAGGCAACAGCTTGCTTGTGTGTAGATATTGTCAGAGAACGGCAACTTCATCACGGCATGAAATCCTGTGTCACCATTTTTGTGTACTAATTTTGTCTTATTTGAACCAAGCCATTTATTTATATGAAACTTACACAAATAGATGGTTTAAATCAAATGAAACAAAGTTGGTACACAAAAATAGAGACAGAGTAGTCCCTAATCAACATCAGCAGTCAGATGAGGATAATAACTAACTTTTTAATCAGTGTGTAGCATAGCAGTAGAATGCACAGAAAAACGATTTCCAGTCCCGCTGGATTCTCACAGTAATTAAACAGCATTAGAGCGAACCACAAGGAAAGTAAGATTCTGTCATTAAAAGGGTCACTAACAATTTGTTTTCTTCTGTAAATTTGTACGATTGCAGCAGCGGAATTATTACTTCCCAAGCAGTGGAGCAGTGATATGTAGCAGGATTGGCATATGTCCATGAAAACTCATGTCCATGAGCGAAGTTGCGTGCATAGTTATAAATACTAGTACGTACTCTATCACCCTAAAATTGGTACGGTATTTTAAATTTTAGTATTGGATTTAAATATCGGTCAATGCCGGTCTGTTTTGATTGTATCAGTTGGTATTTAAAATACTGACCAAACATCAGCCGGTACAAGAAATTTAAAAATTTGGATAACTTTTTTTCAAAATTTTCAAAATTTCCAAAATTTTCCTTCCTCTTTCCTACCTCTTTCCTACCTCTTCTTCCCCCCTTTTTTTCAAAGATTTTAAAATAATAATAAATATTTTATTACTAA
>JANIPM010000005.1:15333874-15350983 GCA_027478405.1 Erythroxylum cassinoides
AGAAGTAGCCTTGTTTGGAAATGTAAAAGACGGACGGAATGAAATCACTTGTTCACTGTATGTAACTTAGGGCATCAGAGCTGAGCAGCAAATGGGCAATGGACTAAACCCGTACAGTTTTGATCTTGATCCCCGATAGTGGTTGATGGAAGAAGTAAAGCGAAGCAAAATGGCTTAGGCGATAAGCCGCGCAGACGCTGGTTTAAATAAAACGAAAACGTCGACGTTTTATTGTGGGACAGAATAGGTACAGGTTTAGTGGGACAGAAGATCTGAACCCGTATGCACCAAGTAAGTTCCCAATAAAATGTATCCTGAGTTGCTTAGAAATTGAGGTAAGTTTAAGGACTCTAATATTAATTAACACTACCGTACGAATACATAAATAACAGTTATCAACTACTAGAAATAAATAACTCTCGCACTTTAAGTTCAAAATATTAGCCTGTTTTCACTTCTAAAATTATTAGTAAAATTACTGAATTATGCTTTTGTCATTTTAATCTTGGAGTAGGCGCGACTCTACTTGAATCTTCTTTCTTTTCCATTTTTTAGATTCTATAGCCACATCATGGACGAGCGCCAAAAATCTCTCATTCTCAACTCCTCTCTTCTCTACCCACCTCCCCAAGGTCTCATCTTTTGAATTTTCATTTCTTCGTTTTGGCTTTCTGAAATCCATCATGTTGTTTTTCTCTAGCAGTGAAGCTGTCCTACGGCACGGCCGGGTTCAGGGCGGATGCGTCGGTGCTCCAATCGACGGTGTATAGAGTGGGGATATTGGCGGCTCTTAGATCATTGAAGACCCAGTCGGCGATTGGGTTGATGATCACTGCATCACACAATCAAGTGAGTGACAATGGAATCAAAGTCGCTGACCCAAGTGGCGGCATGCTCACGCAAGATTGGGAGCCTTTCGCGGATGCCATCGCCAATGCGTCAACTCCTCAAGACCTCGTTCAGGTCTGTAATCTATTCCCAACAAAGATGCTCAGTTTCATTCTCATTTCTTTTTCTTTAATATATGAAGAGCTCTATCTATAATCATTTGGGCAGAGGAAGATATATATGAAGTATTTTTATTGAATAAAGAATGGTATACAATTAGATAATTACATGTAAAAGTTGGGCTAGATTATGGTTGAAGTTTCATTAACAAGGGAATTAATGGAATGTGGATGCCTGGACGGTTTTATTATGGATGCGTTTACTTTGATAAATGTAATCTCATTGTCCACTTTTGGATTCATATTTACGAACAATAATGTAGGAAATAGTTTCTGTATGTTGAAGCTAAATCAATTCCTGAAGTGATGTATAACAATATTGTGAAAAACTAGTAGATTGCTTAAATGGAATCGCTTTTATGTTTTTTTTTTTCTCGTCTCCCTAAATTATACTTATTCCGATTCTCCTTCTTATGTTTCTTTTTTTTGCTCTTCAATAGTTAATTGATGAGTTTGTGAAGAGGGAAAATATTCCATTTGATGGAGTTAAGTCACCAGAGATATTGCTGGGAAGAGACACAAGGCCCAGTGGTGAATCTCTTCTCGAAGCTGCTAAACAAGTATGCTCCTTTTTACTAACATGATGCATCTGTTATATTTTGCCAAAATTCCAGCTATACAATCTTAGCCATAATATTTTTCACATGGCATATGGCCTTTCTCACTTGTGATTTCTTTGACTTTAGGGGATTCATTGTTTTGTTGGAGCTCTTTCCCATGACATGGGAATTTTGACGACTCCACAGCTACATTGGATGGTTCGATCTAGAAACAGAGGATTGAAAGCAACTGAACTTGATTACTTTGAACTGCTCTCCAGCTCATTCAGGTTAGTTTACATAGATGTCTACTGGTTGTCAATAGTTTTGTCTTAAAGTTTATATTATACTAAAAAAGCTTCTTTTACAGTGTTTATTGTGATATGTAGGTGTTTAATTGACTTGATACCTAATTCAAGCAAAATGACTGACACAAATGACAAATTGGTTGTGGATGGGGCCAATGGTGTGGGTGCACATAAACTTGAACTCCTGAAGAAGAAATTGAATGGTTTTGATATTGAAGTCCGTAATTCTGGAAAAGGTGTGCTGAATGAAGGCGTTGGTGCTGATTATGTGCAGAAAGAAAAGGTTGTTCCACAAGGATTTGGTTCTCAAGATATTGGAGTAAGGTCAGTGTTATCCCAGTGACTATTGGTTGTCAATCATGGAGTAAATGCCTACTGTTTCTCTTTGGACTTGATGACCATATGCTTGTTTTTTATAGTACTTCATGTTCATAGAGCTTTTCATAACCTATGCTATGAAATAAATCCCTAGAGCTGTTGTAAGGCTAGTTTGATGACCATATGGATACTCTATGTTTGAAAAAGGAATTGTAAGCTCGACATGATCAGATAGTAACTGTAAGTGGTTGTATAGTGGATATATGGTAATTACTTCAGCCCACTAGCAATGTGCTTTAGCTTTACTTTTTATGGGATATGATAACATCCAACCCTTCGACAAACCATATTCTTAGACGTAGTGTTGGAGACGTAGGAGCAGATTAAGCAAATTATACTCGATATTTTCAAACTTTATTTTCCTACCTGGTATTCTCAGTTCAGTAAAGCCGTGGAGAAATCCCCCTTGTATAGGTTAGTAAACTGGGTTGGAGGCAATGTTTAGTGTCTGATCACGAGTCAAAATGTGGTTAGAGACCTCCAGTTAAGATCTGATATGATTGCATCATGATGCCAGTCCAGACAGGCTGGAAGTAGCTAAACAACTAGAAGAGGTTTCTCAATGTGAAATCTTTTAGGACTTATTTTTTCCTATTCTGGGTAAGGTTTCATGTAAGATTACTATTAATAGAGTTTTTCCTGGAGAAATAACGTGGCATTTGCATTCAAATTTTTATTAAAGGAGGTTTTTGTTATAAACCCTAATTGTCCATCTACAATCCACCCTCATTTCTAGCCTACTTTGTTGAAAACTAGCTGTCTTAACTGCATTTCCCTGCATCACGTAGAATCAATTCATTTGTTGAAAATAACTCATAGAAGAGCTGTTTTGGCAGAAGGATGAAGATTAACTGTCAGCAAATTATATATTCTTTGGCTGTCATGTGGAGTTGACTTGAAGATTGAAACAGAATTTATAACAAACTCTGCATTTTATGCTCGTATCTTCTGACTGATTTGAGGAGTTGAAACTAATTGTAACAATGGTTTTAGTTTTTCAGGTGTGCAAGTTTGGATGGGGATGCTGATAGGCTTGTTTATTTTTCTTTGCCATCTGAAGATAGTGACAAGATTGATCTTGTTGATGGGGATAAAATTTTGTCTTTGTTTGCCATATTTGTTAAGGACCAATTAAGCATTCTTAATGAGGAGAGAAATGAAAACACAAAGGACAATTACCAACCTTGCCTTGGCGTTGTACAGACGGCATATGCAAATGGAGCATCCACTGATTATCTCAAAGGATTGGGCCTAGAAGTTGTGTTTACACCAACAGGAGTGAAATACTTGCATGAGAAAGCTGCAGAATATGACATTGGGATATATTTTGAGGCTAATGGCCATGGAACCATCTTATTTTCTGAACGCTTTCTATCTTGGTTAGAGGACAAATGCAATGGGCTTTATTCTACTAAAGGTTATTTTCCGTTAGTCTTGTTCTGGTTGCCTAAGATGCAAGCTAGAGTTCTGGAAGGTCATGAATTGTTTGCAATTTTCAGGTTCAGAACAGCAAAAAGCTGCCTTGAGACTGTTGGCAGTTAGCAAGTTGATCAACCAAGCTGTTGGAGATGCTTTAAGTGGTCTACTTTTGGTTGAAGCCATTTTGGGAAACATGGGGTGGTCAATGCATAGGTGGAAGGAGCTTTATCATGATCTACCGAGCAAGCAGCTTAAGGTTTGTATTACAGGTTCTTATATTGAGCTTACTTTTAATAATTTGTTTCCATATCTCTCAATTTTTTGTGCTGCATATCCTTGATTTTCCAATGCTAAAAATGACACTCTTTTCCAAGTAGCTCTGTGAATTCTAGTTATCTTTTGGGAGCATTAGGACACATATTTCATTAGCTTTAATGGTCTAATAAAGGCTTCTTCACATGATTGGCAGGTCAAAGTTGTAGACAGAACTGCTGTTGTTACAGCAAATGCAGAGACAGTGGTTGTAAGACCCCCTGGAATCCAGGAAGCAATAGATGCAGACGTTGGTAATAGCATTCACCTAAATGGTTTACTGAGTTAGTGGATCAAAATTCTGGTGCATGATTCGTGATATGTTCACAGCTCAGTTTTGTTGTTCTTTTACCCGCTCTCTCTTCATATATATATGTATATATGTATGTATATATCTATACATATATATAAACAATTGACTGACAAAGAAGCAAGGGAATCAGTTGGAATAAATCAGAAAAATATTCGGGTTCCTTTAGTTGATTACTGCTTTCCATGTTCTTATTATTTACAAGTGCACTGCTATTTGAAGATCAAGATTTACAAAGGTAGAATAGGTTTGAGCTGCAACTCACTTTTCGTAAGGGAATTCAGCATCTAATTATTTACTTCACTTTTTTTGCAGCAAATCATTCTCGAGGACGATCTTTTATTAGGCCATCTGGTACTGAGGATGTCATACGTGTATATGCAGAGGCATCAACACAAGAAGCAGCAGACGATCTTGCCAACTCTGTTGCGAAACTTGTAGATCGGTTCCTAGGATATGGAGGTTCTGGATAGTTCGTGCTCCGACTCCTCAACTCAAGGTCACTAAATGACGACAAAGGCAGGGTTTTCATTTGATTTGAATAACTCGTCTAATAAGACTATTTTTGTCTATTTAAACCTTACCATGTCTTCTGCACTATAGTTTTGATGCTTGGATTCCAAATTCAGATGAAGCTCTATAATGCACAGTAGATACGGCCATTTGTCATACTACATATATAGCCTCAACATTTTATTTATTATGCTCTCGTATATGACATGATTATAGAATAAGTATTGATTTTAGTACAATAGTATTTTTTACGCCTTTGATCCTATTACTCGGTGAACATATCAAAATCCTATCTAAGAGTTAGAGGAGCTACTGGTCGTCGGAATGCACCTCTAGTTATAGTTGGTTAGCAAGATTTGTTTTATTTCAGCTAAACAAGATTTGGATTTGCCGACCCTTGTATCTCCATAATGTGGGGAAGAATTACATGCCACTATGCCTCATCTGTTCTTTTGCTGCTCTTTTTCAAGGCCAAGCATGAAAAGAACAAGGCAGTAGAGTTAGCAGTTACGTTAAGACCCTTGACCTGTTCAGTTGACGACGATTTGCTCTCAAATAAATGCTTCATTACTACGTGACCACCCTAAAGATATAAGCAAGTAATTTCTATTGCCAGATACCTGGACAGTTTCCTCATTCTTAGTGTTCGAAACATCCATTGCTAATGAGACAGATCATTTGGCAAAACCCACAAGGTAAAGCAAGAGATAAACGAACCTGAATTTCTACAAGTTGTGTCCACACAGGCCCGACCCAACCATCCACTACATAGATTCCCGGAAATAGTTCACAGATTCATCCCTAAGGATCAACAGCCTGAAATTTAACCCTTGCCTTGAATCCTTAATTTTAGCAAACTTCAAAACAACCAAGGTACTTTGAGTTTGAAGAATCACCATCCAACTTCAAAAGCCTGCTTCCAACAGTACAAATCCCATGGTATTATTTCTCCAACTTTCACCAATCAGAGTTAGAATTGAAGTGGTTAATCATCCAGTTTAAGAACTGAAGCTCATGATCATTCGTTTCTCTTACACTTGCAGCTTAGCTCTATCAAACTACCAGCTGGAGAAATTTAGCAACGAAAACGATTTACATATTTGAGGATGTCAAAATGCAATCCTTGCAAGCATGTGTCATCCCTCGAACGCATTAAACATTTTCTCAATACACCAGCCGCGTTAGCACATAAAGCATTACTCAGGCCATGCACCAAGAAATCAAAATAACGCTTTGAGTTTGAGACAACGAAACGGCAATAGAGTGAACAATAAAAGATAATACCTCTCAAATGCAAACGCAGATTGGTAGAACTAAATAAGGATTCACAACAAGGCTTCACAACAGTGAACTGAAATTTTCATGATACAGTGGACAACATTCCTTCACACCCTCACAAATGCCAGTCCACCATTACGGTAATTGCAAAAGTAGCAATTGTACAAAATAAATAACCTCCATTAAAGATCCTAATATGTTGGTTTTTGAAAGAGCATTTTATAAATTCCAATAAAACTCATCTTGAAATGCTGCGATTGTGGAATCACGGAGGAAGTGTCTGTCTATTCAGTGCTCATAATCAGATAGGAAACATGGCATTTCATGCGAAATCAATATTACATTCCAGTCTGAAATCTTGATTTGTAGTGAAGCAATTTAATTTCAACATTAAAGGTAATAATTGAAATCCCTCATCAGAGTTATCCTAGTTAATCCAGTTTAAAGCAATATGGTAAAATTTTATCATCCTGGGTTTGCAGTTGCAATGCTAAGAGTTATCCTAGTTAATCCAGTTTAAAGCAATTTGGTAAAATTTTATCATCCTGGGTTTGCAGTTGCAATGCTAAGGTGTTTTTGAGAGTAACTTCATGATTTGGTGGGTTATTAAATCAGAAAATGATTAAAGATATTGTTAGTTGACAGAACAAAATAAGAAGAGTATATAAGAGAAAAGGATCAGTTTGTAACAAATTGTCAGCAGAATACGAGCTGAATGTATATTTCTTGTTTAAGACAAATTATAACAAACTCAGATTCTGTAATGTCAACTCACTCGTGTTAACCCCACGCCAAAAACAGCCGAAGAAATACGTCATACCGTCTTACCTCGTTGAAAATAAGTCTTAATACAGTATCTGGTTACAAACCATAGAGATGCAACTTCTTCCCTAACTTGCCCCAGCTTTGGAGCTCCGAAAATCCCTTTTCAACTCAGCAACTCTTTTCATGCAAGCCGCCTTGGACTTGCCAGGAACTGCAGCTGCAATCTTTTCCCACCTCATCGCAACATCCTTAGGAAAAACTTTTAAAGCATTTAACAAGGCAATATCTTCTCCTGAACTCCACCCATCATTATCTTTCCTGCATTCAGCTGTCTCTGTCACCACTTGCTCATCATTAACTCGAGTGCCCAGCGGTTTCCTATTCTTCAAAAATCTTGTATACGAATCTGCATCATCAAGTTTCTTCTCTCCCAATTCCTTTGCTTTATTGATCACACTCTCCACTCTGTGCCTCCCATTGAACGCCTCCGCTATCACTTCCCATCTCCTAGGTTTCCCCACTGGATTTTTCACCATTTGTTTCTTTAAAATGTCCATGTCCGCTTCACTCCACTCCTTTTCTCCTTCGTTTGACGCCATCCCATTTTCATGACGCTCCAAAGGTTCAATCTTTACCTCTTTACTCGATAACCCATTACTCATTTCCACGGCTGGGATCGAACTCAGGACACACTCTTCAGATCTTATCGGTTTTGATCTCTTCTTCCGAGCCTGCTTTTCGGTCACAATTTCGGGTTCTTGCTCAATCGGCTCGAGAACTGGGCCTTGACCAACGCGAATGTCGCCGCCGGTGAGCTGCGACGGTGCGAAGGGTCCAATGAGTAGGGAGATTGAGACCCAGAAAAGAAGCGATCTAAAGGGTTCAATTTGGAGGAAGATGATTGAGAAAATCAACAAAAGCAAGGAGCAAACAACAGTAAAGGAAAGAAAAAGTTTGCTTAGTGGTTTTTGATGGGTTACTGGATCGGATGGTGAAGATTTGAATGGTCGAGATTGCATGTGAAATCTTGGCCTGGGATCGTCGTCCAGGAACTCCATTGTTAATTTGGGAGAGTTTGAGACGATACGAGAATTGACTTTGCAAACTCAAGTTTTAGGTTCTTTATATAGTAAATAAGCAAAAAATATACTTTAAACGACAGCGTCTCCAGTTGAACCGTCTCTTTTTGAGAAAAGCTGTTGATGCTCGCTCTTTGTACAGGGCCCTTAAAATACGTTGAACTTCCTTTTTATTATCTTCAAGTTCGTTTCTTTAATTCAATTTGGAAAACCCAGAAACCCATACTCACAGTCAATGACTCCCAACTCTTGTGTTGTCTCTCCCAGCAGAGGCTCCAAGAGGCACGCAATTTACTTGAAAAAATGCCAGGCAGAAGCAGTCACACACGTGTCGTCTACTGGACTTCGATACTTACCAAGTATTGGAGAGTGGGTTTTGTTGATGAGGCTCGAGCGCTGTTGGATATCATGCCTGAAAGAAATGTCGTTAGTTATAATGCGATGTTGGCTGGGTATGTGCAATGGGGAAGGTTGAGTGAGGCATGGAAGTTGTTTGAAGAGATGCCTGAGAGGAATGTCGTCTCCTGGACTTCGATGCTTTGTGGGTATGCAGATACAGGAATGATCAGGGAGGCTAGAAGGTTGTTTGAAGAGATGCCAGAAAGGAATGTTGTTTCGTGGAATGCTATGATTGTTGGGTTGATTAGAAATGGAGATTTGGATGGGGCGAAGAGAGTTTTTGTTGACATGCCGGTCAGGAGTGTCGTTTCATGGAATGCTATGATTGCAGGATTAGTGGAGAATGGTAGGGTAAAGGAAGCCAGGATGTTGTTTGAGGAGATGGATGATAAGAATGTAATCACTTGGACAACTATGATATGTGGCCATTGCAGGGAAGGTGACGTGAGAGACGGCTACAGTTTGTTTCGGAGAATGCCTGGAAGAAATGTTGTTTCTTGGACTGCCATGATCAGTGGGTTCACTTGGAATGGATTATATGAAGAAGCTTTGCTGCTTTTTCTTGAGATGAAGAGTAACTCAAATGTAAAACCAAATGCTGAGGCTTATATCTCACTTGCTTATGCCTGTACTGGTGTAGGATTTCTTTGTTTTGGCAAGCAATTGCATGCTCAAATTATTGTTAATGGGTTGGAATACGATGATTATGATGGTAGACTATGTAAGAGCCTTATTCATATGTACTCTTCGTTTGGCATAATGGATTCTGCTGATCATATATTTAACAAGAAGTCCTGTAATTTTGATCTCCATTCCTGCAACCATATGATCGATGGTTATGTTAGAACTGGACAACTGGAGAAGGCTGAAAGCTTGTTCAACATTCTACCTGACCGAAACAAGATAACGTGGACTTCAATGATTTATGGGTACTTTAGTGCTGGATTATTACAAAAGGCATGCTATTTGTTTTACAGCATGCCTGATAAAGATGCGGTTGCATGGACCTCGATGATTTCAGGGCATGTCCAGAATGAGCTTTTTGCAGAAGCTGCCTGTCTCTTTTCAGAAATGAAAGCTAATTGCGTTTCTCCTCTAACTTCTACATATGCAATTCTTTTAGGGGCTACAGGTGCGGTGGCATATCTTGAGTATGGTAAGCAGTTGCATAGCATGCTGGTAAAGACGATGACAGGCCTTCATTTGATTGTTAATAATTCATTGATCTCAATGTACGCCAAGTGTGGGGCGGTAGAAGATGCTCACAGGATATTCACAAGCATGATTTCTAAGGATATTATTTCTTGGAACACCATGATCATGGGGTTTTCGCATCATGGGCTGGCAAAAGCTGCACTGCAAACTTTTGAAGCCATGCTGGAAACTGAGACTCAACTGGATTCTGTTACATTCTTGGGCATCCTATCAGCATGTAGTAATGCAGGACTTGTGAGTAAGGGGTTGGATGTATTTAATACAATGAGTGATGTTTATGCAGTTCAACCAAGTATGGAGCATTACATTTGCGTGATTAATCTCTTGGGGCGTGCTGGCAAGCTAAAAGAAGCAGAAGAATTTATCATGGGACTTCCTTTTCGAGGAAGCCAAAGCCATGGCATTTGGGGGGCGCTGCTTGGTCTTGGTGCATCCAGTTTTGTTGAGAGAAGTGCAGATATTGCTAAGCGTGCTGCCAAGCGACTCCTTGAGCTGGATCCATCCAATTCACCCGCCTATGTTGCACTTTGCAACATATGTGCGGTAAATGGCGAGCACATTGAGGAGCAAAAGCTGAGAAGGGAGATGGATATAAAGGGTGTGAGGAAGGTCCCTGGGTGCAGTTGGATAACGTTGAATGGTAGAGTTCATGTATTCTTATCAGGTGATAAATTACACGCACAGACAACTATGTAACTTGTACAGTGAGCCTGTCCTGGAATTTTAAGAATTTGATTATGTAAGAGACATCCAATATTGCCAGAATAAATGAAGAGGTTTGAAATTGAAGCATTCATGTTGAAGCCATGAACAGTTCTTAGTACTTGGTGGCGCTCATATCAATTCTATTATTATTTTTCTAAAAGTGGTCAATGTCAAGTGGCATGAACCATGCAAACAATGATTTCAGGTTCCCAAAACCATATTAACTTGAAAGATACAGCATTTCATTCTCCTCCTACATACTAATCCTCCATTCTACAATCCTTTGAAATGAATGAGACTTTTATCAGACACTTCACTAACTCAGCCATTTGAAATAATAAGGATATCATATCCAAAACTTTATTGAGTTGGGCTTCTCTCGACAGAGTTGGGCCCAACCCAATAGTCATCCGGTTTGTGTTTGGTGTCGGAGAATGTGTCGCGAGCAAAAGAAATCTCTGTAGCTTAATCTGCTCCTTAATTAGAACTTGCGATTTGTCTTCTCTTTTACTGCTTTCAACTTCGGTTACATACCATGGCGACTTCAGCTTCAGGTTCTGGCCACAGCTCGCTGAAGGACTACTTGAAACGATACGAGAGCAAAACTGCCCAAGAAGAGAAGAAGAAAAAGAAGAAGAAGAAAACCCAAACGGCGTCGACGCTGCCGGGTGTGTTAGTCGTTGACGAGGATCCTGTTTGGCAAAAACCAGTGAAACTCGAAGAAGAAGAAGAAGAGAAAGATTCAGCTGATGAGAAGCCACTCGTCGATGAAGACATCGAAGTCAAGCGAATGAGAAGACTCGAGCTGATTAGATCCAAAAGGGCTGTTAACGCCATAGCAGAGGATGGGAGCGGTTGGGTTTCGCTCTCCGAAGCTGTCGACCTAAGCTCCAATATGTCTCCGCCGCGAAGTCGGATGAGTAGGAACGATACACCGTCTCCGGAGGCGGAAGGCAAGGATTTCAAAGAGGACCTCGACAAAGGACGCCGTAATACATTGCCGGAAGCGGATTTCAAGCCTTCAAGAGAAGAAGATACGGATTTGTCAACTCCGCGGCTGCGGCAGAGAGTGAATTCCAATTTGTCATCTCCACGGACGAGGAGAGACCGAAATGACACGCCTTCACCAGAGACTGAATTGAAGCATTCCAAAGAAGATACGGATTTGTCACCTCCACGGCAGCGGCAGAGAGTGAATTCCGATTTGTCGCCCCCGCGGAGAAGGAGAGCTCGGAATGACACACCTTCACCGGAGCCGGAGTTGAAGCGTTTAAAAGAAGATACGGATATATCACCTCCGCGGTCGCGACGGAAGCGGCGTGATACTCCGTCACCTGGACCTGAGATTTCACCGCCTCGTCGACCTCAGGCACAATCTCTAGATAATTTTGGAAGGAGAAAATATGAAATGCCGGCATCTTCTGACGTCTATCGCCGTCGGGGGACCCACCGGGGTGACTCTCCTGGTTCTGATATTTCACCACCAAGGAAAAGCAGGAAGGAAGTTGGGAGCTCAGGTGATGGCGATCTGTCTCCTCCGAGGCGATCAAATGAGAATGGTAATGCCCCAAAGGAGAGGCCAAAAACTGGATTGATCACTGGGCGTGATATGCAAGAAGAGATTGCCAGAACTAGGAAGGATGATTTGTTGAGGTATCTTCTTGTTTCTCCTTTTGTTGATTACGTTCAGTACTTGTTTGCTAGTATTAAGCTCACTGGCCCTTATTGATCATTAGCATCCTCAACAAAAAAATTCTCCAAGTTTTCGACTCTATATTCCTTCAGATTTTTGTGTAAGATGTCGTTAGCCCATGGGTGATGTTTTCATCAATGGACTTACGATACAATAAACATTTGTAAATGCTACAACATTTAAATTTTGAGTATTTTCTTCAGTGTGAAAGATTGCATTTATTTTCTTCTTCCAAGAAGGCTTTATCGTTTATCTTTAAAACTGCAGGGACAATATCTTTAACTTTCTTTCCTTTATTCTTTAAATAGAACTTAATGTTTATGAGACATGAGATAAGAGGGGGAAGTAAGTGCTTGATTTCCCATTTTAGCTAATGCACAGCTTCTTTTCCTTAAAATTAGTTTATTTGTTTTGTCAAGAACCAAAAAGTTGTTGGTTATAAGAGATCTGGTAAATCTACTTTGCTCATTGACTTCTATTTCTTTTAAAATTTCCCAGGTTTGAACAAATGGATCCTTACTTGAGTGGAAAAGGTGCTGAACCTGTATATCGTGGTAAAAAAGGTTAGTTAGCTAAACTTATCTAGTGGAAAAGGAACGAGAAACTTATCTCTCTGACTGATTAGTTTCCTTGTCAACATTTTAGAGTTGCTGCTCAACGACTAGGATTTCTTATTTGAGTCATTTAAATCCCATAATTGCTCATACCTTTTGAAGGAATTGAATTTCTATATTAGGTGACCTAATCCCTTTCTTTTTGTTTTCATCCCTTCAATTTGACTTGTAGATGCCATTCTTCAAAAATGTATACCACCAGGCATGCACAGAACGTTTTATCAATGTTCTAGAGAAATTTGCTTCCCGAAAAGTTTTGTAATCCCCGTCCCCTATGCCATAGATTATCAACTATCCAATCTTCAATAGAAGTTTAGATAGTGATTCTTTTGAACCCTGTCTTACATGATAGTTGTGAGTCTTTTAATTATTGATGCTTCATTCATTGCTCTATCATCAATGCTGCAGGAGAGCGCATATCAAAGGAAGAATATGTGAAAATGAAACAAAAAGTTGAAGAAAAGCCCAAGGTATTGCTTTAAACTTTTGATAATCTAAAATTCTTGACTCTTGACTCTCATAATGTACTCGAATTGGTGCTTCCATTGCTGTCCTTGTTCTGGTGCCTTAAAGCTGACTACTGTTTTTCAGTATTCATGGATTGAGATTCTCATAACATGCTTTCTTCCAGATCAATGAGCCTTTTTCTTGTTAGAATGATATGTGAGATAGTACATTGACTCTTGCAAATTTATGTTGTTTGGAAGAAGTCAGTTTTGCAGTTAAAGTAGCTAATTGCTTTACAGTTAAGTTAGAAATTAGTGACTCTTGTTGGCAATCTAACAATGCACAATACCTTATTTCCTTTCGCAAAAAAAAAATCCCTCCTACATGTGTTATGACATTTGTAACTTTCACTATTTCTTCTGATGTGCAATCTGACAAGTTATGAATACAACTAGTTATAATAGGTACGATATGGCAGAAGCACTATGTATATCCCTAAGGTGATTGATTCATTCCCGTTTTTGCGCTTGCGACAACTGCTGCAAAACTTTATCTTACGTCCTCCCAACCATACGAACAAAACTGGAGGCATTTCTTTGAGCCCATCTACAAATTTTGGTGAATAGATGCATATTGGCCCTTTTTCACTAGCAGGGATGATAACTTGTTTTTGTAGCTAGATCTTCTTTCCTCTCCAGCTATGGATGGAAGGTCTTCCATTGACTGACCTATTCTACAGTGTTTCACTTTACGTTTGCAAGCTTTTCAGAGGCTCTGGATTAGAAAAACGCTGAACCAATAATTAAAAATCGATTTCTTTTCAACCAACATGAGAACAAAATAACTCTCTTTTTTCTAAATGCATCAGGTTTTGAGAGACTAGGAACTCTTATAAGAATATCGTGTGTGCATATTTTCAAGATTGTTAGGTATAAGTCCTATTTTTTAAATTCCACAAGTCTTGCATGTATATTGACCACAGCATTCTGTATTTATGTTATACCTTGAGTATGCTGTAAAGCCTGTTCTGTCAATGTCATAGATACATATTCAAGATACTCGTGTTCATTGTGACTTCACTAGGAAAAGAAGTTGGAGTGGGGCAAGGGCCTGGCACAAAAGCGAGAAGCGGAAGCTAGGTTGCAGGAATTAGAACTTGAGAAAGAGAAACCATTTGCAAGGACAAGGTAAGCACCTTTGAATCTCTCAAAAATATGTGTTCTGTTCTGTGGTCCTGTAGATTGGATTTCTCAGCTTTTATTATAACTATTGGAAAGAATCTATGATTTTACGGACAGTAAATCAGTACATTGATCCTGTGAACAAAATTAGTTTCTTAGTGAGTAGTAGGCGTAAATTATAGTCATGGTTACTTTTGGAGTGGACAGGACTTCTTGATACGTATCTAAAAAGATTTCCTTAAAAGGATGATAATAAAAAAAGCTTGTAGTTGGTATATCAAATCCATCAACCAGCAACAAGGTAATTAATATGTGGATTAAAAGGGAGAAGTTGGAGAAGGCATTTGTTTAGTTACTCTGCACCTGTTTCTTCCTATTGTTCATGATTAGTCCAAGACCTAACACTAACAATGAATTGAGTCTTTTATGAAGGCATAGTTCATTTTTTGTTGATACTGAATGGTGGTTTAAGTGATTTGTTAGCCTGTTTGACGAAAGCCATCAACTTCTTAATTACTAACCCCTGTTTCTTTGTTTCAAACCAAAACATTTGTTTGTGTTCTGTAATTTGTGTCCTTTGGTTCCTCCTACCTAGTGCTTGTTACAAGATTAAACAGATGTTGTCATCTTGTTGAAAAATAGTGACCTATTTGTAGAGCTAAATGCTCAAGAACAGTGTAATGTTGTGATCTAATGGATTTCTGACTGCAGAGATGATCCAGAACTGGACAGAATGTTGAAGGATAGGGTAAGATGGGGTGACCCTATGGCACATTTGGTCAAGGTAACGATACCTTTCTTATTACGCTGGTTGAAATTAGTAGATTGCTTCGCCTTGTGTTTGACTGGGATTCTAAACGTTTTGACCCATAGTTCCAAATATTCTGCTGAGGCTAATTGTTTCTGTTTCACACACTTTGTCATATTGCAGAAAAAGCATTCTGAATCAGTTCTTCCGAACCTAGGGGATAATGAGAAGATGAAAGAATCAGGCTTTGTTATTCCCCAAGATATACCTAGTCACAGCTGGATAAAAAGAGGATTAGATGCTGCACCAAATAGATATGGCATACGACCAGGGAGACACTGGGATGGCGTTGATCGCAGTAATGGTATGTTATAGTATCAACATATTCTTGCTTTAATTGTTTTTCGACAGTCCCCTTCAATAGGTGGTCAGCTCATTTCCATTTAGTACACTTGCACATGCAGAACACAGAGATGGTATAACATGGAATTTTGGTCTATAAAGAGTGAGGGAATTTTCTCTTTGAAAAACTTATTTCTTGTTTTCTGTCTTGTAGGATTTGAGAAACAAATGTTCAAGAGGTTGAACGAGAAACAAGCTACAGAAAGGGAAGCTTATCTTTGGTCTGTGTCTGATATGTGATGAAAATTATGTGGTGTACGAGTTTAATTCTAAGTGGAAGTGCGTCAAATTGCATATTTTTGATTGGGAATGATTTAAAGGTCTGCAAATTTCCTTTTCTGGGTGAATCATGTTCAACTTTTTCTTTTGGCCCAACTATGCTTCTCATTTTTGGAAATGTATTAGATATACAGCCTCTAGTCTGCGGAGATCCTGCAAATGCAAAGCCGTATAAGGTATATACACTATGCAAGTTTCCAATGAGAGCAAAGTTTATAGGCAATACAACAATGACTAAGTATGGCTGTGCTTGACAATACCATTACAGGTTTTGCTTGGGCTGTTTTCTAATCCCGCTGTCGTTGTGCAGCATCTACATCAAGATCACCTTTTCAAGAACATGTCTCCAAAGCTCTGGCCTTAAGTGGTTTTTGCTTGAACAAATCCGTCTTTGAAGCACTGCCCAACATCTCTGCTTAAAGATGCCTATAGTCTTGAAATATTATGTGGTTTTCACTTATCTTGGTCTTGACACGTAAAATCAATCGTATAACGAGGAGGGCTAGTTTTATAAAAATCATGTTTGGTCTAGATAGTTGTGAAGATTTTATAACAGTGATCTTGCCTGCACTCCCACAGTCCCACTGCAACTGGACGCATCGTCCTCTTCTTCATAATGGAGGTATGGAACTGTCAAACGAATGGGGAAACGAATAATCTTTAAAAAGTTGAAATCTCAATGCAGAGTGAAACTTGCCTGAGAAATGTGTAAACTGAGAGAAATTCTAATAAATGCACGACCATTTTTTGTAACTTCCATACTCTTTTTGTGCGTATAACCAAGGACGGCCATGCACATGTTAATTAAACCAAGCTGCAAGCTTCTACTTTTCATTTTTCTAGTTGGATATAAAATACAGCAATGAATTTGCTAAAAGCTATTGTCTTACGAAAATTAGATAGTGTTTTGTAACTTGAAAAGATAATTTCGGCATTTATTTTGCATTATTTATTAACATTATGTTACGTGAACAATGCTTTTTCATTGACTAGATTATGCATCACAATGTGAATCAGTCTTCTGTACATAGTTTTAGTCAAATTCGTTAGCTAAGTTTTAGCTGAGTTTGTTCTCTTTTATTGTATAAATAGGGACTATGAATAAAATGAAGGGGACATAAAACCTTCCAACAAAAATATTTTGTTAGCTTGCTAGCTTGAAGGCTCTGGTTTTCCTCAAGTTAGACCTTTCTTCGTTTTCATTTTTTTCCGTATCTTGATGAAAATAGGTAGAGACCTCTTCATTAAATTTCCCTTCTTCTAGCTTAAGAGTGATAACCAAACTCAGGCTTAGGTTGTAATATGTAGTATAGACTTTATTACGTATCCCGGATTTACATGAAATGATACAAAACAAAGGTAATGCGGAATACCTGATTTCGGTTCTATTTCTGATTTCGAGCTCCAAACTATCACAAATCTCCCGGGACTTTTAGTGAAAAGTGTTCTCCGGGACATAAGCTAGATCTTTTTACAGTTTTCTTAATACGTAAGCTCTCTTAATGAATCAGAAATTCC
>JANIPM010000005.1:15355064-15380030 GCA_027478405.1 Erythroxylum cassinoides
TTTTTATTTATTCTTATAAAATTTTCATCTTATTTATTATATTCCGATTTGATAGCGGTTCACTACCGGTTGAACCTTTAAACCTTAAACCTTTCCTTCGACCGGTTCGATGTCCGGTCCGGTTTTTAAAACATTGGTCCTACCTAGTACATAGCCGAGCATACATCAGGCTATCCTTTGTACTAGAATATGGAGCATTCCTTATAATCTCTTTCTTTACCTTATTCTTTGGATACTGTACTAAGATGAGCTCTCATTATGAGAGACAGGTGCTACGACAGGTTTACTGCTAACCGTATTAAATCTTTGTAACACATACTTAATGTATGCATTCTATGAGAGATCTGATGAGTGTTGAGATTTGTGTTGGTGAACCTGAATACTTAGGACAGAAGATGCTACACCAAGGTCCTTTATGTTAAAGTTCTTGACTAAAAGTTACTTAACCTTATACAACATGGTCAAATAATTTGACGTGAGTAATATATCATCCATATGTAATAATAAGAAGATAACTTTGCTCCCCTTGACTCCATAGTACAAGCATCTTTCCAACTTTATTTTCCATGAAGTTGAAAGAGGCCACAACCTCATCAAATGTAAGGTATTACTTTTAGGAGGTTTGTTGTAAACCATATATTGATTTGCATAACGTGCAAACCATGTCAGTTCTATTTAGATCCTAAAATCTTTCAGGTAGTACCATATAAATCACTTCATAAAGGTTTTTATTCAGGAAAATAGTTTAACAGCCATCTGATGTAACTTTGTATCATTATGAGCTACAATTGCCTTAATTACTCAAAATGTATCCTATAAGGATACGAGAGAAAAGGTAACATAAAATTAATTTTTCTCTCTGAGTAAACCATTAGGCAACTGAGCAAGCCCACAAATCGCTTAACTTTATCCTAAAATCCTTTAGGTCTTAAACTTCATTTACAACTGACGAGTTTGCAGTTCCAATGCAAATTAACTAACTCCTAGACCTTACTTTTCTTCATGGCTTGCATCTCATCATTCATTGCATCCCACTACACATTTGCATTGGGTCTAGAAACAACTTCTATAAAAGTAACTAGATATGTAACATGTCTAATAACATAATCCAATACCCCTGATAGACTATGTAATTAGATGAGATAGCGGGTCTTCTCACTCCAGTGAATTTACTTAACTGTATTAGATCTTGTTCACCAGGAATCTTTGTGTCTACAGGTATGGGTTCTTGTTCCTATACAGGCACGATACAATGACCTAGATCCACTAGATCTAACTGCATGAGTAATGGGTACGTGATTACTGTAGTATCTACCCTGCTATCATTTAAAAGGTCAAAGGGTCCACAATCATCATAGACATGGTATTCCAAAAACATAGCTGCTTGTGACTCCACTATTCTAGTTCCTCCTTCTCTACAGTAAAAGTTGTAGCCTTAAAGTGGTCAAGATATCCTACTAAATGGAAATGAGGGGAACAAGTATGCAATATTTTTTATAAGGATTATACTCCCTCAGTAGGGCAGACCCATAAACTAATGTGTGCAAGGCTGTATTTCCAAACTTTTAGGTAATTAGGTAGATTAGTCCTGCTCTGCATTGACTTCTTCAAGTCCTTTAGGGTGTTATTATGCCTTTCGGCAACACACCATTTTGCTCAGAACTATTCGGCATAGTGAACTTAGTCACTATTTCAACTAATTCCAAGTATATGACAAACGGACTTCTTAAAGTCCTAAAACACCATGTTTGTCATGATATTCTCCTTCACGATCAAATCTGACTATCTTGATGAATTTTTCCAATCGGTTCTCAACCTTCAGTCATTAAGCAAGAACATATAACTGTAATGGGAATAATTATCAATAAATATCAGAATACATTTATAATTGCACTATGCAATTATATAAGGTCTACCGATATCTTTATGTATCAGACTCAACAGCCAGAAGTATGAGTTGATCTAAATATCCTTATTAGTTAACTTACGCCTGTAACAATCAACACATGTTCCCAGATCATCAAAATCTAGAATTGAAAAATGCTTTCCTTGATCAATCTCTTAACCCTAACTCTGGAAATATGGCTTAAACTTTTATGTCACACCATGTATGACTTCTCATTCATTTGGGTCCTTCATAACTCGTTTATCAAGATACAAAGAAGTATTTATCTAATTCGGGGTAAGACAAATTCTATACAAACCATATGATAAGAAAGTTGTACCATTATGTTTTGCATTAAACAACAGTACAACAGAAGTATTAAACACAATGCATCAACGTTTTTTTGTCCAAAATTGATCAAAAAATCATATATAAAAAGTATCGTACAAAACCCAAATGAACCTTACTATAAAGTTCAGTACATATATCCCCTATAGATATTACTTCCACTTCTTTATTTCAATAAGTCATCAGTTCCTACTTTTCTTTATTTGGCTTTATCCTAGATATGAACCACTACATTATGGAAACACCTTGATCAGATTTCCACTAAATAGCCACAATGTACTTAATGCGACTATTGCAAACTAGATTCATAAATTGACAAGCCAAAGAGTAACCTGATGGTCTCATTTGTTCCTTTTAAACCTCACACTACTAGTTTCTTTATGTCCTTAGGACCTTCATCAGCACTGGTTTGACCAACTTCAACATGTGGAGAAGATTTGGACTTTCTACCTTTGAGCTTAACAGGCTTCATCTTTGTCTTCCCATTAGTTGCTTCGAGGATTGTAGGAGTAGCAAACTTTAGTTTCTCCTCCTCAGCAACAAAATAAGCTATCAAAGCATTAAAATCTCAACATCTTCAATCTACTGTAAAGATGAATTATTCTCGACATGTACTCCATTATTCCCCTTTTTTTCCATATACTTTATGGAGAATAATTTTTTCATCAAGGAATTTATCTCAACACCATATGAGGCTGTGTACCTCTAGGAGACATTATCAAGAAACTCCTTCGCTATGTCTGTATCCGAAAGTCCACTTAGTAGATGGTTAGGATTGGATCTCTTAATGATTATCAGACACAATCTGTTAGACCGCTCCTAGGCTTCATAGACTGCTTTATGAGTTTTCAAGATCATAGATGTAGGTGGAGATGGCCTATTCGTCCATATAGTCATATCAACCATAGCTATCTCTATAGCATTCAATACATCCTCCGTCCTCTTCTTTGTATTGAAACTAGTCAGGGTTTCAATAGTGACTTTGATTTTATTGATTGAAAAGGTGACTTTATGATAATAATCTTTAAATCAGCACAAACGTAGGATAACAACGATACTAAAGTCATTGAATAGTATCTTTACTGAAAATCTAGTCACATATATTATGAAACACCTTTGGGCTGAATACATAATATATACACCTCCACATATAAAAGCGATCAGAGTAGAAATAATCAACTCTCATGACATTACCACCTGTGAGTGAATAGATTATTTAAGCAACGACTTTCCTCTATCTTATGCCTTTATGCACATCTCAAAATATTATGTAAGGCCAACACCTATGGGCAAAATAACCAAACATGAGACTAGAGACATCTCCTAATGTATAAGCAAAATAATTCAAAATACTGACTCGAAAGGTCACTGTAGTGACTACATTCTCATCAGTACTCAAAAAGTCTACAAACACCAGGTATACATCTTTATGTTATTCTCACATTCTTTATGGGTATATAACATGTGATAATGTAACATCAATAAATGCAAAAATCCGAATACACAATCTCATTGTCACACACTCGTGGTGAAGATATTCTTTGAAAACTTCATTTGAGACTTTCATAAAAGAAAAATCTTAGTAGAGTGACTATCGTATGTCACCGGATACTGAACTGGCCTCCCGAGACACGAAAACCTCATGCATCTCCCTCATAGCAAGTTTGTTGCATGAAAATTTACTCAAAATTGGCTTCAAAATGTCTCATATTCCTTTTTCGATCGATTATCATGCTATCCCGAACGCTGATACCACATGTAATATGTAGTATAGACCTTATTATGTACCCCGGATCTACATGAAAGGATAAAAAATGAAGGTAATGTGAAATACCTGATTTCAGTTCCATCTCTGATTCTGATGTCGATTTTGAGCTCTAAACGATCATGAACCTCTCGGACCTTTAGTGGAGAGTTCTCTCCGGGACATGGGCTAGGTCTTTCTACAGTTTTCTTAATACGTAAGCTCTCTTAACGGGTCAGAGATTCTTTATTCTTGTGATTGATATAAGTAACTGTAGGAGACCTTAACCTTTATATAGCTTCTATATCAGGCTTTCCAATCAGAAGGCCAATATGAGTCCGGTTCACACTAATTGAGATCCATTTTCACCTATACTTTGACCCATTAATCTAGATTATTTATTGGGTCATTTTATTATCTTTATCTAGGTCAAATTATGTAACTTAACTGATAATTTACTTAAAAACTAAAAAATGCACTTAATAGTCGTCCAACTTTATGGGAAAGACAAAATTGTCTATCACAGGCTCCTCGATGTACCAATTAGGTATCAAAGCTAGGCATGGAGGAATGGAGACTTGTTCACTTGGAAGATAAAGTTAACTCCTTATTAGTGGGGGCAAGAAAAAGTCTGAAAGGAAATGTAAGTTTGAAGCTATAAATACTATTTAATCAGTTGACAACTTGTATTGTTTCAAAAACAAGTGAGAGTTCACATGATCAATAAGGTGGATGTGTTGCCACCAACAATGACATAACTTAATTGGAATTTAATTACCTCCTTAAGATGAATTTCCCTTATTATAATGGTGAAGACGATCCAACAAGTTGGATCTGTAGGGTTGAGCAATTCTTCGAATTTTATCACACTTCAAAAATAGAGAAGGTGATGCTTGCACCTATCAATCTTAAAGGAAAACCTCAATTATTGTTCAAAAGTATTGAAGGAAGAAGATCAATTTATCACATGGGAAGGCTTCAAAAGTAACTTTTATACTATGTTTGGTCCACCCAATTTGAAGCCTTTTTTTGGTGATTTAACAAAGCTTTGTCAAATATGGATAATAAGGGGTATTAACACAATTGGAAAAGTTGCTATTAAAAGCTGGGAAGTTGATGACAACTCAACAAGTCAATTGCTTTATGAGTGGACTAAAGGAACAAATCAAAACAGATGTTCAAGCTTGTTAACTAACAACTCTATCAATTGCCATTGGCTTAGCAAGATTGTAAAAGCCCTACCTGGTTGAGCTAATTAAGGAAGAAATTAAGCAAAATACTGCATTGCGCCTATGTAATTAAAGAGAAGCTATAGGTCCATAGGAGTTTAAGCAAGTATTCTCTATTTTCAAAGGTTGCATTTATTTACTATATGACTTACCTTTGGTTCCTACAATTATAGAAGAATTTCATTCAAGGACCTATGAAGGTTTCCATAAAACCATGTCAAGGATCATATCAGTTTTTTGTTAGAAATGAACGAGAAAGTTCATCAGAGATTTTATCAGGAACTATGATACATGTCAATGATATGAATAGGAGAATCTCAATCCAATAAGTATGTTACAACCACTTCCCATTCCTTCACAACTTTGGCCATATTTATCAATAGTTTTTATTGAAGGTTTGTCTTCATTTAAGGGAAAAATAACAATTTATGTGCCTGTAAATATACTCTCGAAATTTGCTTATTATATTGCTCTATCTCATCTTCACAACTACCACAATAGCTTAACTATTTTAGGAGTACAATTCAAGTTGTATAGGATGCCTATTAACATATTCTGTGACAAAGATTTTACTTTCACCAATATCTTTTAGATAGAACTTTTCATGTTGTAAAGGACAAGTTTTAATTTTAGTCCAACTTATCACCCTCAACTTGCTGCACAAATGGGAGTGGTGAATTAAAAAATTAAAATGTATCTTAGATGCTTCATAAGTCATAAACCAAGTGATTGGGTTTGTTGGCTTGCTTGGGTAGAGTATTGTTAAAATACTAGCATTCATTCTTTGTTGTCCCATTGATTTTGTGGCCTATATGAAATTATTCAAAAAGTAGAAGTGTGGCTTATAAGCTCAAGTTGCTTGAAGGATTCAAGGTCCATCTTATGTTTCATATTCCTTGGCTTAAAAAGAAAGTGGGAGATAATATACCAATTTAAGACTCTTTGGCGCTGATTTGTTTGTTTGCACTCTACAAGTAATCTTGAAAAGGTGTTCTAAAGGAGGAAAAAGGGAGGTCCTTTTGTACTGGTAAGGGTTATCACCTACAGATGCTATGTGGGAAACTAAAGGAGATTTTTTGCTTTCATGTCCAGAGATAGCAATTGAGGATAAGTGTGCTCTTTAAGGGGAAGGAATGTTATGTGTTCAATGCTTTTTCATTGACTAGATTATGTATCACAATTTTAATAAGTCCATATACAAAGTTCTAGACAAGTTAGTTAGCTATTTTTTAGCCACTTTAGGAGTCCATTTAATTCTAATTTATTGTTACTATTTTTTACGATTAATAAGTTGCTATATAGTAACTTAGTTTTAGTTGAGTTTGTTTTGTTTTTCTTTATAATAAGAAGTTTCAATAAAGAGAAGGGTACATAAAACTTTCCAACAAAAAGCTTTTGTAGCTTGCTAACTTGGAGGCCCTGCTTTTCCTCAAATTAAACCTTTCATCATTTTTATTTTTCCTTATCTTAATTAAAATAAGTGAAGGCAAAAAATACTTTTCGCTTAAATTTTCCTCATTCCAAGTAAGATCAATAACTAGGTTTTAGGCTCCACTATGTTCCATATTTTTCAATTAAAAAATTTTGAACCTAGCCAAAAATTAAGTCTCTAATAAAAGAGTGAACTACAAAAATATGAGAAGGAACTTCCTTTTAAAAAAGTAAAAGAACATAAATTTCTAAACAAAACCACCTTTTGATTTCAAACAAGCTCACTAATAATTTTTACAAAGAATAGATAAACATCACAAGAAAGAAAAACAAAAGTCTAATAATATTAAATACAAATCATAGAATACTTAAATTGTATCGTTGTCAAGTTCTCGAAGCCTAGATTAATAAGATCTAATTCCAAAACTCATTCTTGGAATTTTCGTTATCCAACCTTTGATACCAATTCTTGCTTCATCTTTTTCGTTACTTGGACTCCGAAAACTACATTTGTTTTCAAGTTTATCCCTATTTTTTTATATGAAAGGTTCGACTTTTATCCAGCTTTCTTTGTTTCTATAAATCCTTCAAAACTTGTTTCGTCTTAAAAAGCTGTTTTTTCTGCTTTGTGATTTCATTTTCATGAAAAATGACCACAATTTTTTCTTTGGAAAAAAGAATTGGTTCTTCTTTTTTATTCTCCAAAAATGTATTTCTCCCTCTTTACTAGTTTTCGGTATTTAGTATAGATTATTGTAGAATATATGGATCCTTTAGTATAAGTTCACTAGATAATAAATGCTTTATTACAAGGTCTCTTTTTCTGGGCTAATGAAAATCCCTTGAACTTCAAGTCTTTTTCTAACTTCAAGTCTTCTTCAAATTAGAATCAGAGCTTTTTGTTTCTGGCTAACATCTAAGACTATTCTTCTGTCTACAAACAAAACCCATCACTTCTCTTATTTCTTGAAGCTTCGTGGTTTGATTTTGATGCTTGAGATTCATATGGTAGCTTTAAGTGACTAATTATTTTTTTGGGTTGAAGTTGTTTTGTAATTTTTTGATTGATTTTGTGAATTATTAGCAGGATAACTTTAGATATCTTGTTTTTGGTGATCTAGTTTTTTTTAGTCTGGCTTGGCGTATTATGTTATGTCGAACTAATAATAGATACTTGTTTTAATTTCCTTATATATATGTTGATTACTCTCTTCTTCCTTTTCATTTTTGCTAGCTTTGTCCTAGTGTTGTATTAGTAAGGCTTATTTGATTACTTTTATTAGCTATTCTAATAGTTCCTTATTTTGTTTGTCTGAAACTGTTGGAGTCCCGTTCTTTTTTCAAGTGTTTCATTGGTAATCCTTTCATTCCTATTCCATAATTCACCATTCTATGAACAAATTCAATTGGTGGGGGTTAAATCTTATTCCTAGATATATATATTAAGGACTTGTTACACTTATCCTGTATAGCTTATGTTGGGTATTAGGGTATGAGTGGTAGCTTTGACTTCTAGTAATAAAGCAAGCACTAATTCTTACGTGAGTTTTAGGTCTAAGAGAAGGAAAGATGTTGAGAGATGGCGAAAGGGTCTCGAGCATTACGACTCTTACAGGAATTAATTGGAATTAATGGAGATTTTATACAAATATAAGATACATAGAGCGTGCATCTAAGAGACAAAGTGAATAAATGCTAAAGGAAAAGATATCAGTAGGTTTAATTTTTAGTGTTCAAGATATTCGAGCCAACATAATGAAATACGTATCTTGATTGTTAAAAAACTCGTATCTCATGTTGTGGGAGTAAAGAGGACTAATAATAGGATTTTGTCCTTATAGATTATAGTGAAAAATGTTGTTTTCTATATAGTGTGTACTTATGCACCCTAAGTAGGGTTGAGAAAACAAATTAAGTGTTAACTTTGGGACAAACTAAATGAGGCAATTCTTCAGATTCCTCCTAATCATGAAGTTATTCTAGGAGGAAACTTTAATAGCCATATAGAAGCAACCTCAAACGGGTATTCATGGACTTATAAGGATATAGAGATAGCAATGATAATAAGATTGCTTTATTACACGGTGGTGTTTGATTTGGTAATAGCAACTCATTTTTCGAAAAAAAGAGAGAGCACCAAGCTAAGCACAATAACTCAACAGTTACAGCAGCTAATCATTAACTCCATAAAATGATGGACGATGATGATGATATACATCATAACAGCAAATGCATTAGGCTCTGAGCTTAAGGAAATTATCGTCAAAAACATTTTATACATCCAATTTGTCGAAGGTAACAGATTTGAGGGATGAAAGAAACAAGAGGATGAGAGATAAGATGAAGAACAAAGAATCTAACTCTGTTGATTTAATTTTTACTCCCAAGTTCGCTACGCTACAAAAGAATGTTTAAGACTGAGATGAAACAAAACTATAGGTTAAAATTTAGGTCATGTAGCACTGTAGTCTGGTAAAGAAAGAAGTATGGTAATACCATAATTTAAAAGCTTAACGACACCCTAAACCTTGGCAATATGCGTCTCAGCCAGAGACAAATTGAGGTCTTCTCGAGATTGTGATCTCCTACTTTGAAGACTCATCTGACTTCGGTGCGGAGACCAGATGTAACCCATGCTGCTACTCTCAATCATCTGTCCCAAGCTGTTGGCGGAATAACTATGCGAAACACCACTGGTTGATGGGTATAAAGAAGACTCCATAAGCTGGATACTACTACCACCAAGCCCATGGTTCAAGCCAAATGGCCTTTGTTGGCTACCCGCGACTGTTGGACTAAGTGGCATCTTCACCCTTCCATCCCCTGAAATTCAACGTTTTCATTATCTACAGAGTCCAGCAAAGAGTACACCATCTACACATGATAATATTCTAAACTAAATCAGTTACAACCAGGTTGAAGTTGAACAAACTGATCATAAGGTTAGTCAGATGGAACCAAAATGCCACAAGGCCTTATCCATGCTCAACATAAATGGGGTATGTCCAAGGGGTACCAAACATCATCACTAACCAACACGTCTTATTATACCAAAATCAGAGGTTATAAATAGTAATACCAGAGCTAATAGGACTCCACCGCTGAAACCGGAAAGGAGATGGGATGCTGAGAACAGATGAGGCAGATGCACTGTTATGCATGAAAAGAGGAAGATATGATCTCCGGAAAATTCTCGGCATCCAATTGCCAACCCATGATAATGCGCAAATTAGTAAAATCAATGAGAAAAACAGAATGGTAAGCAAAGCAACTGGATGTATCTTCATTTGAAGTAATTCATAACTATGAAGTTTCAATCTAGCAGAAAATGCCTTCCCGGCTTCAAGCAGGGCAACACCAAATGTCCAAGTAATACTTCCAGAACCAATAATAATTTGATTATCAGTGATGTGTAAGCCTTTTCTCAGAAGAAACACTATGTAGGGTGCCCTGAAGCAGTATTGTTCAATAAAAGGCTGTGGTCGAACACTGTTCTTTGCAACATCCCAAGTCTTTTCACAAAACTCTTGACCCTTCTCCAAAACATCATCAAGTGCAGCTTCTTGTGTCAAATTAAAAAATTTATAAACCACAAAGAAGCCAGATATAGCGTAGAACTGACCATACGGACGTGGCAAACCATCAGGAAGAGCACAAGGTTGCAACTCACAATCAATTCCCTGAACTTGACCAGACCATTCAGACAAATTAATAGCAATTTTAGCAAGTGAAGTGCATTCTTCCCAATTCGGAGCACCAATAAGCTGCACTTTAACTCCTGATTTAAGTCCTTTACCAGGGTTTCTTCCCTCAGTAGCAGGACTTGCACTATCTTGTCGATCAAGAGCACAGTGAAAACAGGTGTATTGTTCTTGGTAGCCAGACTGTAAACATGGGTGTTTTACTTCTATATTTCCCATTGCTAAATCTGGACTGGGAAGTCTTTTGAAAAGATGACCAACACTCTTGTCAAATGCATCATTTAAACCATAGCCTGGAAGAGAATAGGCACTAAGGTGATGGTTAACAGCTCCAATTCTAAGGTTTAAGCTAGCGTCATGTCTTGCATGTTTCTTCCCCTCAAAAGTAACTTGCAGTGAGGAGCCACCCATATCAAGTGCCCCAAATGTCGCTTTCTTGGGGTTGGCCCCCAGTACACCTTTACGATAATTAAGAGCAATCCATCCATAGTATGCTTCCTCCATGCCACTTATGATCCTAACCCATTCTCTGCGGCAGACAAAAGGAGATTGCTTCAAGATGGACCATGCCTTGTCCAGAAGCCATATTGAGTCTGCACTGCGCAGTCTGCGAACCCCAGCTGTAGCGTAAAGAAAAATAAAGGTAGTCTTATGTGCATGTTCTGGGATTTGATTTTCAGCCCACCGAATGAGTGGATTTAAAGCACCCTTTAAACCAGATGTATTATGAGCCAAAAGATGTAACCCAGGTTCAGTCTCCATGCGATCATACGCACGTCCACTGGACTTTCCCGAAAGACCTTCAGTATATGATTTTAGAGAAATAGGTAGATTTCCACTTTTCTTTGAATCAACTAATGCCTCATATACATAAACACGAGTTCCAGTACTTCCGCAATCAAGAACAACATAGTATTTTGATTGCCCCTGAGACCAATATGAATAAATGTACAAGGTAATCAGATATATTAGGAAGCCAATCAGTATAAGGCACAAGAGAATCAAGATCATTTGCACCCACTTCCTCCTTACAAGTGGGGTTCCACCAGCCAGTGCTTTCTCCTTAGAGAAGCTCGACCCAGCATTCTCTCTCTGTAACAAATGAGGCTTCCTGTCAGTTACAAAGTTCAGATCCCTTTCTTCAAGATCAAGACGATTAAACGATGTGAAATCTTGAAGAGAAGACGAGAGCCGCAAATTGCTCTTATTTACAGAGCTGGAAAAGCCAAACCCATGATCAGTAGTTTCTGCAGGTGCCAAGCCAGTTGACGTGTATGGAACTGTAGCCGACTTAGAGACTGCAATATAACTTCTCAAGGCAGAAAACAGATCAGCTATTCTACCAAACACCATTTTTTCTGAAAAGTTGAAATATCAGCAATTTGTTCATCGCAGGCCAGAAATCAATCTACTTAAGGATTTGGTCCCAGCAACCGGTTTCCTGATTGAATGCCAAGAATCCAGCAGACTAAAATTAACTGGAAAAGTATTCTTCAAGTCCCGCTGGTAGGAACTGCAGTTGGAAATGCACCAGCACCATCAATAAAGACCAAGAACCACATTGGCAATACATCCAGTCAAATCTTCACAATCCTGTTTGCAAATTTTCCATTATGGAATCTAGTTACTAGTGTAAAAAGGTTAAAAGCCCAAGAGAACATGTGCTATTACAACGTTATTCTATCTCCGTTGATGGTATGATGATTTATTTCCAAGATTCCATTTAAGTGGATTTCTGGTGTGTTCCCCAGCATGCAATCGGTGAGTTGTCAGGGGTTTCATTAACGAGCCAATCGATTAACTTGTTGGTTTTTACATCGTAACTGAGGGTTATAGACCGACAAATCAACAATGGAACCGAGCAGCAAATGAAGTAATAAAATTAAAAAACAAAACAAAGAAGTCGGATCTCTACACAGAAAGCGCCGCACTTGATTGAGAAACCTACAACCATAGCATTTGACTGAGTAAAACGAAACACATTTACAAATACACCCAGAAACAGAAGAAAATCTCATCGAGCAAACATTTTCCATCAATCCAAATTCATTTGTTCTTGGGAAGAAAAAGAGAGATTTTTACCTGGGTCCGAGAATCAAAGCGGATCGAGAAAGGTTTAAACTTGGCAGAGAGAAGGGTGACAATGATATTGTAACAGTATAGGCGATGAAGATTTGAGCAAAGAAGGAACGAGTTTGAAAAAAAAGAGAGGTTTAGTTATAGTGTTGTTTGTTTCTCGAGAAAAATAGAATTAGAAGAAAGAAAAGAGTTGTTTGTGTTTGAGATCCGAAAGGAAGTGTTCCGAAGGGAGGCAGACTTCTAGTGTTACAGGTAAACCCCCTTTTCTGCTCCCACTGTCTCACCTTTTCTTTCTTCAATTTTTTTCCTTAATTTCATAATATGTAAATAATTATTTTTCATGTTTTAGATCTTCTTAAAAAATTCCCAATTGGTATTTTTGTTTGCTCTTACATATTAAAAAATGAACATCTTCACCCCCATTTTCTTCCTTTCATTGGTTATTGTTATTATGGGCATTAATTATTGAAAACTCACCTAATTTGTAGTTCAAACATCATCCATGGACATAGGAGGAGGAAAGTATCCCACTAAGCTCTACAAAGTGTAAGATTTTATATTATCATGTCCAATACCATTCTTTAAGACCATTAGATTTTGTGATTCCATTTTCTCTTACATTATGTATATTTGGATAACCTTTTGTTCACTTATTAAATTGGGTATGTGACTTCCAAACTTAGGAAACTTTTCTCTCTAATCTTATGAAGGACAATTGTTTTTTCTTTCAATTGATTAAAAACTAAATAGCCAATGGTATGATGATTCATTAGATTATGAGTAGTCAAAAACTGCAACTGATTAGGAAGTGTTGATAAAAGCTTAGAACCAATCTTGTTTTGCTGGTTGGTCGCACAAAACAAAATTGCAAGACCATCCATCATGTTATTCTCTTGTCAAAACGAAAACCAACACTAAAATGGACATTAATTTTAAAAAAAGTATTAAAAGAAATA
The DNA here is from genome assembly GCA_027478405.1 of Erythroxylum cassinoides. Taxonomy (NCBI): domain Eukaryota; kingdom Viridiplantae; phylum Streptophyta; class Magnoliopsida; order Malpighiales; family Erythroxylaceae; genus Erythroxylum; species Erythroxylum cassinoides. The sequence goes on from JANIPM010000005.1 coordinate 15,368,438, forward strand.
TTTACAACTTTAGTCTAAACAGATCTATAAATACATATAATCATTAAATGTAAATATGCAGTAAGAGGTATAAATAAATAAAAATATCATTTCAAATTAGATATGGTATTTCTTAGAATTGGAACAATTTTTCATACCTCTTCTTATTTTTATTTTAATATTAACTAATTCATTTCTTTAAATTGATTAAAAAATTAACACTGAATTTTGAGATGATACTGACTAATTAGTTAATGTTCTAAACTAATTTGATTTCTTTCTATTTTAATTATCATATTTTACTCTTTTCTTTCACCATCATATTTTATTAGCTCTCTATTTCTTTTTCCACTTAAAATAAAATTATTAAAATTTAACACTATGAATAAATATGACAGAAAATTTTGTGATCATTAAAATATTATTATAAAAGTACAAATTACAAAATTAAGTGTAATAATTATTTAGTATCAATCGCCATAACCAGTACATTTAAACACTGTCACGTTTGTAATAAATAACCAAAGTACTCCTGATTTATTAGATAATTTTATGAACATATATTTCTTCTAACTGATATCCAAATCACATGGATGGGAGGTTTACACAAATATTTGGCTCTATGTTAGTTCAAACAAGCCTTAAATCCACTAGAATATCCAGAGAAGGAAGGAAGAGATGCTCTTTTACAATAACCACTGTTTCTTTTTCTATCATAATTTGCATTTCCTTTTTCCTATAGACTGTAGTAGTAGTCTCCTTTTGTTTTACACTCACCCAAAACCACACCTTAAGCAGTAGATAAGGAGCCAGAAGGGGTTTACTTTGCTGAGAATAAAGCTCAACCCCCATCTACGGTAGGGTACAAATCATGACAAGTAAAAGCAGAAAAGAAAAGCTTAAACAGAGTGGGAACAAATCAGAAAATCATGACATCTAGAGTTGATTCCTGCTACGTAAGAAACTGAAGATGTCATGATCCTTTTGTGCTTTACCCACCACCTGATTTCATTTCTTACCAACCATTTGTTAGAGACAGAAAATGATGGAAAACCAGCAACCAGAATGTGCTGGGATAGAGAACCAACAAGATTTAACTATAACAAGTACTAACATTCCTCCAAATGGTTCATTTTCCAGTCCAAGTGACAAAAGAGAAGATCTGCTATTATTTAATACTAAAGCAACAGCAACAACAAGAAGAGAAAAGATTCAGTCTTTCACTTATGAGGGGAAAGTATTAGAACTATATCCGTACAACTGCCGACTACTGCTTTGAGAATTCAGGAAACTAGTAAGGGCTACATGCTGATCAGATGTGATAGCTGCAATGACAATTTTAAGCATATCAAGAGATCATTTTGGAAATAGTATTTTGGCTTCATCACTTTTCCAGATTTCAAGTAACCCGCATATCCCAACTTCTTCAGAAAGCATTATATTTCCTTCAAAGTTTTCCCTCCACCTTCATGATAGCGTGTTCAGTAAACTCTGGGAGAGGAAAGGAAGTGAAGACGAGAGCCTTGCCGTTAAGTGGCAAGAAAGCCTCTCTACATAACTGCATGGAAAGGATTAATACATTCCAAACTCAGTTTCCTTTTCTTAAGTATTTAGCTAAATAGAAACTTACGGAATTGTATATAAGAAGAGCTTCCAAATGTTAAGATATACTGATATATTGATTTCTTAAGATCATTTAGTAATGATACATATATTGATCTAATCTCAATTTTTGGCTGATTTCAAAAAGATTAAATACCAAAACTTTTACATAACATGATTCCATGATTAGTCTCTGGATTTCGGTATGGTAGAAGCTCCAATAAAAATATGTCCCATCTGGTACGCACCCTTGTCAATTGCTGCCTCTTTATGGATGAGTGGTTCAGAGCCCCGAGCAGCAACATGGGTAATAATTGTTGCAGATGATTGTCTTTCTCTGTAGGATGCCCAAGTAACCAAATAAAGGCCAGCAATGATCAGGCAACCCCCTAAAATGCTGTTTCCAGATAGAGAAACACAAGTAAGCGTCCTTCTTGCGTTAGCCTCAGGTGGCATAAAAACCGCAGAAACCAAAAAATTTTTATTTTGACAAAGAATTCCATCACACGTTATAAGATTGAGCAATTACAACCATTTTGCCTGTTAAATATTATTGCCTCATATATACAATTATTGTTCACAAAGAAACTCATATTCCAATCAAGTATGTTACAAATGTTTCTACTTATATTCAATCGGCAATGTCAACGTGAAGAGTCAGTGATAGAAGTGTATACATAAAGAGATACAAGTTAATCAATATAATAAGTGACTGTGAGTTACTAATTAAAAATTAAACACCAAAATCAAACCTTCCCAAATAAATAGGGCTTCCAAGAAAGATTCTTGAAAGAATGGCAGATGCAGCAGGTTGAAGTGGATAGTAAAGTGCAACCAAAGCAGGCCCCAAGATCTTATTTGACCATGTAAGTAATCCATAATTAAGGGCAGATGCAACAGTACCCTGGAAAAAAACCATGTCAGAAAGTTGAAATTATATTATACCCTACTACTTGGTTCGCCCAGGAATTCTAATATTCAACTGTGAAACAGAAATGCTATTATCTATTACACAAGAAGTCCTAAAAAATCCTAAATTGTTACTCCTGAACACAGAAATATGCTTAGGGAAATGAGGTGGAGAAGTGGGTAAAAAGGACAGAGCAGGCACTAAACCACACACTAACATCAAAAGACTTGCAACTTTTAGTAGATTGGCCACAAAACATACTAAACTCAAGACATTAATCAAAAAGTGCTAAATTTAAATGGCACCTCCATACATTTAACTCTTCATTCCATTTTCTTTCCTTTTGACGACTGATGTTGAAAGATAGGAACATAACAACACTACAAGCAGCTAAAATCCAACACTCTACACTAGCATTTTGGACTAATCGACAGCAATTGAAGACCCATAGTATTTATATTTATCTTTAAAAAAAAATCATGATTCCAGATAGATATTGCATCTCCTTTGTGACTGAATTCCATGACCCATAGTATTTAATAAGAGGGCAAGCCTTAGAGCAACAGGTAAGGTTATTCCTTTGTGACTAGAAGGTCAAGGGTTCGAGTTCGAGTCGCAGAAAAAGCCTCCTTGTAAAATACAAAGGGAAGGTTGTGTATAACTGATGACCTCTCCCTACTCTCGCAAAGCCGGAAGTCTTGTGCATTGAAGTTCCCTTTTATAGTAGCAAAATGAAATAATTGATCAACCTTCAGATCTAAGCATTTTTTTTTTGGCAAAACTGAAAAAGTAAGTTATCAACAAAACTGAAATGCAAGATGCTTGTCATCAAGATTTGGCCAAAAAGGGCTTACTCAAAGAAATTTAGAGAAAGAGCTACCCCAAGTTGTGCAATACAATGATATAGTTTGACAAGTTTGACATGCAAACATTGGCCTCAGACAAACACTTACAGCATAAATGACGGCAAACAGCTCAGATTCTGTCAATCTCCAGTCAGTTGATTCATTCGTCATAAAGAAAGCTGTAAGAACTATCAACAAAGCTCCAAAAGCATATGAGTATGCTGTGATTGAAAGGCTGGCAGGGTATTTGGTTAAAAGCGAAGCCTGAAAGGTTTCCAAAAAATAAATGGGGGACATCAATTGTAATTCAACTAATTAGTGAAAGGCATGAATTATTACACATGTTTAACAAAAGTGATCCAACCAACCACTTTGAGATTTGGAGAAAATTATTCTAGATCTTGTTTCCAAAATTTACAATATTGAACACAAAAGAGGTTCCTTAAGTGCTGATTCACAAGATACCAAAATTATCAAAGAACTTGAAGTTGCTTGAAAGTAGGGCTACAGTCATTTTGGTTAGACTGTAGGAGACAGACACAAGATAGTCAGTCATTCGTGATACACTTCAAAAGATATACCAGGACTATAGTCAAGCACCATTATTCTAAATTATGTGCTTGGTTTTTATCCACAATAAGATAATTTTAAACTATGCGCTTGATAATTACCCAAAGTACTATTAGCAAATCTCATATCATTAAGCTCAAAACTTAGGAGTTAACTCAAACTCGAATCAACTTGCCCACTGGAACAGTTTCATTAAACATTCATGAAATAAGTTTGGCAGAGAGCCTATTAGCATGACGGTGTGAATTAGACATAAGAAGGGAGAGGCCAAGCTGTCTAACTTGAGTTTCAATAAGATCATTGTAGCAGATAGTCATTCACAAGGCCACAGTGATAACATTTTAAAGGATTTCAAAGAATAGTCTCCCAAGCTATACATGTTAACCCAAATAGGTTGCACTACGATCTACACAATCAATTTGATCAGATTCACGTCAAATTATTCTTGGCATAGAAGTCTGGTTCAACCTAACCTTCATTTATGGCTCTTCATCAACAATGTCTTCCTAATACTTCCTCATATTCAGTTTATGCAGGATTTAGTGTTTCTCAGTATGAGTCACTCTAGTACAAAGATCAGTTGGCAAAAACAAAAACATCTTGACTTCACCAACTTCCTCTATCCCACAACACCAAGATTCTATACACAGCAATCATAAGATCGCCATATCATTTTTCAGGTAAATTTTATAACTGAGAAGATATTAATGTTCATTCCTCTATCACCCATCTCGTTTTGCTTTTCTGTTGGAGTGTGTTGAGTGGGAATACTTGAAAGAGGAGATAACTTTTTCATCAATCACACAAGGCATATTGCTTGTACACATTCTGTTAAAGAATGATGGATTTTAATCAGTAAATTGTGTTCTTCAACCAAAAACAACATTCAGAGGTTCTTAAAAAGGTAAATACCTAAACTTCAAAGTAAAAAGTCAAAATCAAGTTTGATGCTAGAGGGACAACATGAATGCAATTCTCACATGTTAAAGATTAGCTAAAGTGCAAAAGAATTCATCAAGTAGGACTAAATTGATTGGTTAAAAAAGAAAAAAGTTCACCTTGCTGCTAAGTTTCTTGCCTTAAGTAACATCAGCATCCGATTAAAATTCATACAATATTATGGGGAAAAGCATGAATAGTTAAATTGCTGGTCAAATATGCAGAGCCGTTGGGGCCATGCCCACCTGGCATCATTCTTAGGCAAATATCAATTAGAAAGTGTCTCCGATTTAAAATTCTAATGCAACAAACCCTTACCTGAATGGCTAGAAATGCAGCCATGCACATGCAATTCCCTATTAGGCAGATAACTCCAAGGTGCCACATTTCCAGCCCAAATTCCAGAAAGCTAGAGATAAACCATCCACCGGGTTCTGGTTGACCCCTTGCACTTATTTCATTACCTGCAAAGTCAGCTTCCTTGAATCCAATTAGGGCTGGACCACGGAACAGAACCATCAATATGGCCCCACAAACGCAGACAAGTGTACCCCCAATTTTTGCTTGACCTTCGGTTCTAAATATATTCAGTTTTTCTGTACTGCAAGAAGAAGAAAACGTGTAAAATTGAACAAACAAGGAACAGGCAATATGTTAAGTACACAGTTTGAGTATGCCAGTAACAGTATTAACTGAACTGTAAAAGAGTAAATTTGTCAAACTCACCGCATCATCACAGCCAAAACAAATGTAAAGACTGGAATTGAAGGTTGTATTGCTGCAGCATAAGTAGGATTTGTGTAGCTAAGACCAAGAAGAAATAAAAGCTGATTGCCAAATATCCTGTTTATGACAAAAGATTGACTAGTAAGATATAGCATTATACATTGACTGTTAACAGAAAGGATCTGATTAGACTGAAAGGAGACATGTTAGATAGTGTAGCTTACCCACTTAACCCCAGAAAAAATAAAGAAAAGAGGAATCGTCTGGTCATAGGTGGTCGGATTCTTCTACAAGAAGGAAAAATGAAATGCCTATTAGACAGACTTTATGTTTCTACTCCACGAATTAAGCATTGATTTGTCTAAAGAGACTGACTTCACAGTGGGGAGAAAAGACATTGACAAAATAAATGCCTTCAATTCTAGGCATGTCGGCCCATTATCCTGAAATTTTTGTTAAATGAGTGCAAACCATGTCATGCATATCACATAAAGTGGAACAAAGCCAACACTAACTAATTACCAGCTCCTGCTTGGTTGAGTTGCGTTAATGCAAGGCTACAAACAAGTGAGAGCACATAAAGTGGCAGAAGTGGTTACAAGGGAATTGATGGACGTCACTATGCTAGAAGTAGGATAGATGACATCCGTTAACCATTACACTTTCAGCCGTTGTAAAGCAGCTGAATTATCTGAAATCGGCCAAATTCTCTCTTTTTATAACAAAAGCCAAGGGCCAACAAAAGTAGAGGATTGAACACTCAATAACAACAAGTATGGAGCATTGGACACTCAATATTCTCACAATTTGGACAAACATCAAAGCATGCCAATGCATACTGAATGCAATACAAACAGAAAACCAAAAGTGATTCACTAATAAGAATGGAAAGATGAAGAGTTTATCCAAAAATCCAACAATTGCAGTACCATCAGTCAGAATTACCCGTCCCAATATGCAGCACAATTCAACAAGAAGATCAAAAACAAACATAAACAGAAAAAAGCCAGAAAAGAAATGAGGTGTAGCAATACTTCTCACGGATATAGGCGATCGGGGCGAGAATAGAGAAAGCAAGAAGATCACGAAAGACACAAAAGACGAGCTGATTGACTCCAACATTCAAAGCCACCTTAGTAATCACATGGTACCCTCCATTGAATAGCTGCACCAAAACCAACGCCGCATGCGCTTTCGATGCCTCTCGGTCCATCACTCCGCCGCCGCCAGCAATTGATGCCACCATCGGCAAGTCTATACCTTACGGTATCTTCCGTTCTCTTTATATCTCTAAAGTCTCTCAAGGTCCAAAGTTGAGACTACAGAGGGATTGAGAAAATGTAAAGCCCAGAAAGGCAACGACTTGGAGGAAACTGAAGAGTAAAGAAATGAGGGAATGACAGGGAAACAACATCAAACGGAAGATGGGATTTGGAGTTTGGTGGTTGGTTGGTTATTACTTATTGAGCAGCAAACAATAATAGCTTAAAGATCGTGAGTTTAAAATCTAGCACTTAGAAACTCACGGCGGTGGTCAATTGGTAAGGGTTCTCTGGAACGTTACTTTACTTTCTGTAAGAAATTTTTTAAAATATCTTGTAGGTTAAAAAAAAAAATCTAACACTTACATTATCCAAATCGAACTCCTCTCGTTGTCCTCTCAGCTTAATTAACTTGTTTAGGTTGTAACACTATCTTTATGTGGTAATTTTAGTTGGTCTGCAATGCAAACAAGAATAATTATATTCTAATTGTACGTACTTGAAAAAAAAAACAGAAACTAGCAGAATAAACAAATCAGGAGGAAATGACATCCATTCAGGTCTTTGCTCTGTGTGCCTCGGTGTCACTTGGCATGGAGACCAGATCCTCTGGTTTATTTTTTATGGATCAATTCTGTACCACTCCATCTAACCCATCTATTTATATGAGTCCTACATAAATAAATTAGTTAGATGAAGTGATACAGAATTGATCAACTTTTTGTGAATCAGAAGATCTGACGCCTTTGGTGTGAGAGTTCAAGTAAGGACTAAAGAGTGACACTTCACGTTAAAAACACAGGACAAAAGATTTCGTTATTTATAGATTTTTGTATGAAATGAATATTTCAGGTAAAAGGAATATCTACTTGTCTTCATATTTTGCTTTTTAAATGGTCATGTTATCTACGTGGCCCCTCATCTTTTCATGTTTTTCTTATAATACAAGAATTTGTAATTATTATTTTTATATTTTTAATTAAAAATTGTTCGAGCTGAATAGTTATTATAGTTCTTAAAATATACAAGCTACACTTACTACTATTTAGAGGTCATATAAAATAAATATAAATCTCTGATATTAGAAAGCTTTAAATAAGTTTTTTAATTAAAATAAAACAGTCTCTAAGTATTAAATATTGGAAATACATATACAAATATATATATATTTACCTTAAAATCTCATTTGGTAACCAATAATGAAGGAATCAGAATAAAAGAAATAGGAATGAAAATGGAAATAAAAATCAGAATATGAATGAAATTAATGATTATATTTGTTTGGTATAATATTAAACAAAATTAATAGTTATGTTAATATTTACTATTAAATATTTAAAATGATAATGACAAAGTTTTTCTCATATTTAGTTATGATATAATTTATCTTGTACATAATTAATTACAATAACAATAACAACAATAATATCGAGTATGAATTTAGTTGATATGCAGGATCTGAGGAGGTCCAATAATAAGCAACTTTATCCCTAACTAGTAGAGAGACTGTTTCTAATTGACCCATATAAAAAGAGGAAAAGCGAGAGAGAGAGAGAGAGAGAGACAGAGATAATACAAGTATCAATGAATTAAAATAAACTAATTATTAAAGAAATTAATATAAAAATTCGTAATATATAATTTTGATGATAATATTATGATAAGAATCAATATCTTAGTAATATATTGATAATAACTTTAATAATATTCTAATAATATCTTTTATCTTTTATCTCTTATTCTCAATTTTTGATTCCACCTTATACTTATCGTAAAAGTCTATGATTGTTTATGATTCATTTCAGTTTTGTCATTCTCTATTTTATCTATTACCAATAACCAAACAACTAAAAGTTAAGGAATAAAGGTTGCATTCTCATTCCTACATCTTTATTACTAGTTACCAAGCAAGACCTACGAGTAAATGCTTTACTTGTAATACTTTATTTTTAGTTTTTCTTTAATTTTACATAATATCATAACAGGTTTAGATAAATCCTAAAACAAATATTCCTAAAAGTTGTTGTCTATGTTGATGCACCAGCGTAATTTTGTTGGCTAATCAACAATCTCTTCTCTTTCCTCTCTTTTCATGTTGTCCTCCCTTTACTATCAATGGCTAATACCGTAGCCAAGACCTTAACTATGAAGAAGACAGTTGATCCATCATTGTCGTCTTTTTTAGATATGTTGGACAATCCAAGAGTGATAACTACAACATGCCTTTTAAGTGGAGAAAACTACGACATATGGAAAAAGGCTATGATGAATGCCTTCAAGGAGAAAATTAAACGGGCTTCATCAATGGTAGTTTGGAGAAGCTTGCGTCTGATTCGCCTTAAACGAGTTATTTGGAAACTTGTAACTCTATACTAATTTCGTAGATTTTTCACTCGATAGAGAAATCCATTAAGCCTATAGTTGCTTACGAGGAGATCACTAACGCAATTTGGGATGATTTATGAGATCAATTTTGGATCACAAATGCTTCATTGATTAATGAGTTAAAAGCGAAAATCGTTTTATTATGACAATAGGGTGGGACGGTAATGGATTATTATACAAAATTGAAGGGGATGTACGATTAGCTCATTAGCTATTCTAAGGTCCTAAATTGAACTTATAGAGCTGCACACGAATTCCTTCATGAGCTCGAAGAGGAGAAGTTGCACCAATTCCATATAGGTTTGGATGATGCAGTCTTTAAAACTATTTGATCTTAGATATTGAGCATGGATCCTCTGCCCACCTTCAACAAGGCTTATGCCTTAGTTACTAAAGAAGAACATCACATGTTTATTTTTCAAGATCAGGAAGAATATGTTAAGACAGTGCCTATAGTAGTGCAAATTCTGACCAAACCAATAAGTTGGATAATCGTGGCAAAAAGGGGGTAGTGACAGGCGATGTACGCACTACAATAAGACTAGCCACAAAGTTTTTGTTGGACACCGAACGTTTCATAGAAACTGGAACTATTTGAATGAGAAATTTTGGAGATTAGTCATGAGTAAAGAACAAATGAATGAAGATTTTTGAATCAGAAAGGATAGACAAGAGTAGAGGAGTGAAAGAGAAATGTGGATACGTCCAAGTTTTTATTTTGGTGTTTCTGGTGGATAAAAGATTTTGAAGTAAGAAGAATTAAGGTGAAAGTTAGAAGCAAAAATGAAGTTGCACTTGTGTAGTAAGTTGGTGAGGAATATGTACACATGCGTACATTCTGTTATTGGTGTTCATGATTAGTCATGGACTATAAATTTTCTTTGTGTGATATTGATTTGAAATAGAGTTGAGAATGAGGAGTAAATGAAGTAGGAAAGGTGATCTTAGTATGATTTATGTTAAGGAAATATTTTGAAACAAAATGGGTGTTAGATTTGGAAAATTGTTCAAGAAGCAAGTTTTAGTCCTTTAGCCACAACTTCTTCTCTTTTTATCCAAAAGAGATGATTCTTGATTTGAATTAAACTAGAAACCAGTGGCTACATTTCTTAGGAAGACATCGAATTTAAATTCGGTCTTTAAGAATCTCAAGTTGTCATGAATTTAAGAACTGGGTGCAGTATAATGAATGAATGTAGAAAATTCATGTTCTGTACTCGAGGGAAAATTTGGATTAATCTAGGCTGATTTAGGCTATATTAGAGAAAGTGTGTCTACTAGTAAGTTGTAGATATTTCTTTTAGCTTTCCAGCAATATATAGTATAAAATTTTTGGACTTCTAGGCTGAAAGTCATGGTCCTTATAAGGGAGATGTGCAAGAGAGGAGCTATATCTTCTGTGTTTTTGCTTCTTCTATGATGACGTCATTGATGACATCATCTTCTTCTGTGTTTTGCTTCTTCTAATTTTTGCTTCTTCTTTGTTACTGTTCATGAACTTCTTCTGTGTTAATGTTCTTGAACTTCTTTTGTATTTTGTTCCTTCTGTGTTTTGTATCTTCTGCCTTTTGTATCGTCTGCCTTTTGTATCTTCTGCCTTTTGTATCGTAAGTCTTTTGTATCGTATGTCTTTTGTATCGTTTGCCTTTTGTATCATCTGCCTTTTGTATCTTTTGCCTTTTGTATCTTCTGCCTTTTGTATCGTCTACCTTTTTATTTTCTGTGTTTTGTTGATGCATCTTCTTCTGTATTTTGCTGACGTGTCTTCTTCTAGGTTTTGTTCCTTCTAGCTTTTACTTCTTCTGTATTTTGCTGACACGTCTTCTTCTGTGTTTTGTTGACGTGTCTTCTTATGGGTTTTGTTCCTTCTGGATTTTGCTTCTTCTGTGTTTTGCTGACGTGTCTTCTTCTGTGTTTTGCTGACGTATCTTCTTCTGTGTTTTGCTGACGTGTCTTCTTCTACCTTTTTGCTTCTTATGAGTTTTGCTTCATCTGCTTTTGCTTCTTTTGAGTTTCTGTCTTTCGCTCCTTCGATTTTCGTTTCTTCCGCGTTTTGCTATCTTCTGCCTTTGGCTCATTCGGTTTTCGTTTCTTTTGTGTTTTGCTATATTCTACCTTTCGCTCCTTCTATTTTCGTTTCTTCTGTGTTTTGCTATCTTCTGCCTTTCGCTCCTTTTGTTTTTGTTTCTTCTGTGTTTTGCTATCTTCTGCCTTTCGCTTCTTCGGTTTTTGTTTCTTCTGTGTTTTGCTATCTTCTGCCTTTTGTTCTTTCGATTTTCGTTTCTTCTGTGTTTTGCTATCTTCTGTCTTTCGCTCCTTCTGTTTTTGTTTCTTCTGTGTTTTGCTATCTTCTGAGTTACTATTCATCTTATATC
>JANIPM010000005.1:15443351-15455078 GCA_027478405.1 Erythroxylum cassinoides
CATCGCCACCACAAGTTGATGAGATGTCTTTGGAGGAGATTGTAATGAGTTTGACGATGAGCACTTTTCAATTCCAATAGTTTAGACAACCCTATGTGCCTCAGCAAAATCAAACTACAACATAAAATTTCAAAGGTAAAACTTCCTTGGAGGATATAATGGAATTTTTGGGCACTAACACTTTGACGTTTCAATGGAATACTGAAGCGAGTATCCAAAATATTGAAAATCTACGAAGAAATATTGGAAATCAAGAAAGGAATATTGAAAATCAAATAACTCAAATGGCAACTGTCATAAATCGATGGGAAGCGCAAACTTTTGGAAATTTTCCAGCGCAACCGAAGATTAATCCTAGACAAAGAGCGAAGGCTATCACATTGCAGAGTGGTAAAGAATTGCAGGAACCACTTCCGAAAAATTCTAGAAGAGAGGTAAAAGAAGAAATCACACTAAAGGCTCCTTCACAACCAGAAATGACAAATCTGTAGAATATGGTGATTTCACCCCCTTTTCCAAGTCGATTTGTCAAGACAAAGAAGGAAGAACAAGCAGAGTTAGAAGAGGAAGAGATTATAGTTTGAGAAAAGATGGAGGATATGCAACCTCCAAAGGTAAGTGATGCAATTCATGTTATCGCTAACCGAATTTCGTTTCCTTTTCCTAATTGTTTACAGGAACAAGAAAAAGAAGAACAAGAAGAGCCACAAGAAGTGCAGTTTTTAGGAGAGCTGTGGGCAAGTGAGCTGAAGATCAAATGTGGCAAGCAGGATGTTAAGTCTCCACAACCATTGGTGTTACTTTTACAGAGACCATCTTGGTGTGAGAAAGGCAATGCCCAAAAAGACGAGTGGACATTAGAGTATGATGGTGAAGTGATGAAGTTCCACTCATCAGAAGTCATGGAGCATCGTGCTGACAAGGAGCAGCATTCAAAGGAAGTTATTCCAGGCCCCTCACGGAGTTTGAACATGTTTCCTGTTGGACTCAAGCATCCATTCGATAATGGATGACGAACATATGCCAAGGGTCAAGCTTATGACCTTTGATAAGCGCTTAATGGGAGGCACCCCATTCGTATCCTTTCTTTTATGTTTTTAGCAATTTTCTTTTATTTTTATTTTATAATTAATTCAGCTTAGTTAGGAATTTAATTTAATATTTTTGATTCTGCAATTTTAATTTTCATCTTGTCTTTAACAAAAAAAAAATAAAAAAAAACAAAAAAAAAACAAAATTTTTTTTTTTAAAAAAAAATTCAGGTTTATCGCCCTCCTCTGTTTTCCCTCTTTATTTTACTTCTTTGTTTTACCCAAATTCCTTCTCTTATTTTAACTCTCCAATTGCCGATGCCCAACCTCCATTCATCCTAATCTACCGATTTCACACACCCACTCAATCCCACTCAACCCACGCAACTCCCATCTCCCATTACCCATTCACGCAACCCCTTCTTCTGTTATTTTCATGTGCGTTAAATCTTGATTTTTGCAGGTATATTCCAATGATTAGAACAATGCCCAGGAGAAAGTGTGACTCTAGAAGGCTACCACACCCATAATGTTTGCTACTGATGAAATTTGGACATTCACCAACTCCTTGCCTGCGGCAACTCCAAATAGAGAAGCTTTCTTTCACCCTTTTTCTTTATCTTTATGCTTCTTTAACATTGAGGACAATGTTGGTTTAGGTGTGGGGGACCAGATTTGGACTTTTAATGTCCAAAGTTTCGATTTTTGTGTGAATATTCTTGGTTTTGTGGCGGCTGTTTCTATTGATTTTTGCGAATGGTTTTGCATGTTGAGCCATGAAACTTGATCATATTAGTTTGGATGAGATTGAGTTTATACGTTAAGTTAAATTGGGCTAAGTAAGTTTTAAGATGGAAGATGTTGATTGATTGCAATAGCTGATCTCATAGACTAAGTCAAAATTTTGACATTGGAGTGAGGAAGTAAATCATGGAATTAAGGTGAATTCTTAACATCGACCTGTGAGTGGACTTTGAGCCGAAATGACATAATCTTTATGTCATATTATTTGTTTGAATTGAGTGATGCACCTGTATTCATGTTGCCTTCATAACTTGCATGGAACCGGTTTGAGTTTGTTTGATCATATGGAATATAGAAGTGATTAAGGCATTCTTTGTTTTTACACCTTTGGCTTAAAAATTCATGGATTAAGGCCTTCGCAAACATGTTTGAGCCTTTACCCTTGTTCTTCAATTTATCACCTCACATGAAGACCAAAAACCCTATTAGCCTTTACCCTATCATAAGTTGAATAAAGCATTGAGTAATTTGGGACTTTTGTTCTATATTGTGTTCTGAGATACTTTTATAAGTACTTCTACTCATGTGTTTATTATTTTCTCTTGTTTTTATTGTTTTCCCTTGTTCTTAGCGTATTAAAAAAAAAGAAAAAAATCAGAAAAAAAATCAGAAAAAAGAAAAAAAAGAAAAAAGAAAGAATAAAGCATGGTAGCTTGAGTTAGTATGAGTAGTTATAGTTCTTTTTGTTCATGTTTATCTCAGAATTTTGGTTTGCGTGTCCCTTTTACTTGATGCTTTGTGAATGCTTGTGATGAACCTTTGTCGTGTTTTTACCTCACCAGTGAACCTAGCCCCATTAAAACCTTGAATAAAGTCCTTATGATCTATTAGCTCATGTGATCTGATTGAATGATAATTGGTGAAATTGCAAGCCTATGGTAGTGCAACATGTTAGAGTGAGATTTGAGCGAAACACTTTGCCTCAAACACTTGAGCTTAAGAGAGAAATCCGTGAGAAGAATTCACTTTGATTCATGTTTTCTTTTGAACAAAGATGCATTATTTTGACTTTGCTGATTTGCATTGGTGAAAAGCAATTATGATATGTGTTGCAAATTGAGTCTTACTAGCCCAAGTTGATGGATTGTGTGCACTTAATCTTATGAAGGATGAATTGACTGAGTGTAGTGGTATGATATGTTTGCTCGAGGGCGAGCAAACGTTCGATGTGGGGGAATTTGTTAAGTCATTTCAATTGCATATATTTTGGGAACGATATCCGCTTATCACTACTACATTAATTTGTTTTAACGGAAGTGATTTCTTTTATATTTGGTTGCAGGCGACAGCATCACCACTAAAATCCAAACTTCATCTTGAAGAGCTTCATCAATTTTCTTAGGCTCTATTTCAGAAATAAACGCTATATTTGCTTCTCTTCTGAATTTGGACCTAGTTCGCACACCTTCTGAGGTCTCTCCTATAATCAACTCTTCTGGATGAGAACTCTTATATTTCCAATCTCTTTTCAAATCAAGAGTCTCAGGAATATCTTCAACTTTGTCTAAGGGAGTATCTGATGGTGATACTTCTTCACTATCAACCAAAGGTACTGATAGGGTTTCATTATCAGTATCATCTCTCTTACTTGGTTGAGAACTATTATCAAACTTGACATGAATAGTTTCCTCAATAGTCTTAGAGGTGAGGTTGTAAACCCTATAGGCCTTTGATGATAGAGAATAGCCTAAAAAATTCCAAAATAAACCTTAGAATCGAATTTATCCAAAACATCTTTTGTATTCAATATAGAGCACTTGCAACCAAATGGATGGAAGTAAGATATATTAGGTTTCCTTCCATTCCATAACTTATATGGAGTTTTCTTCATCAGAGGTCGCAGAAGTATTCTATTTTGAATACAACAAGTCGTATTCACAGCTTCTGCCCAAAAATACTTAGGAAGATCCATCTCACATAGCATAGTCCTTGCCATCTCCTGAATCGTCATATTCTTCCTTTCAACAACTCCATTTTGTTGTGGGGTTCTAGTAGCATAGAAATTTTAAAAAATTCCATTCTCTTCACAAAACATTCTGAACTTCTCATTCTCAAACTCACCACCATGATTACTTCTAATACTAGCTATAGACATTCCTTTTTTATTTTGTAACTTTTTGGATAGCACTTTAAAACACTTAAAAGACTCATCTTTATGTGATAAAAATAATATCTAATAAAATCTAGTGAAATCATCAACAATAATAAGACCATACTTCTTTCCTCCAAAAGTCAATGTTCTAGTTGGACTAAAAAAATTCATATGTAACAACTTAGAGGTCTAGAAGAAGTTACAACATTTTTAGAAGAAAACGTTGTTTTAACCTGTTTTCCTTTTTGACTACTTTCACAAAAGAAATCTTTGTTAAAACTTATTTTTAGTAAACCTCTTACTAAATCATGTTTAATCAACTTGGAAATATGTTTAAAACTAATATGACCTAGCGTTTTTATGCCAAATTAGTTTTTCTTGATCAGTTGATATAAAACAAGAAATATTTTGATTTTGAAAATCTTTTAAATCAATTTTGTAAAGATTGTTTTTTCTTTTGGCAGAAAAGAATATGGACCCATCCTTGTTTTGAATTCACAAGAATTTTGATTAAAAGATACTTTAAAACCAGAATCACATAATTGACTGACACTAATCAAATTGTGTTTTAAACCATCAACTAGTAGCACATTATCAATGCATGCAAAGGAATCTTTACCGATTTTACCGATTCCAATTATCTTGCCCTGCTGGTTGTCTCCAAAAGTTACCGATCCTCCCTTCTTATACTGAAGGTCTAGGAACATAGACCTTCTTCCTGTCATGTGTCGCAAGCATCCACTGTCCAAGTACCAATGCTGTTGACTACTTCTTCCAAGGAAGGATATCTGCAGGTGATATTATTTGACTCTTAGGTACCCAGATTTTCTTAGGTCCTTTAGGATTAGTTCTAACATAATTCATAGTATGATGATGATGCAAATGATGACATTTCTGATGATGATAAGGCTGATGAAATTTCTTCCTAAAGGGAGCATAATTCTTTTTATGCTGAGTATAGTTTTTAGCAAACCCTAATCTTTATCATTAGGGTGTTTGTATTTTCCTAGCATATCATTCATTTTCTAGTACTCTCCGTAAATGTTGATAGATCAGCTGAAAGACTGTTTATTCTTTGTTTCAACTGATTCATCTCTTCAGATCTATCTACAACTATCTTTTTCTTTATCTCATTTACTCGTTTCTTTAAGCAGACGTTCTCCTTTTATAGCGCTTGTGTGTTTTTCAATTTTTCTATGTACTTTTTCTTAAGCAATTTATACTACTTTAGAATTGTATGAGAATCTTCTAATAATTTTGAGTATGCATCTTGTAATTCATTTAGTTTTGAGGTTACCTCCTCATCACTTTCTCCTTCGGCTACCAGGGAAATATTTGCTTGCACCGATGCCTCTGACTCAATATCTGATTCAGACGAATCTAGATCTTCTCAGGTTGCCATCATGCTTTTCTTTCCTTCTATACTCTTCTTTAGCTTTCTTTTTAACAATGGACATTCGGACTTGTAATGTCCTGGTTTATTGCATTCATAGCATATGATGGATGTTTTCTCATTCTTCCCTTCATCTTTCCTATTCTTCTTAAAGTAGGATTCTTTGTTTCCTTTAGCCTTTGTCTTCCATATGCGTCTAATCTTCCTTGAGATAAAGGATAGTTCATCATCTTTTTCGCTTAAAACATGATCTGATTCAGTGGAATCATCATCCTTGATTTTCTCAATCTTCAGTGCTTTCAACGATGAGCTCCTCTTCCTTTGATTCTTATGATTCTTCTGTCCGGCCTTCAATGCTATGGATTTGTCCTGTCTAGACTTATCTTCTGCATCGAGTTCAACTTTATGCATCTTCAGAGATCCAAGCAATTCATCAAGCTTCAATACGCTCAAATCCTTGGCTTCTTATACAGTAGTGACTTTTGGTCTCCATCTTTTCGGTAAACTTATGAGGATCTTTCTAACGTGATCTTGATTGTCGTAAGTTCTACTGAGAGCTTTAAGTCCATTGATGATAGTTTGAAATCTTCCAAACATCTTATCGATAGACTCTTCGTCTTTCATCTTGAACAGCTCATATTGGTGTACAAGAATGCTTATCTTAGATTCCTTTACTTGATTTGTGCCTTCGTGTGCGATAGATAGCATATCCCACATCTCCTTCGCAGTGTTGCATCCGTAAACTTTATCTTACTCACTTCTGCTTAAGGCACAGCTTAGAAAGAACTTGGCCTTCGAATTTAGCTAGAATCTCTCTTTTTGTTCTGAAGACCATCTGATTCGTGGAATAGCATTTCCTTCTTCATCTACCGGTGTATATGGTCCATTTTCTATTATCTCTCAAAGGTTGATATGAGTAGATTCAATGATGAGTCGCACCCTGTCTTTCCAGTAATGGTAGTCTTCTCTATTGAACATAGGAGGTCTAGTGACGGAGGCACCTTCAGCTATTTATATGTGTGTCTCTACCATGGATCTTTATCCACACTTTGTTACGGCGGTTCTTGGACACTAAGCTCTGATACCAATTTAAGTGAATCACACGTTAGTATAAACTTAATATTCAATATACAAATGCACAAGAAGGGGGGGTTGAATTGTGTGTCCATTTTTGAATACAATCCCCTTTTTAAACAAACTTTTTTAAAAATAAACTTGCTTTCTCGAACGATTGAAAAACAGTATTATGAAGTATTGCAATCTGCTTTTAAGTATTTGTATCAACAAAAGAAATTAAAAGTTGAGAGTTAAGAGTAAGAATCGACATAGTAGTTTTATACTGGTTCACCCTAAACTGTGGGCTACGTCCAGTCCTCAGAATTTTTTTCAAAGATTTCACTATAATTCTCAAAGATACAAGTATTCTTTTCACCGAGTCTCTTCAGGTCTCTTACAACAATTATTCTTTTCTGACTTAGCCTCTTCAGGCTATCAGCTTTTCTTCCTTCGACTGAAAGATGTTTCGAGCTTTGTTACAGACAATGGTAGCTCTAAGTTTAGTACAATGAGTAAAATTTCTAGTTTTTGAATCTTTAGTCTTTCTTGAAAATCACTAACTTTTTTAGTCTTCGACTCCGACTCGTATTTATGGCCTTCGTCTTCAACTGCTTCTTGATAACTGCTTCTTTCTTCTTGTTTCTTGATTTTTGAAGAAACGGTTATTCAGTTGAGTTTTGTAATTAACTCAAACTAATTTATCATCTGACATGGTATCGAGTCTTCGTCTTCGTCTCATTTCTTCCGTCTCATTTTGCTTTGCTTCGTCTCATTTCTATTGTCTCATTTTCAGCTTCGCTTTGTCTCATTTCTTGCATCTCATTTTCAGCTTCTGCTTCCATCTCATTTTCTTGCATCTCATTTTCTTCCGTCTTATTTTCTTACGTCTCATTTTCTTTCGTCTCATGTTCTTGCGTCTCATTTTCTTCTGTCTCATTTTGCCATCGTCTCATTTTCAGCTTTCGCTTCTGTCTCATTTTGTATCTACATTATTATTTGGTCTTCATCAAAATTATTAATCGTAAAGTCATTTTGACTTAACACTTCTCATAGTTGATTCTAAATTGGCAATGAGCAGCAAGATGGCCTGGCTTTTGGCACCACCAATAGTCACCATCAATGCTTTTGTGTTTAAACTGACCCTACTTGTTGTTATTGAAAGACTTGTTTTGTCCACCATTCTTCTTGAAGTTACTTGCATTTTTATGTTCTATCACATTAGCCTTTATAGTAGGGACAAGGGTGAGTGATTTGGTCTTATCTTGTGTACGATTGGCATCCTCAATCTTTTTATGCCCTATCAACTCCTGAAGCTTCACGTCTTTCTTCTTATGCCTCAACTGGTTTTTATACACATTTCATGAGGCAGGCAGTTTCTCATTAAGGTCATTAGCTTGAAACAACTCACACATGTTCATACCCGCAGTAAGGATTTTAGCAACTAGGTTTTCATACTCATGTCATTAGTCCATAATGGGCTCATCATCAACAATGGTAAATTTTAACCACTTAGCAACTGAATATTTCTTAGTATCGGCATCATCATTCCCATATTTCACTTCTAACATATCCCAAATTTCCTTGACTATTTTGTACTTACAATAGATATCAAATAATTGGTTGATCATATGGTTAAGAAATACTCCCCAAACAGTACGATTATCCTTAGTTGTCTTAGGGTTGGTATTGTCATTAGGAATATCTTGAAATAGTACATAATCAATTTCATATTTCTGAAAGTAAAATAGAAATTTCTCAAACTATTGTTTAAAATTTATCCCATCTAGAGGCTCTAATCTAGTTAGGTCATGTATAATCCTCTGGGCTACGGTGATAGGGGCAAAACGTATGTGAGTCTCATTTGTAGACGACATATTGAATCTAATAATAGAGATATCTCACACAAAACACTCAAGCAGGAGTAAGAACAGAGCAATATTTTGAAAAAACACACAAAAACACAATCGAAAAAATTGCTAAAAATAGTATTAAAATGCAACAATTTCCAACAATCAGTAGCAGTTCCAAAAAAGATAGGCAAAATGCAATAAATATCTGACAACAGTAGCAACGTAATAATTTTTTGACTTAGATTTTTAGAAAAATAGTAATAAAATAAATTGGAACAACTTATTTGAATGCAAGGCATTGTGACAATTCATTGTCCTAAGACAGAAATTCCCCCTCTATGGTCCAGCAGGACAACAGGATCCGACCCCAACATTAATGCCTCCTCCACCAGCTTCAGTGCACTCCAAAAGGTGGAGTAGGAACTGTCTCCGAGAAGTTATAACAACAAAAGAATATAAAAGAGATGAGCTGGGAAGAAGATGTGTGTGTATTAGGAGCTATATGTGTCTATCAAGTGTCTATATAAGAAAATTTATATGTTGTATGGAAAAATGAAAAGCACGACAACCGAAGGAGGAAAAAAGTAGACATGTGGGTCAAATATATATAAAGGAGAGCTTTATATGTTAACCATGAAATAAAGATATATTAAAGTGTATTAAAGTTATGAACATTGTATGATAATAGCGGTAATAATGTTATAAATGTTATTAGTAACTGACAACTATTAAAACATATTAAATAGGTTTTGGAATAATGACTCCAACAACATTTTGATTTACTATAGGTTATATTATTCCCAGATTCACTTCTCCTTGTATAATTGATCCCCTTCGAGTTGATGACTAAGGGGAGTAGTGCATTAGGGTTTCATAAAAGGGTATAAATCAATCATTTTGCACAAAATAATAATACAATAAAAATGCACAATTAGATATATGCTAAAGAATACTTTCTCTGAAAAAAATGTACATAAAATGGACAAAGTTCTATTTTAATCCAACCATGTTAAAAATAATAGAATTTTTGTGAGAAATGGCCATGCTCAATACTACAAAATTATGAACTCAAACATAAAGCAAGATGACACCATATTTATAATACGAGAAGTCTTTAAACTGACGCTAATTTATTCTAAAAATAACTCACTGTCTTTCTTTACTCAACGTTATAGCTTAAAAATCAACAAGTAATCACAAACAATGTATAAACTTTGACACAATACTAAAATATCATTTGAAGTTGATTTTATTAAAAAATACAATCAAAATAAATAAATAAAATTGATGAAAGATTTTATTTAGGTCATTACTTAGTAAAAGAACATAGTTCTTTTTTATTATTGATATACTAAAGGAAAAAATAAGAACGAGAATAAAAGAAGTGAATAAGGAAAATAAGATATTTCCAATAAAAAATTACTTAATAGATATACTATAAGGTTCATCCCCTCATTAGATTTTTGTGTCAATTACACAATAGTGAGAATCTTATTTAAATACATCTTAAACTAAAATAGAAATTAAATATACACAAATTAAAATTTTAGATAAATCAAAATTAATTAAAAAGATTTGATTAAAGTATATTTGATTGTGATTACATTTAAATATGTTCATAATATCCCATCAGGCATAGATCAAAGTATAAAAATCATCTTATTCGTAAAAATGAAACTATAGGGATATCTTATTTGTAAGAACATAATGTCTAATATATTGGTTGATGATGCATTACTAGATGTAAGTTGTCAACATGACAAATAATCTTCAGCTTACATGGTTGTTGATACGAAGGTAGATAAAATCAACCCATATGATTCCTAACACATTTTTTAAAAAAATTTATTATACAAATTTAATTGAATGAAATATGGATATGAATACATAAACCTAGCTATTTTATATGTTTAAATACAAAACAACAAAGTAATGAGAAATAGGATGAAAGGAATAAAAGAGAAAGATGAGAGATTTATGTGGTTTGACTACTAAGAGCTATTCCACAAACACAACATAAAACTCACATCTTTATCATTAAATTTATGTATGTTTTCAAAAGAAATTGTAATTAAGATTATCTCATAAGATATTTTAACATCTCCCTAGAGGTAAATATGAATTGAATTGTAGCAATTAAAATAATCAAATTATGGTGATCCTATATCTTTATGAGAAAATAAATGATTCATTTATCATTCTAAAGATGGAGGTATATAAAGGCAATATTAAAGAAACAATTCAAAACTAACAACCCTAGTTTATAACAAGGTTTTATAAGAACAGAGAAGTTTACTTGCCCCTTGAAGCATATTTTCTCTAAGGGATGAGTATTAAAAATTGGTTGATACTCCTTCTGTGTTTCTTTTAATATTAATGTTTCATTTTTGGATTAAATTTCACATACAAGATAACATAATAGGATGAAATGCACCGTTTTACGAGGAAGATATAGATTGAGTGCTATTAAGTGATCCTTTATATCCTTTACAAGCTCCGCTGTAAATGAGATTAAAGGAAGAACATAATTCTAAAAATTTTTTGTTATTTCTTTCTATCCAAATCTTATAGATTATATAACCAAGCGAGACCTTCAATACCATCAAGTCTTCCTTTTCACAACTGCTATTCATTAGCCAATCATTCCAATCCTAGAAACTGGAGCTACTAGGAAAAATATTGCATAACAACTATATGTAGGTATAGAACTTGGTGGTAAAGTTACAATTGAAGAATAAATAATGAATGATTTAATTTCATCTTTACATAAGACAAAAGTTATGGGATGTTCAGAAAATTATTGAGTCTATTATTAGTACTCAATTTCCTTTAAAAGCTAATTAAAGCATTAGTGAGCCATGAGGACTAGCTTGCTATCAACATAGTTAGGATCAAGTGAACAACCAAGGAGATGATTCCTTATGCTATACCTTAGTAAGAGTTTGAGATACAGGTGAGCATTATTTAAGACTTATAAGACTTAAATTCCAACATTTGGTTAGAGGTCCTAGTCTTAACCAATTATCATCCTAAAAATAAGTAAGATTTCCATTGTGTTTCATTGATAATGTTAGACCCTAAATTTTATTTATTTATTTATTTGTTTACTTTTAGAATTTAGTCATTAATTTAGCAAGTATAAATAGAAAATAGAATTTTTGAATAGAAATGTTAGAATTAAGTTAGAGTATAGTATGGTGTTTAATAGGTTAAAGGAGTTAGTAGACATTATGTTAAATGAGGAGGGGTAAAATTGGAAAGACAAGGCAAAATGATCTTAAATAAGAAAGAAGGGGAGAAAATCGTGAAGGAATAAAGAAAGAAGAAGAAAAACGTGGAGAAGCTAGGAAAAGAAGAAGAAAATCGTGGAGAAGGAGAAAGAAGAAAAAGGAAGAAGAATCAACTTGTTTTAGGTAAATTTCCATCATCTTTTCTTCTTGTTTGGGTAGAAAAAGAAGTAGAGAAATGGGTTTGTGTTGGGAATGAAGGGAGAAAGAAGAG
>JANIPM010000005.1:15497188-15508241 GCA_027478405.1 Erythroxylum cassinoides
AATTGAGCGCGTAGCACACCAACTTCGTGTGGCGCGGACTCGGATATCACCCACGATATCGGGTTCGGGTCCTGCGGGGTTGGGGCGCTACATCAGTGACTTCTTTTACGTGTCGGTTGAGGTTAGTGAGTTTTGTTATTTACTAGGTTTTTGTGTACTTGGTTTAATTTGAGTATTTGTTTATAGTTTGAACCTCTCATTTGAACTTGCTGCATTTTTAATGTAAATGGCCTGAACCAACCAAAACTAGTATGTGGTATGAACTTCAGTTTATGGCTTTAAATTTTAAGTAATGTTAATCTAACTTCAAGTTTATGGTATGAATGTATATTTGTTTTATGATGGGATTGATAAATGAATGATTTTAGGGGTTTTAAGGAACATTAATATAGGATATTGGTTGAGTTGCTACCGAAATAAAGAACGAAGAAGAAATGTTGAAGTGCTATTTTTGTGTGTATATAATGTGATGTATATTTACTTATTTATATACTCTAAATGACTTTAACTAAAAAACAAATCAACTAATTATTACACAATATTAATGTACATAATTCTAGGACTTTGGAGATGGTTAAATCATTAGTCTCTTGTGTTTAGTAATTTATTTTACTTCTTCATATTTTAAATAGTTGAGCAATGACCATAAACCTTACCATAATTATGGAAATTTACATTGCTTAGTTTGCTAGTATTTTTCTTAGTTTTTTTTATTAATTTATGCTAGAATTGGCAAAATTCTTATATTGTGTATGCTATTTGGCACTTGAGCTCTTGTGGCTTAAATGTTGTTGGTCATAGTTTCACTAGTAGAAAGAAAACTCTGACAATTAAAAGTAGCTGCATGTCTTTATAAACTAACACTTTTAAGTTTAACTATAATAAAGTGAATAGCAATTAAGACAAGCCATTGTATTATAATTATGTGGTATATGTGCATTTTCAATAGGTTTGTGATCCTCTAGATTTTTAAGAGAAACTCTATTATATTAGAAACTGGGAATTTCAATCATCAATTCCATCAAATAGGAGAGTTGGTGGAATGGGAAGTTCATGTATTGATTTATGAACAAAGAAGACTCTTTAACATTTGACTCATGTTAAATGTACACAAAGTCTGCATATTGATCGAATTCTAAAAATTCCACTAGTCTCGAATTCTAAAAATTTCACAAGCCTAGGAGTCATAATGAGAACTTGTTTTCTTGATTCACATGTGTAAACAATGTCACTTACCATAGTTTTGAAATCAATTTTAGGTGATTAATTCAATTAGTTAATACTTAGGGGATGTTATGTAAAGTTTAGATGTTCTGTAAACTTTGGGGAACATGAAGGATACTAACTATGGAATCACTATTTGAAATTAACAATTTTGCATAAATGAGTAATGATGATAGATCTTGGATGTATAGACTATTAACAGCTAATGGTTTCATTAATCCTGAGTTTGCTAACAGAGTTGAAGCTTTTATTCATTATGCACGTTCTCAACTTGCATATATGGATGGCCCCAAGATCAAATGTCCATGTAAAAAGTGCAAACACATTCATTTCCTTCCTATTGATAAAGTGAACGGGCATTTTTGAGAAAGGGTTTTTTCCCAAATTATTTTGAGTGGACATGACATAGATTTGTAGCAACTCAAGGGGTAATGAAGTACAATCGTCAATGAACTTAAATGAGTTTAAAGGGGGAATTGGATTTAGAACAAATAATGTGGAAGCTAATGAAAATCCTTACATACAAATAGTTTATGATACAACCGGTTATACCTTTTAGGAAAATATAGAAAATCTTGAAGAAAAACCAAACCCACATGTAAAACAGTTTTGTGACTTACTACATTCAGTTGAACAAGAATTATGGCCAAATTATGAGACATGACTCAATTGTTTTCAATTGCTCGAATATTGAACATAAAGTTTGAAGGGCATATTTCTGATCATAGTTTTGGTAAAATTCTTAGATGTTATAATGAATCATTGCCTCTTGATCATACAGTGCCTGATAGTTTTTATAATATGAAGAAACTTATTAGTGGTATTAGTTTGTCTATTGAAAAGATTGATTGTTGCAAATTGGGATGTATATTGTATTGGGGAGATAAGGTGGAATTATAAGGGTGCAAATTTTGTGGACAATTTAGGTTCAAGCCTAGAAAGCGTTCTATGAAATAAAAATTAGTATCCTAGAAGCGGATGTATCATTTCTCGCTAACTTCAAGACTTTAAAGACTATATGCTTATGATGTTACTGCATCTCTCATTGAAAATGGCATAATGAACACGCACAAGAAGATGGAATAATAAGTCATCCATCAAATGCACTGGCATGGAAACATTTCAATAACACTCATTATGAGTTTGCAGATGAAAGTAGAAATGTTAGGGTGGGATTGTCGACAGATGGATTCTAACATTTTGGTCAATCAGGCTAAAAATATTCATTATAGCCAATCATAATTACTCCTTATACTTTGTCTACATGTATGTGTATGAAAGAGGAATATATGTTCTTGACAGTGATTGTGTCAGGGCCCATAAATCCAAAGCATAAAATTGATGTATTCTTGCATCCATTGATATTTGAATTGCAACATCTTTGGGAGTATGATATTGAGACAAATGCTGTGTCTCTAAAACAAAATTTTATGTTGAGAGCGACTTTGATGTGGACCATTAGTGATTTTTCGGCATACGCTATGTTATCTGGATGGAGTATAGCAGGGAAATTGGCTTGTCCTTATTGTGACAATAATTTTGATGGGTTTTATCTTCCAAATGGGGGTAAAACATATTAGTTTGATAACTACAGGAAATTTCTTTCTCCAGATCATCCATTTAAACGAAATAAGCAAAAGTTCATTAAGAATAGTAAAAACACCTTCTCTCCCTCACAAAGTTGGTGAAGAGATATTGTAGGATATTGAGGAATTAGGCTTGCCGAAAGTTACAGATTTTGAAGATGATGAAGTTAATACAAGCATTAGTAAAAACTTGGTTAGAGAAAACGAAGCATATTTTGAGACTTGTCATATTGGAAAACTAATTTGATACATCATAATCTAGATGTAATGTATATTGACAAAATTATTTTTGACAATTTGTTCAATACTATAATGAACATTGAAGGGAGGGCAAAAAACAACACAAAATTACAATCTGATTTGAAATTTTTTTGTAGAAGGAATGAGTTACATAAAGATCTTCACACCATTAAATATCTGAAAGCATGTTACACTAAAAAACAAAAGGAGATATTGTATGAATGGTTGAAAGGTCTAAAGTTTCCCAATGGTTATGTTTCAAACTTGATAAGGTGTGTGGACATAAGGAAGTACAAATTATTTAGGATGAAAAGTCATGTGTTTATGCAAAGGTTAATTTCAATTGCATTTCAGGAGTTGCTACTGAATAAGGTTTGGGAAGTAATAACAAAATTAAGTTTGTTTTTCAAAAGTTTAACATCATCTAAAATCAAGTTGGCTTAAATTGAAAAACTAGAAAGGGAAATTCTAGTAATTTTGTGCAAGTTAGAAGGAATTTTTCCTCTAAGTTTCTTTGATTGTAAGGAACATCTACCTGTACATTTAGTACGCGAGGTAAAACTAGCCAGTTCAGTTCAATAGCGATGGATGTATCCGTTTGAGAGGTAATTCAACAAAAATGATTGTAATTGAAGTAATAACATGTTTCCACAACTAAATTGTAATAACCCTATTCGCTAATATAGGTAATTGCATCACTTGAAGAAAAATGTCAAAAATAAGGTTAGAGTTGAAGGTTCGATATGTAATGCTTATTTAGTGGAGGAAGCTAGTATATTTTGTTCATATTATTTTGAGTTGCATGTTCACACGAAAGAAAGAAAAGTTCCTTGTAATGAAGATAGGGGAGGAACAAGTAACGTTGACAGTAACCTATCCATTTTCACATATCGTGGACGAACATATCGACGTTGAATAAGAAGAATGTTAATAGAGGAAGAAATTGAGGCTATCCATGATTACATTTTATTGTACTGTCAAGAGATTCAACCTTTCGTGTAGTAAGTTGAAATTGATTATTTAGGTTTTGAAATTTACTGTTATTCATAACTGAAATATGTAATAATGTTTTTAGATTATACGAAGAATTATTATGCAAGATAGTGCCCTACAAAACATAGGATGATATCAATAAAGAACTTGAAAGATAATTTCCTCAATAGTTCGAGAAATATGTAAGTTTTCACTTACAAATATTGAAATGATTGAATTATAAGATTTAAGTGTTCAAATGACATTATACTTTTTAATATGATAATTTCTTTTATGTAGGCCTTAGAAAATCCAATAGAAAATAAGTTCATATGTGATCTTGCAAAGGGACTTTTGTGAACTGTTAAATCGTAGCCGGTGTATTTCGTTAATGGATACAAATATCATATAGATATCATAGTCATAGCATGGAAACAATAAATAGTGAAGTTTGCATATAGGGAGAATTGATGGATTGCTATGGTAAAATTATTGAGATACTTGAAATTGAGTACCCTACATTACCAATAAAGTGAAGTGTGATATTTAAGTGTGACTAGTTTGATCCAACTCCAAATGTTGGTACAAAAGTGCATAGCTGATGCAATCTAGTTGAAATCAACAAGTGAAGAAGATTTAGAAAATTTGAACCTTTCGTGTTGACAATGCACGCGATCTAGCTGTATTATGTCCCTTTTCCCAACTTCAATGAGATAAGTCAAATTGGTTGACCATTTGCAAAGTTAAACCTATAGTTGTTTTTAAATTACATGGAAAAGGAGAACAGAGAATTGAAAATGAAGCGTTTCAAGAAGATGTTTATGAAATAAATGCATCTGTCACTTATGATGATAATGAACCTTTGAATAATCCATTTAATGAACATGTTAAAATTTCATCTCGAGATGATGACAAGGGCCAGAGATCTGAAGAGGAGCCTAACTTTGATTCTAATTCTTCAGAAAAAAAGATGATTTTGATTTACAATTACATGATGATAACAATTAATTTGTGTTTGTAATTGAATATTTTATTCAATAAATCAATTATTTCCTTTTCAATATATTGTGTAAAATATTGAATTCAAATTGTTATATTCCTAGAAAATTCAATCAAATATGAATTTCAGGTTGAAATATGCTACTAAAGAGAAAACAAAATATAATACGACCAAGGTTCAAACAACGATTTGAAGTTGCTTACTGTCTATGTGAAGCATCACATTCTGTAGCTGGAACTGAATCACCTCCTCCCCCTCCAGCTATTACACCTACAAATGAGGCATTACCTTCCGTACTTGCTGCTACACCATCCACCACCCCTACATCATCCGCTACCCTATAGCAACAGAGATATCAGGGGTAAACGATGCGGATGAAGGAGGCGACCGCCAACCTAGAGCTAAGGGACTTAATGGAAGAACTTACATCACAACTGTCAATAATCTGTAAGTAAAAATACACGAAACACTATATGTTTATAATTAAGTTATAGGTTTAAATTTTAAAATGTTATAAAATTATTTATGTTTATATTAGGTTGATTCCGTTTAGACCATGCTCAAGAAGCATGACATCTAAATTCAAGGAGAGGATTGATATTGAGGGTTATGTATGGAAGAATATCTTTTAGACCACAAACGAATTTTACTATCAGGAGTTTGAGATAAAAAAAATTATTTTCTTTTTAAATTTATTTTTATACATTAATTAGATAAATATTATTACATTATAAGTATTTATCGAATGTTTTTGTTTTGTTTCAAAAAGAATTTTTTTAAGATTCTGAATTTGACGCAGTCATTAATAAATTATGGGATAGACAAGCACGTACAAATTATTGGGACTTTATTGGTGTGATATACAAGGTTGGTGTACGATTGTCTTATATTTCTGAACAAATATGGAGTCGTTGACAACAGCATTGGACATCACCTGAGGCAATGCCCATTTTAGAGCATAATTCTACCAACTGACATGGAGGACTGGAGGGAGAGAGTCTTCACGCATATACGGGAGGATCTATTACCCACCACGAGCATGCACAGAGGCTTGTAAATATCTAAACTTTACACTTACATTATGATTGTTTTACTTTGCTGTATATCAATTTAAATTGATGTGTTAATATTGAAATGAAAATATGTGTATTATAGCTAATTATAATATTATAAATGTCTGATACCATATATGACTGTGATGTTGAGTTATTTTATTTATTTAACATGGGGTAAATATCATAAAACTAGAGGAAACTTTGCCGTAATTTTTATAAATTCTAGTTCACTTATAACATTTTATTCTTATATAGGAAAAGTCTATATGCATGAGGCCTACACCCTGTCAGCTCTTTTTGCACACTCAAACTAAGAAGCATGAAGGTGTGACATTCGTCAACACTCGATATAGAGAACTAAATGTATGTGAAATTTATTGTTTAATATTAATGCTTAATAATTATCACTTACTAATATAAACATTATCTTCTGCTAGGACCAAATATAAGAAAACATTTAACGACAGTCTCAACAGTCTGAAGATGTTGATGAGACTCAACTTATCTTCATGTAGTGAGTGGTAGAGACTGTCGTGGAAGGATATTCAGCTTAGATTTATTTGTGAACCCATGTTATTCGTAATCCTCCATGTCTAGTACAACAACATCTAGTAGGTGTTCGATAACCAATAAAGTCCATGAGCTTCGAAACACAGTGTAGATGTTGGCAACTTAGCTACAAAAGTCAATGGAGTATATAATTTAGCTCCATAGTGAGATGGATAAGTTGAAGGGGAGGGACAACACCTCATCATAGCAAACAGAGCATCCGCGGTCACCAAATTAATAGTGTACTTATAATCATTTCATTTGAATTACAAATACTTATTATGTATAAATTAATGTTTTTATTATCAATTAAGATAATTTTAACTTTATATCATCAATCAACTTTCTGTTTAAACAAATTCAATGTATAAAAAATCAAAATATTATGCACAGATAATTTATAACTATTTAAATTATGCATCAACCATAAGATTATCAAATAAAATTTAATGACATGATTTTTTTTAAAATCCTGTTAATTTACAGATGGAGAAACAAAAGTGCGTCGGTAAAATCAATTCCATTTATCGACAAAAAATAACAAACTGGTGGTAATATTGATAGTAAGTTATAGACGGAATAATCAATTTCATCACCAATTTTACCGACAAGATTTGCTGCAGAATAGCCATCAGTTTACTCACCGATGGAATAAACATAACCGTCGGTAATGTTGTAATAAAATTACTGACGGAATAACCAATGCCGCCTGTAAATTTGCCGACGTACAAATTTTGACTGTCATAAATTTGCCGATAGTTGATCGTACAAACAATCGTCGATATATTCACCGACGGTTACATAAATTGTCCGTTGGTAAATTTACTGACAAATATTCTGTTATTCATCAGAAATTATTACCTACGAACTTTTTATGATGTCTTGGTCTGTCGATAAATTCCATCGTTAAATTGTCTTACCAACGGAATGTTTAGGTTTTCCATCGATAATATTTGTCGCTAAATAATATTTTTCTTGTAGTGTATTGCAAAATCAGTTATTTATATATTACTTTACAATAAAAATATTAATTTCAGATAAAACTAAAAATTCTTACCTCATCACTTACTTAATAATGTAGATTTTTGATGAACTGTAACAATCACATTTCAAACTTCTCTCAACTTATATGTAACTTTCCCCATAAATTAAAAAAAAACTAAATCAATATCGAGTCTAATTTTTTGACGAACTACTAATACATGCATATGACATGAAGATAAATTATTGTAAATAATATAAACTTTTGACTTCTTTACATGTATAATTATTAAGGTTAAAGACACATGACCAGACAATTCAACCATATAAAGCCAATGTTTTGACAGAGGCCGCTGCATGTGGGATGTTAATGTAATGTACAGGACGGTGAAATCGAATAATTTAAGGATGGGTTGTGATTTTCTTAAGTATTATAATTAGTATTGTTTAAAATATTTTACACATTAATAAATAATTTAACAAAAGCAAGAATACTTTGAGCGTTATTAGTTTTTAATAGTCATGAAATCGTCAAAACGATGAATTTCATAATTTAATTAAAGATGGATTGTTTTAGAATGATTGTTTTATAAAATAAATTAATATGTCAATCATTAAGTATTGTAACGCTAGATTTAACAACTAAATGATGGGAAATGCTGGCACATTATACAAGGCCTAATGGTTGCACCAACAATTAACGTGCCATTAATTAATTGAGCAGGTTGAACTTGACCAATTAATTAAATAATATGGTCATATCGATCGATTTTGAGAGCTGGAGTAGGGCAAGGAAAAATGATACCGTCGATTTTGACTAAGGTACTCTCTGTTAAATTAGAATACCAATTTTTATTGAAGTTTTAACTAAAATCCTTCATGATTTGGATTTTCAAAGATTCTATCAAATCCACCTACCCATCAAAACATTGCAAGCCTTGGGGTCATGGTTTAATAATTTTGAATTAAAAGATAAAGAAAATAAACCATTTTATGAAAATACACACAATTTTTTATGGTCAAATTGAGTCTCAGAAGTTAGTACTTGCAAATATCAATCTTCATGGTCCATCATGCATACAAATTGAAGCCAATCATATATATAAGCAAACTTGTGATACTGTTTTTTTTTTTTTTTTTCCATTTGTGTCAATACATGTACATGTACTTGGCATTAATTATAACATGTACACAATAAAGCTCAGTAATCCTTTTCCAATCAACAATACGAAAAGTTATGACAAGATGAGAAAGCTTCTCACCTTTTAGAAACTTGCTTCAAAATAATAAGGTAGTCATGTCTAAACCAAGAATGAAGTCCCATCTTTATCTAATATTATCTTATTTTTCAAACAAGTTGATATGTATCATTAACTATTTTGAGACCAATTAATTTCAATCAAACCAATACCAAATACTCGTAACTTGTGGACAGACATGTGACCAATTACTTCGAAACTACACAATATCATGGAATTAAATCACGGACAGTGCGAGCATTTGTCTAAGCTCTTGAAGACTTGCAGTTGCAGGCTACGCACGTTATACTCGTGTACTTCCTATCGCTTGACGATTAACTCTCTTAAAACAATTAGGAAAACGTTTTGTGATCCTTGAGTGGTGGTGGCGTGTCACATAGGGTAAAATAATATTAAAAATTTATACCAATTATTTTATGTATCCACGGATAAGTTTAAATTTTTGATACAAGAAATAAACAATTAAATATGTGGAAGAATTACCAGTAAATTAAAGAAAAATTGTAAGAATTATTGACAAACTCACTTGTTCATATATATTTTCATATCATTTAGATAAGTTTTTGTCACTAAAATTGATCTTTATGGTTTTATTTGAATATTAATTGAATTATTGTACCTTACATTTAATTTATATTTATAGGAGCAAAAAATTGATGTATCTTGATTTAAATATGATAAATTAATCTTTGGACAATTGATATTACTTTATTTGTAATTTTTATTACAAGGTACTTTAAAAAATTAGAGCTAAGAAAGATTAAGAGGAGTGATCCACAAAGTTAAAGAGGAAACACACGTTATAAAACAACAGTAAAAAACACAAGCAAGATAGAAGGAAATGACAGCAGTGGGACATTGAATAATACACCAGAAATGGCAACGTATTGAGACAACAAAAGAGAGAGGCAACGTGGACTGGAAAGAAAGAACAAAAATGACAATGTGGGAGAATAGGTTTTGGACGAGAGCGTTATGCATACGGGTTTTGGCAGCACACAAACTTAGTCTGTCATAAAAAAAACACTAAGAGGCTGGCGGCGTGGTGCATGATCTGGGCGCAAGAGATGTAGGCGTAGGTGTGAGCTAGCTGTTTGTGAGGTGCTGTGTGTGCGTGTCTGGTGATGTGTGTGCGCGACGTCTAGGCTGAGAAGGATTGGAGATGAATTAAATTATTACATCAAGCAAAAACAAAGGAGCAGGTGGCAATTGGCTTGGAGTTGGCTATGTGGTGTGTTGCTTAGAGTTAGCTGTGTGGTGTGTTGCATGGTGTGCGGAGTTGGAGACACGCAAGGGAGGCAACAGGAAAAAAAATAGCTAGAGCAAGGCAAAAGGCGTGCATGAAGGTGGGTGTGGGCTGTGATGTGCGACATTTGCGTCCCAAGTGTGTTGCGTGGTGATAGGTTGCTGAGGAGAGTGTGTGAGTTGGAGGCATGTGTTGCGTGGAAACTAGGAGCCAAACATCTGGGCAGAGATAGACCAAAACTAGAGACTTAAATTGTTACATCAGCGTGCATTTGGAGAGTGGTCTCTGCGTGTATCTAGTGGAGCTTCTTGTGCGTACGTAGGCAAGTGATTTGTGGGTGGTTCGGCATTTTTGCATGGGTTGCATGATTTTGCAACTAGTGTGCATGACATGAGTGTGTGGGCTGGGACGTGAAGAGAAGTGACGTGGTTTGGTCTGGGTAACGCAAGGAAAAATCTGAACCCTCATCTCCTACAAGTCCGAAAACTCTCATTCCTACTTTTCATGGCTGACCGTCGGAGCTTAATATTAGCAACATCTTCAATGGATTTCCGTGGCTTATTTATCCTAATCTTTTTGTTCAATGGCAACAACAGGGGCTTGGATTTTTATATGGCAGTTTAAACTGCATTTTTCTTAAAACCATTGAATTATTTAGTGATTCCTAGGTCTTAAGATAACTATTTAATTATTTAAAGTTGCGTATTGATTATATCTTTGAATTGGAAGATTCTGTGGCTGGATTATTGTTTAGCAATTAATATTGTGCTGATTTTGGATTTAATTTTATTACTTTATTTTGGGCCAAGGCTTTGTATTGAGATTTTAACAAAATTGGTGATTGTTCAAGGTCACTTGAATTATTGGATCATTAAATTTGTTGCTGTCATTAATTCTGTTTCTTAATTATTGAGTAAAAATAGAGCATTAGTTTTAGTATC
>JANIPM010000005.1:15518298-15531226 GCA_027478405.1 Erythroxylum cassinoides
TGTCCCGTCTCATCCTGTCTTTACCTGCTGCAGACGGCAACCAAACGCAGGGTTATTGTTGGAAAAATAGGCGCGAGTGGTTTTACCAGTAAGCACTCATCAAAACCCACCTAATCCCTTGCTTCGAGTTAAACCTGGGCAAGGCAGAGGTAAGAGGTAATGTATGATGTCATCAATACCCTATAACTAGCCATGGATGGCAATGGACCACTTAAAGGACTAAAATTATTTGAAAAATCTGAATTCAATATGAAGTCTACATTATTTGATTTAGAAGAGTTAAGCTTTGAATTTAATTAAAAAATTATTTTATATTTTTCATTTTTAAAAAATTTGCGAAACTAACCTATGGCTCGACTCATTGTTATCTCTGTTAAACATTATCCTTTAAAACCTAAACTTTTTATGTTTAATCAAACATTTTAATAAACCTTTATTTAAAGTGTTTTTATTTTTTTAATTTAATTGATTAAATCTCTTTTTTAATCTTGTTTTTAAATTTTAGATTTGTTTGCATATGTATATATAGTTATTACATATATATATAGTTCTAAAATTTATTTTAGCTAAAACAACGAATTAGATCTAGACTTTACATACAACACGTTACATTCAGACAATACTTCTGATTTATTCTACATAATTATACGATCACTTAATATAATTGAAACATGGGTTTGATCAAGTGATTAGTGGTTATAAAATACTTAAATCCATAAAAATTTGTGTGCACCACGCAAAAATATATACATTTGTGTTTTCACTTCTCACATAATATATAACGTGATTATAATGTATCAAATGCAGTCTATAAATTAAATAAGTACATTTTGAAAAAAAAAAGGGCATAATAATAACCACTAATACTCTAGTTAATCAGTATATAAACTAAGATGTCTTTTATCCCACTCACGCACGAAACCAAAATAATTAGCTTCAACGAAACCAAAATAATTAGCTTCAATTTCAGTTGAAATGATAATTGTTTTAGAATTATAGCTATTATGATACATGCATCAAAGCTCGTGTTTCAGTCGCTCATAATCAGAAGCTAAATAAGGGTTTCAAAACAAGTTCGTTTATTCAAAAATATTAAATAACTAAAAAGAGGAAAAATATGTTACCCTAAAAACATCTAAAGCAACATTCTTATTACTCTCATTTGTGTTTCCTAGAGCTATTGTCGCCTTTGTTAAACGGAAGGTCATATTATGCATATAATATCTATTTTATTTAGTGCTTCCACTCTTATATAACTTTTACAGTTAGTGTTTATGTTATTTCCTTTTTCCAATTCCTATTTTATGTCTGTTTCTGTGCACAGTAAGTTAAATCTTCTCTTTAGATTTACTGTAATCCCATTTGCATCAACAGTAATTATTGCAATGAGTAGCCAACAATATCATCCGTAAAACATTATGTAGAATCCTGCCTTGCTCATAATTTTTGATCGGCATCTAGTTCTCTATCTTCAAAAAAGCATTATGAATCTGAATCATTATCAGACCACCGACCAGCTATGGTTTCCAAGTTCCTATATATTATGTTACTGTAGACTCCTTGGTGCATGTCCTTCTCAGGTAAGCGAAAGATCTATTCTGCACAAGCCATTGCCACAAGAATACTGAGGAGTCGTTATTAGTAGCGGATTAATATGAGAACAGTCGTCTGATGGTCCAAAGTCCTGTAGAGCCATAAACCTTTCCTAATAATCCACTTGCTATGTGCCCGTCAAGATCTAGTACAATTCTGCCATGCTCATAGATAACTAATCGTTATCAGGAACTCAAATTATTATCCTGTCTAGAAATTTTTGGAGTTTGAATATGAAATTCTGGCACTGACAAGATCTTCAATTTCTCATTAAAGATTAGAGAATCTATCAAACAAGGAGAGTGTAGATGATAAGATTTGATATATTAGGAACATATATAGACAAAAGAAATTAAAGCAAAGGGCATGGACTAGTGGAAGGCAAAACCACTTGCATGCGTTATAAAAAAAATGGACAAGTTGGTGGTAGAAATATCACTAGATTTGGAGGCCCACCTATATATATATATATATATAGATGTGTATGTATGTATATGTTAGTAATTATCTCACTTTGCACTTTCTGGGATTATTGTATTTGTATGGACAGAAATTGGAATCCGATTGATGGGTTCTTCTTTAATCATTCCTGTCTCCGTTTCTCTTTTATCTTTTATTCATACATAGCCAGCCCTAAACAAAACTATATGAAAGCTTTATCTTTTATGAATATAGTTGTTTACATGTAGGGTATATCCCTTTAACAAATATCGTTTCTTAAACTCAAAATTGTTTTTTTTTTCAATCAACCTGAATTAAATCGTTTATTAGTTGAACACACATCTTTAGAGAGACATTTGCTTTTTTTAGCATTTAGATGTTTGCCCACCTATCTTTTGCATGGACATATTTTTAGAGGAAGCGAATTAATGTATAATTACATCATAATCAGATGCACTAGTGGTGCAGTAGTAATTTGGGTGATACGTACGAATGCTGAAAAAAAGCAATTGAAAAGAAGAAAGAATGAATCACCCATCAGCTGTTTTTGTTTTTGTTGTTCAAGGGAGTATAAATGTAAGAATCAATTGGTCTTTATAAAGAAACGAACCTTTAACTTTAGTTTTCTTCTCTGCTTTACTGTATATTTAGACAAGTGCAGTACTTTCACCCTCAATTTTCTTTAGTTGACTGAAGTTCCCACCACCTCTCCTCTTTGAGTTTATTTATTTATTTTTTCTATAAGCACTCTAAACAGAAAAGTTAAAATTCCCTTCATTAAAAAGGCGGGCATATACTATGCCTCGTAAATCAAACGCGATACCTGCTCTAATGCTTGGGTGGTTTGGACTGTATTACATACACTTATATTCTTATCATTTATGTTTTTTGTAATATAACTTTGAATAACAAGCATATTATGCTGATGAGAGAGGCATAGGAACAGCTGACATGGGTTCAGGAGAGTGGTGTAATCTACATTGAGTTTCATGGAATTGTCAAAATTGCACCTAAACTAGAGAGATGAAGTTTTGACACACACCCACACACACAATATATATATAATGTAATCCTAAATTTAGACATATTATCTTACATATGAAAATGTTTTTGGAGCTGTGGCATTGGGATCTAATTTGTTGATAGTCATGGATAACTGAAATAATTCATCGGAGAGTAGAATACTCTTTATTGATTTGCGCGCATTTGAACGTGTGGAAGACCACATATAAGTGATGCTATTTCAGTTTGATCGGTGTTTTCGGCCATTGATTAACAAGAGTTCGCATAGCTTGACCTTGGTCCCAATATGCAGGGAACACTGGGCGTCATGCCATTGTCCTTTAACTACCATAAAAGTACATAAAAAGAAGTAACAAGTTAATCTCCACGTTATGTGAGCAGTTAAACTGAGATGGCACTTGTTCATTCAGAAAAAAAAAATTCCACAAGACCATGATAATAGACATGAGAATTTTTCTGATTCACAAACACATAGCACGCGCATTAGATTTAATATGATCATAGGACAGAATGACAAGAAAGGAAAAGGAAAAGAAACGAGAGGAAAAGCAAGTCTAGAAAGGGCATAACAATAGCTTGTGAAGTCAGAAAGACTGTGAGTTTCACAAGATTGAGCCCTTGTAAGATCCCACTTGCTTCATGATCTAGGAGGTATGTGCGAAGAGGTGGGAAGCACCATGATTTGTCTACTAGGCAATACCCAGTTGATAGGGTTTTACGATCCCACGTACTCTAAAAATTGTCTTTTTTTTTGTCTAGCAACGTGCATGCGTATTAGAAGCACATAAAAAAAAAGAAGAAGATGGTTACAGCAGAAATCGGTTGGGACTGTCAGGTTGTATAGTATTGCTAACTTTCGTGACACTCCCTGTCCCATTTGGCTTCAGGCACCGTTTAGACTTGGTCGGCCGGAGGACGTATGATTCCTAATTTCATGTTCAAGATGTTAGATGTATGAAATTCAACATAACTACAAAACATGGCTAAGTGTCTGTATCCATTTAACTGAAAAAAGTCTTAATATAGATGAAATATACTCATCATGCCTCAAAATCAACTTGACTTAAATGTTCTTTCAGTTTGAATTAATTAAAAGTTGAAGAGAGATTGGAAAGTTGGCTTAAGGGATGGCATAGAGGCTGGGCCGAAGATCATTTTCATATGCCATGGAGAAAATCCAGGCCTGCGTCTCTCTCCACTATATAAACACATGCGCCCCAGCTCAGTTAGGGGTAGCCACGGGGAAAAAAAGAAAAAAAGAAAGGCAAACTATTTAACGTCTCCCTTCCCTCCACAACCACACTCATCATCACTAACGGTGAAACACATTAGTTCAGACTTCAGCAATTTGCTGTCTTCATGTCACTTAACTGTACAGTGCCAAAACCTGAATACGACAGCACTGCTCCAGTAGTAGAAGTTCCTCCAGAGATGTCTCAACCGAATGATAGGGCTGTCCTTCCCTATCCTGTACAAGCCAATTCTCAGTCTGTGCTCCAGTTATCCATATATCCTATTACTTTGAAGGTCTCATCTCAATCTCACCAACCTCGAGTCATAAAAGTGATCATGCATATATTTAGTTTTTGTTTTTTAGCTCCAGTACTGAAAAGCATTTCTCTTTCTTATTAGTGCCTGACATATATATTGTTGTTCTTCCTTTTTCAGTTTGAGGAGGTTGTCTACAAAGTTAACCTAAACAATAAGGATTTTTGTCAGGCTGGTACATCGATCACTCAAGAAAAGACCATATTAAATGGTATAACAGGCATAGTGTCACCAGGAGAGATCTTAGCGATGCTAGGTCCATCAGGTAGTGGCAAAACAACCCTACTCACTGCTCTCGGAGGCCGTCTAAATGGGAAACTTTCCGGCAAGATCACGTACAACAGTCATCCCTTCTCGGGCATGGTAAAGCGACGAACGGGATTTGTTGCTCAGGACGATGTTTTGTACCCTCATCTCACAGTTACCGAGACTCTTGTGTTCACTGCACTGCTAAGGTTACCAAGAACATTGACCAGGGACGAGAAGGTACAGCATGTGGAGCGAGTGATCGGCGAACTGGGATTGACTCGGTGCCGGAACAGCATGATTGGAGGTCCACTTGTAAGAGGAATATCAGGAGGAGAGAAGAAAAGGGTAAGCATCGGCCAAGAAATGCTAATCAATCCAAGTTTGCTATTGTTAGATGAGCCCACCTCAGGATTGGACTCAACAACAGCTCAGAGGATTCTGACAATAATCAAAAGGCTAGCACTTGGTGGACGAACAGTGGTCACTACTATCCACCAACCATCAAGTAGACTTTACCACATGTTTGATAAGGTAGTTTTGCTCTCAGAGGGATGTCCCATCTACTATGGCCTCGCCACTGCAGCCATGGAATATTTTTCCTCTATCGGTTTCTCCACATCTATTACTGTCAATCCTGCGGATCTCTTGCTTGATCTTGCCAACGGTAACTCTCTTGTCTCTATTCAGACATTTCCCTTGCTTATTCCAGAAATCACTTCATGTTAATTTTTCCAAGTGAAGGTGAATCAACAATAGTAACTGAACCATAACCTGCCCTCATCAGAGGGAGGAGTAAAGTTTCCTTCTTTCCCCTCAATTTGGCTTTCATCGGCATGAGGTGGGGATTGCTAGTTGGCCCACTAAAGCTAATGCTTATATTAGAACATTTTTGACATTGAGACCCACATAACCAACCATATGAGCATAGCTATACGTACATCGTATCCTGTCCTAAATTAGTTAGCCCACTGGAAATCTTATAGGAAAAAATAAGTGGTGGGTTATTAAATAATAATCCATTTAGTCAGTTCAGCATCAAACTATGTGCAAAGTTTTTGCAATAAGAGTTCAAATTAACCCTCAACGTTTCGAAACTATTAAGGCTTAAATCGTACTTTGTGCCAACCCTGAGGGACCATTTGATCCTTTTGTTAAGCACGGTAAAGGCAACACATTTTTTCCTTTGGACAATGGTCTAAGTTAGTTACACATGTGCAGGCATTTCTCCCGAGTCTAAACATGCAACTGAGCAAGGTGAATCCATGGAACAAGAACGGAAGATGGTAAGAGAAGCTCTTGTATCTGCTTATGAGAAGAACATTTCTGCAGCATTGAAAACCGAGCTATGCAATTTGGAAGTCAAAACTTATAATTACACAAAAGATGCCTCAGCAAGTAAGTATTAAGCTTCATTCTGATATCTTTTACTTGCTATATTGAATCGAATTCAACCTCCTGCATTGCTCTTGGTGGCTGATGTTAAATATTGTTATTTAAATGTAACAGAAGTTAAAGTGAGGTCAGAGCAATGGTGCACAAGCTGGTGTTATCAGTTCAAGGTGCTCTTTCAACGAGGGCTGAGAGAGAGGAGATACGAATCCTTCAATAGGCTTCGAATTTTCCAAGTCATAAGTGTTGCTACACTTGGTGGACTCCTTTGGTGGCACACCCCAACTTCTCACCTTGCAGATCGGGTAAGGTTCAACCTTTTCTACTCAACGAAATGACTACTCCTTTTCCAAATTCTGAACAAAAAGTTTGCATTGCAGATTGCGCTGCTCTTCTTCTTCTCCGTCTTTTGGGGCTTTTACCCACTCTACAATGCAGTATTCACGTTCCCACAAGAGAGAAGGATGTTATTAAAGGAAAGAGCATCAGGAATGTATCACTTATCATCTTATTTCCTTGCCAGAACATTTGGAGACCTGCCGTTAGAACTTGCACTACCAACTGCATTTGTCTTCATAATCTACTGGATGGGTGGTCTTAAAGCTGACCCGTTAACATTTATCCTCTCCCTGCTTGTGGTCCTCTACAATGTCTTGGTGTCACAAAGTCTTGGATTGGCCATAGGTGCCCTTCTCATGGACATAAAACAAGCCACCACCTTGGCTTCTGTCACAACATTGGTGTTCCTCATTGCTGGAGGATACTACATTCAACAAATCCCTCCATTCATAGTATGGCTAAAGTATTTGAGCTACAGCTACTACTGTTACAAGCTACTTCTTGGGGTACAATTCGACGAGAACGATTACTATGAATGCTCAAAGGGAGTTTTCTGCAGGGTGAGAGACTTCCCAGCTGTGAAGTCTATGGGACTCAACAATTTGTGGATGGACGTGGCCATTATGGCACTTATGTTGGTAGGCTACAGATTGGTTGCTTATTTGGCACTGCACAGAGTGCAACTGAGGTAACACTTGTAAGCTTTTTGAAGAGGCTATTTCGGACGCTATGGCACTTTGGACGAGTTTCTAATTAGGTCTTTTTCTTCTTTTTGAACGAGAAATAATGTTATGAGTTAGATGCGTAATCAGAGATTCTGATCGAAGTTGATATAACTCCGAGTTGATGTATTGACTGAAACAAACAGTTAAATTTAGAAAATCTTGACTC
Source organism: Erythroxylum cassinoides (assembly GCA_027478405.1). NCBI lineage: Eukaryota > Viridiplantae > Streptophyta > Magnoliopsida > Malpighiales > Erythroxylaceae > Erythroxylum > Erythroxylum cassinoides. Next base: position 15,525,772 of record JANIPM010000005.1, read on the forward strand.
GGAAAATTTGATCATCTTTTCTTGAGAAGAGAACAAATGAAAAGGACACAGATGTTCAAGCCCAAAGCAACCTGTGCTTTTTTGACGTGAGGAGCTTGAGCTTCAGAAACAAAACAAGTGGCCTCTGGTGGGATAGCTTTGCTGAAGTGCACCATCAGAAAAAAAAAGGGGGCCTTATACAGCAATAATATAATTGCTGTATATAGATAATATAATTATATAGCAGAGGGAACAGACAACTGATAGTGACAGACAATAACAATCTCAAAAAGAACGGAACACATGGAAGCATTCATCTGTCAGTTAGTGACTTGATTTATTTATGTTGTTATTTTGAAACTAGTAAAACATTACGGTCAAAAAATAAAGAGGCTTTGTAAAAATCTGTGTCCGGCGTTATCTCAAAAAGCCAAAACAATAATGACGTAACAGTAGCGATAATCTCCTCTTTTTAACTATAAAAATGGTTTTGACCGAATCCATTTCCTTCTAAAGCCGAAACAAAAGGGTTAAAATGAGAGAGTGGAAAGCAAAGTCACAAACTTGGAGATGTTACCATAACAAATCGACGTAACTTTGGACAGATACCGTACCATCAATACGGTGGCTTGTAGAATAAAAAGACGAATTTCAGCAAGTTCCAACGTACGTTCACCTGGCAATAGGGTGCGAATGATAATTCAATTTTTATTCATCAGTTTTTACTTGTTTAATTATTAATAATTGATAAAATATAAAATGATAGAATTAGAATTCATTCTAAATAATCATGAAATTTTATTGTTAAGGGGAATGTGATTGTGAGTATAACTTTAAATCAAAAATTAGAAATAAAAATAAGAGATATTATTAAAATATTATCAAATTATTATCAAAATATTTATTCATTCTTATCACAATATTATCACCAAAATAACATATCTTAAACTTTTATATTATTTTTATCTTATTTTACTATAAAAATAATTTTATAAATTATTGTAAATTTTTTATTAATTATTTATAAAATAAAAATAGTTTTATTAATTATTTACAAAATAAACTATATAGTAACTAAATATCAGTAAATTTGTTTTCGGTATCATTCCTAATGTTTAATTTCAAATATTAACATAACTATTAACTTTATTTAATTTCATATTAAATATGTTTATTAATTTCAAAATTAAAATTTAATTTCTTTATTATTGATTATCAAAGAAGATATTAGGGTACTTTTAAAGCTATAAAATGATTGCATTTTTTGACCGATTTATCATTTACGGTAGACGGGTGCGGCACCCGGTGCAATGGTGAAATTACTGAGAATAACTCCAGTAGGTCGCCGCTCGCCGGCGAAGACAAAAGTTGGCATCCCAAACTTCGCCAAGTTGCTTTCCCAGTAATTTACCAACGCTTCATTAATGGTGATTCTTCAATTTCTGTTTACTGCCTTGTACATTCTTAAGAATTAGGCAGTTTCTAAATTGACAATCGTGCAGTCTTGATGGCGTTACGACTTACGGGTTGTGGAAACATTCGACGTTTGTTCTATTTTCGTGTACATGACAAATGATGGGTTTACGTCTTCTTTGCATGTGCCGTACATTATTAGGCATATATTCAGTGCTCAGTATAATAATAGAAATATAATCCCAATTTTCTAAATAGAGAAGAACGCCCAGTATCCCGAATTTCTAGCCGAAGAAGAGCCTAGTTTTATACCTTTTATGTAACTTACTCAATCTGAAGCTTAATATAAACTATTAAAAAGATATATTCTGTGCATGAATTAACTTCTGGTGAATGGAATGTAATCAAGGCCTTTTATAAAATTCTCTGAGGATAAGTTTTTCAAATGAACTAGTAATCGAATCCAAATATCCTATAAACAATGATCTAATCATTTGCAAACAATTTGATCAAGTTAATGTCAAACTTAAGTTGCAAAATGCAAGCTTATTAATGACTTTAGTCATGGCATAGGTGCTACTATACACGAGGAGACAGATTCTTAAAGTTTCATAGGTCAAAGGTCCTCCGAAGGCCCCATCTTGCACATGCCTTGATAGGCAGATGCTATTCCCCTTTAGGTACAAAGTGGCGGCCATCTACGACTCTTATCTTAGGCTTTGGTTCTTCACCCATTTCCGATCCTAAAATAATGTGTGTATTAAAAAATAAGTGTAAAAAATAATATTTCTTTGTTATTTTACTCATTTTAAAATAACTTCATGAATGTAAATTACTTAACGAATCTTATGATTAAAAATATTTTAGAATGACATTTTTAAAATTATTTTAACAAAAATTACTATACAGTTAATTGTTACTAGTGTAACCATCGATATTACATAATTGCCTAACTCAAGTAATATAAAATAATTTTGGTGTATATACATTATTTTTTGTGTTTGAAAGTAAGTATAGTATAATGGATTAGGGTATAGTTCGGGCTGACTTGTAGGCTCTCTCTTGATAAACCTATATAATCAAATGTTAAAAGCATAACAATTAGGTTGATATAGTTAGAAAGAGAAAATGTTATATGTAAAGAGAGTGTGTGAGAACATACTGATTCTTATTAATAGTGATTATTTATATAGTGACATGAGACAGTATATAGGATAATGTCACCTCTCTTCATCGTTACCATTTCCGACTCTTTTTCTTTAAAATCACCCTTCTTCCTCGACTGATTCACAATGGCAGCGACACTCCCTCTAGAGCAGGCCTTCCTAAGGCCTCCCATATGGAGCAAGGTGAACCCTTGTTCATCAAAGAGGATTTCCCTACTCTTTCTAGGGAAACTCTCACAGTGAAAGGTGGCGACAAAGCAACAGTGCTTAACTCAAATGGGGAAGGATTGACAGAGTATCATCCCGTGGTAGATTAGCGACAATTCTTTCCAAAGATACACCACAAAGGTGTTTTGAAACATTATCAAAATGCACTTCAAGAGGGAATTAGTACACCACTGATGGAGCTCCTCTAAGCAGGCGCGAAGGCTTGGTCCATAGCCTAAATAGATTTCTTCTGGTCTAAACACCCTATGCTTCTAGTTGTGAATGCATTGGCTAAATCATGTTGGGACAAAAAAGGATTGGAAAAGATGAAGTTAATGAAGAATGATACATTTCATTTCAAATTCTCTAAAGCTTCCAATTTAGATGAATTAGTTGAAAGGGGCCCTTGGCATATCAAGGATCAACCAATGTTCTTGCAAAAGTGGAGGTCAAATATGGAGCTTGATGGGGGTACAATTGATGTGCTTCCAATATGGGTTTAATTCCACAATCTCTCGTTGGGGTTCTAGACAATTGAGGTGCTGAGCTTTTTTGGCTAGCTCCTTGAGAAAGTCTCTCTGTATAGACTCTCAAACAGCAACTATGGAGAGAATCTGCTATGCTAAGGTATGTATTGAAATACCTAAAACATCTATATTTCCTGATAAATTACTTATCTTGCGATTGAGTGATATTGGTGATTTTGAGAAAACTTTTATACATGTATTCTACCCATGGAAACCTAGTACCTCTTCTTAGAAATGTGTCCCCACTCGTCGTGAAAGAACCCAAACCGAAGTTCTCCTTCCAGAATCCGAGTAGAGCCTTCCTGGTGACCCCATAATAGCCCTCTAATTGATATCTGACTAGATTGAAGAGTTCCCGCAAAGTCAAGCCGTTCAACTTTTTAAAAACTTTTGTACTTTAATAATTAAAAGTGTGGAAAATAGTGAGAAATTTTTTTTCTATCATTTTACTGAAAATTTTGGTAGCACAATGATTATATTTTGATTTTCCCAAAATTTTCGAAAACCTGGATAATAAATTTTAAAACACTTCTAATATTTCATATACTATCTCAATTTTTGAAATGGGACCTCAGGTCCACAAGCAATCACAAACATACAATTCTCAACATTTTAAAAACATCATTGAGGATCAAAGCCCTCATAGTTTATTAAGAAAAGGAGATTTACACTCCCAAAGTTGTTTACAAGATCACACTTTTAAACCTTTTTCCAAAAATAATTTACAACATATATAAAAGCAACTAAACCAATTTCAATCAAACAAATATATAAGAAAGATAAGACAAACACAGCAGCACCTGACGATACAACTAATCCTGTGGTAGAGTCTTAATTACTGCAACACTTGTACGCATACTTGGAGTGGTTTGCTTAAAAACATAAAACTAAAAGTGAACTAAAAGAACTCAATGAGTGTAATCAGTTTACTAAAAGTTAACTTTTTATAACAACATAACTGAAATATTCTCATACAATTATAAAGCTCATAGTAAAATAATTGTTATAACAATTCACTCGTACATCATAAAATCTGGCAATCCAATAACATGTCGTAAAACACAACTTTATTTTAATGAAATTACTATCTCGAAATGTCTTTTTAAAATTAAACGCATAATATAAGAATTATCATTTTCCATTTTCCTTAATCAATAAACAATGGTGACAATAAGTTTTCTAAAAGTTTTTATACTGCAATAAGCCAGGCACTAGAATTGGTACCATACAGTGTCTCCCAAATTACTTTTAAAAATAAATAGTGATAGCATCATTATTTATTGTCATGAACTTTTTATACGATATAGCCCACCACAAACTTCTTTACACTATGGTACCCTTAGGCATAAGGTCACGGAGCTGGTTCTGCATTACTTACTCGTGATTGGTTAACAACTAGTTATGGAGCTGGATCTGCTTCATTTACCTGTATTAGCTTAACCATTATAGACCAGTAGTTACATAGCTGATTCTGCATTGCTTACTCATAATAAGTCATGGAGTTGGTTCTGCATCGCTTACTCGTAACAAGTCATAAGTCACGAGACTGATTCTATATCGCTTACTCGTAATAAATCTCAAAGTTAGTTTTACATCGCTTACCCGTGACTAGTTAGCCACTATATACAAAATTGGTTCTATATCACTTTCCCATAATAGGTTAACAACCATAAATATACCGATATAATAACATATATAAAGCCTAGCGGTGTACCATAGGCAAAAGTATCTCTTATATTTACGACTCATCTTATTTTCTAAATCAAGTATGGGAGGATTCATAATTGAATCATTTCAATGTAACTCCCAATCATATAAAATTCAACTTTCAAATTAAAACTCATATATTGCCAAAGGATACACTTATGCTAGCAATATTCACTTGTAAAATATCATTTGCATAAAACTTAGCATAAATATTCATTTCATGATCAAATGAAAATCATTTGGATAAATTCAATTTAAATTACACTTACAACTTGCTAGTCTTCATAAATAGAAACTATTGCATATAAAATCAGTTTAAAGAACACTCACATGTCATTAATTCCTTTGCAAATAATTTAGTCATATAAAATTTAGTCATATATTGTATAAGTATTTAACAAGCTTGACAGTGGAACATATTTCAACATTAATGTGACAATCAAGTAACATCAGAAG
>JANIPM010000005.1:15531326-15541825 GCA_027478405.1 Erythroxylum cassinoides
AGATTTACAAGTAACAGAGGAATAAAAGTAACATGATCAAGATACAACATCAGCAAAAAAGAAAACTGACTAAAGCTAGAGTCACACTTCAAAAACATCTGTACACACCAAAAAAAGCTTAAAGAAGATTTACAAGTAACAAAGGAAACCACTGATACTCTTTCGACAGCAACAACAACTACGACAACCACAGCTAGAGAAAGTAGAGGAAGGCAAGGGCGGAGAGGAAAAACAAAGAGAGAGAAAGGACACAACATGAATGAACAGATGAACACATATAAGCAGTCACAAGGGCATGCATTGCGCAGCCGCGTGCGTGGTCGCCTCACAAAATATTGCATCAGAAGATTGGGTCAGAAGATTGCGTGTATATCGCGTGAAGACACAACATTCAATAAACAGAAAAAGAAGGAGAAAAACTGACCACACCTGGATCATAAGATTGCGTGTATATCGTGCGAAGACACAACATTCAATAAACAGAAAAGAAGAAGAAGAAGAAAAAGAAAGAATATAAGTCGCTGGATTAAATGGACGATAAGGATCGATTCCGTGGTTGTCCATCCCATTCGCTCTGAGTATAGATACTTAAAAAGAAGAAGATTTTTATTGTTTATTGCATTAAAATTTTTTGCAGCAAACTTGACATTGTCTTTGTACATGATTGTCAAGGATCGGAGGCTGGCTTTCAAACAATTAACAGATACACATTGTCTTAGCAGCTGCTTGACATAGAGAATCACTATTATGTCTTATTACTTCTCATTTTAATAGTCTAAGTGGAATTGACGTATTTAGCCTCTGCAAATTTAAGTAGTTTATGTGAGTTATATGTATCCTAATATGGACTGTCAAATTCATGCATAAGTTATTAATCTCTATCTTCCTCGTGAGCGTCAATCTTTCCATAATTTTGACGTGTGCCATTATCTTTTTTCTTTATTTTAATGCTTAATTTTACAACATTAAAACACATAAAAAATTGAACATCTCTACGTGATTATTAGTTCAAAAGAGACAGAGCCAGCACACTAATCAATCAAACATGTAATAGGCAACACAATGGGAGGGAAACAATTGTTGCAACTTATTCATTATAAACCACAGATAACTAAGTGTTATTTCTGTTTGATTTTTCATCTTTATGAATTTCAAACCAAACAAGAAATCTGGAGATTATGATGCCCCGTGTACATCATTGTCTCGAGTCAATAGATAGTTTATAAAAGCATAAACTCCATAATCTAAACTAAACAAAACAGAATCAAAATTGGAAACCATAAAACCTAAAAACTCAAATGTCAAAAAATTTCACATAGCACAAACGGCACTCAAAACGAGCCAATATCATCATTAGGCTTTAGCCCAAGTCCGTTTAAGATTGATGGCACGGCATTTGATTACTTTTTAATTTAAAATTTTAAAATAATATTATTTTATTGATAATTTTAAGAGTTGAGTTAGGTAAAGTAATTATTACTTGAGCTCAAACCTAAATTTAACTTGAAATTAATTTGATAATTTTAGACCAAAAAATCTGAATTTAATTTAAATTTTGATTAATTTAAATTAAATTTATTGATAAAAATTGACATCTCCGGCCTCTATTTTCCCATAATCAAACAAAATAAATAAGTATAAATACACAATACCTGGTTAATGGACAGCTGATAAGATAAGACAGAGAAGACCGCAAGCCGTTGGAACCAGGTGCTAGGAACAAAACCAAAAAGCTTAGAACAGCCGTGGAAAAATAAAAGATAAAAGAAAACGAATCAAAGAGTTCAGGTGAAAAGTTGCGAGAATAATTTGTTTTTTATAAAATAATATTTAGTAGTATAATAAAAATAAAATACAATACAAATGGTCAAATGGGAATACCAAAGAGCGGATCAGCAGAAAAGTTATCACAAAAACACTACCTTAGCTATTAAGTTGAAAACATTTCAGTATCATTTTAATTATTGAATTGGTAGAACCGATGTTGATACGCGTGAATTACGCGTGTGATGGCAACGCGTTTCGGATTTTTATCATATTTTCTTGCTTTACTTTAATTACTCCCAACAATCTCTCAGTTCTTTGACTTCTCTCTCCCTCTCTATCTCTCTCTCTCTATATATCTATAAACTGTAAACTACGCCCACCGATACAACCCATCCAAAGCCCAGATCTTCAATATTTCTCTTTGTTTCTGTAATTTTGTTATAAAAGATCATTTCGGTGTAGCAAAGGTATGTGTTGCTCCCTTGCGCCCCGCGCACACACACACATATGCATGTCCCCCTGTGTACGTATATTCCTTTAACTTGTCAAAGTCTGTAATTTTTGGGCAACTCCTCAGATCTAAATCTCTTATTTGCAGGTGTTTCTTCTGATTCATTTTCGTATTGAAAGTGTTTTCTTTGTTAAGTTACATGGTTATTTTGCCATCAGTCTCTGTAATGTGATACTGGAGGAAGGAACTATCATAATCACGCTTCTTATCTTACGATAGATTATTTTATCGTAAATATGTTATTGGTTTGTCAGATTTAATATTGGAGATTTGGTTTTGTTGGTCTCAACTCAAAAAAAAGATCCTTCGATCAACAAATGCTTCTTTGGTGGAAATAACACCAAGATTTGCAACTTGTTTCTGAGATTTGGACATGGATTTAAAACTTTAATCAACTAAGTACTAGTTTCCCTGCTATAATAGTCAGAATGACACTCCTTATCCATTAATATTAGCCATTAATATGGTTGATCGGCGGCTTACCATATGTTACAAAGTGTAGGCTGAACTTCTGCTTTTCTGAGACAGTATGGGAGGTGGTAAGGACAAGCATGACGAGCAAGACAAGGGCTTGTTCGGGCACGGGCACGGATATCCACCGGGTCAGTATCCACCACCCGGTCAGTATCCACCAGGGCAGTATCCACCCCCACCTGGAGCGTACCCTCCCCATGGTTATCCTCCTCAGGGATATCCCCCTCAAGGCTACCCTCCTCAGGGATATCCCCCTCAAGGCTACCCTCCAGCTGGTTATCCTGGTGCTTCTGGGTCTCATCATCAAGGTTTACTTATAATGCACAATTGTAACACATTTGATTGCTTCTAAGTTGAAAACTAGCCATATTTACCTCAATTTTGCTGTTCATTACCATCCTTACATTTTCATATGGTATTTATTTGCCTAGAGCACTCATATTTACTCAACTCATCTTTACTCAACTTTTGTGATGTATATTGTTCTAAATTTGAGTAACATGGTTTATTAGTGTATATTGTTCTAAATTTGAGTAACATGGTTTATTAGTGTTTTCTCATTTCTGCTTCTTATGATAGTTGTTTGCCTAATGCTTAGTTTTTCTTGGCTTTTGAAATTTTGTATTGTATTTTGGTTTCAATTTAAGTAACATGATGCATTAATCTTATCTTTTACTATTATGCTTGAACTCTGCCTTTGTTCTTGTGGGGTTTTTGATAAATTTGTTTATGAACATGGTTATTCACCGACTGTTTCCACATTTCTTGATATAATTTCAGGCGGTGGACTAGGAGCAGTACTTGCAGGGGGTGCTGCTGCGGCTGCGGCTGCTCTTGGTGCTCATCATGTAGCTCATGGATCCCATGGATATGGAGGATATGGGCATGGCCTTGGAGGGCACGGGCACGGAAAGTTTAAGCATGGTGGCAAGTTTAAGCATCATGGAGGCAAGTTTAAGCATGGAAAGGGTGGTAAGCATGGAATGTTTGGAGGGAAGTTTAAGAAGTGGAAGTGATAAGCATGCATATCCTCTGAGTTTGGCCGAGATCAACTATGCAGTTGAAGACTCCTTTGTTTTATAAATAATCTATACTTTTAACAAATTCGGTTTCTTGCCAAGTTTCCTATCTATCTTACCGTTGTTAATCATAGTCATTAAATGCCTCGTGGCTTCTGGTACATACTTGCACAGAAGTTTGACTCTACCATGTTTCTTCTTCGTTACGAAGTATTATGGACCTTCTCTAGTAGAGTTGGTAGTCAATTTTGCCAATTATGATTTAATGTCGGTTGGTAGAAAATTACTTTTCATCATCTCTATTACCAGTTCTCTTTTCCTTGTTCATTTTCTTGTTAAACACAAGGAGTTATGTTCATTTTGATGAAGAATATAAACTAAAATTTTCATTTGGATTACAATAATTAACTAACTCATTGTACAAGGACATTGTTACAATGATTATGTAACAAATAAAACCTAACGAAGACGATATTGAAAAGTAGATTAAGAGGAAGACAGGCTAATATTATGTAAAGAAAAATTTGATAACATCCAACTCTATCCAAATGGTTTATAATTGTTCAAATATTAAGAAGGATATAACTGGAATCAAGATTCTTTTCAGTTATGCTTTAGATGGTAGCAAATGTGCATGTTTCTTGAAGAGGGTAAGATCTGTTTCATCACCATTCACCAACTCAAGTAAGTGTGATGGCAGCTCAAAGTAAAACTAAAGCAATTGCTCAACACAAGTTAAAAGTTGTATAACGAATATATCTAGATTTAATTAGCTATTGGGTAATGCGTATATACGCTTTATAAATATAAAAAAGAAGACCTGGCCCAATGTTGAGTTGATATGTATCCTCGTTACGTTGTTCTATATCGGTACTTTTATGCTGGTATGGGAGCTTTACTCTGTCCGTCACAGAAAGGTTTCTCTTCGCAAGAATTTATCCCTTTTACGCCGAGAGTTCCCTTTTACTTTCCTTAGCTTGGACGACGGTTTGCTCAAGATCATAATCCTATCCAATACCAACGTCAATCAGACTGAAACCAGTTGGCTTCTTTAATTCTTTATCTTCAATTACATTCCTCAACTCAACAGCTTCTTTCCATCTTCCTGAAAAAACATACATGTTTGACAAACAAATGTAGTATCCAACATTTTGAGGATCCAATTCAAAAAGAAGTTCCGCAACTTCTCTTCCCATTTCTATGTCTCCATGATAATTGCAAGCACTAAGCAGGGCACCCCACACACCAGGTTCTGGTGAGGTCTGTAGCTGCTTAATATAGCTAAAAGCCTTCTGGAGCTTTCCAGATCGTCCCAGCATATCCACAATATAAACATGATGGTCAGTGACAGGTTCTACTCCGTATTCCTCCAACATACTATCCACATAGCACATGCCTTCTTCCACAAGTCCTGAATGACTGCAAGCTGATAAAAGGCTTACAAAAGTACTTTTGGTTGGTCGAAGTCCAGACTTTAGCATTTCCTGGAAGAGATTAATCGCTTTTCTGCCATTACTGTGGTAACCATATGCAGCTATCATAGAATTCCAAGCAGCCGTTGCCTTTTCTGGGGAGCTTCTGAAAACTTTGATAGCAATATCTAATCTTCCACAGCTACTGTACATCTCCACGAAGGCAGCTGATATGAAGGAGTTATACTGGAATCCGTTCCTTAATGTATATCCATGAATTTGTCTTCCAAATCTTAGAATTCCAAGCTGAGTGCAAGCTGAGAGAATTCCAACAATGGTGATCTCATTGGGTTTAAGCTCAAGATGAAGAAATTGCTCAAGTGTTTCTCTTCCATTCTTGTTTTGAGATAAAGCTGAGATCAAGCAATTCCATGAACATAAATTGCGGTTGGTACAAAAATTAAACACCAATCTAGCACTCTCAACATCATGGTATCTTCCATACATAGTAATCAAAGCATTCTGCACTGATGTATCTAATCCATCAGAAGTTTTAAGAGTAAGTGCATGAATAGCTTTCCCCTTAGAAACCAAGAGAAGGTTTCCACAAGCTGATATGACATTGACAAAGGTAACAGTGTCTGGTTTTATGCTGCTATTGAGTCTCATTAGATTGAACGTTTCCAAGGCTTTTTGGAATTGAAATATGTTTGTGCACCCTACGATTATTGTATTCCAACAAGCAACATCTGCTGTGGAAATAATCATCTGCAGCAAAGAGAAAGCAGACAACAAGTCCCCACAACAAGCATACATATGCATCAGGGAATTCACTGCAAGAATGTTACTAGAAAATCCCAATTTTAATTGCCAACTGTGAATTGATTTACCAAACTTCAGTCCTTCATGGGAACTACAGGAAGAAAGAATGGCAAACAAAGTTGACAAATTCAAGTGCAAACAGCTACTAAGCAGTTCCTTAAATAATATTTTAGCTTCTTTATTGTGACCATTTTTGGAATACCCTGAGATCATCGTATTCCATGAGACCAAGTCACTAGTTGGGACAGTACTGAACAAAAGCTCAGCCTTCCCAACACTATTACATTTCATGTACATGTCAATCAGACTGTTTGTCACTGACAAATCCAATGACAAGAGGTGGCGAATTACATATCCATGAACTGATTTCCCTTCTTTCAATAGCATCAATTCGGAACAAAGTGGAATAATGCACACCATAGTAACAGAATCAGGTTTAGGAGATTCAAACAAATGCATTTCGTACAGAGTATCAAATGCTTCCAAAACCATTCCATTTGAAGCGAATCCACTAATTATTGCATTCCATGTGACAACATCCTGATATTGCATACTGCCAAACACAATCTCTGCAGCCGCAACATCTCCAAATTGAGAATATAATGATATTAGAGAATTAGATACTGAAATCTGCAAGCCATTTTCACAACTCACTTTAACTGCCAATCCATGAATGGCTTCACCACAACCTATATCGCTCAAAGAAGTAGATGCAGCAATAGCGCTGGACAAACTTGTATGATCAACTCTTTCACCAGAATGAGTCAGTTCCCTAAGATACCACAAGGTCTTCTCTGGATAATCATTATGAAGACATCCAGTCATTACAGAATTCCAAGAAACAATGTCTCTGTGTTCCATCTCTACAAACAGCAGTTCGGAAGAGCTCAAGTCTCTCAATTTGGCATACATGTCTATGAACCCGTTGTAAAGTTTATTATCTAAAAACAGCATCGCAGTCTTGAAGCTGAAGCCATGAATAATTCGTCCTTTTTGCAAGTTATTTAGGTGGGACAATGCAGATACGACATGTAATAGACTCGTTGAATCGAACCCACTTTGTTCTTCCATCAAATAGACAAAGAAATCAAGGCCCCGTTGAAAACAATGATTATCAATACACGCAGTAAGCATAGCATTCCAAAAGATTGTGTCTTTCTTGCAAGTTTCGTCAAACAAAGCCAAGGAAGAACCTAAATTTCCAGCTCTAGAGTAATAACAAAGAAGAGACGTGGCTATTGGCAAGTGAGAAATAGTACCAATCTTGATTGCCAAGGAATGCGCAATCATAACAGCTACTATGTAAGGCCTCGAATCGGAGTAAGTAAGGAGTTCAAGAAGCACGTTGATATTGTTCTTGGGACAATATTCTCCTCTTTGAGGCATTTCGTCGAGCGATTGAAGCATTCTTGGGAAAGAAGAAAAGTGAAGACACAACAAGGCACTAATTCTGGGAAGTAAAAGATGACATGAGCTGGGATTTTTGAGTTTAATGTAACCAAATTGAGAAACTCCAAAGAGAAGTTCAACAAGTGAGTTACGATGCTTGTGTTTGATGGGATCATTTTGGAATAGGATGGTTGAGTAGTAGGATATTGTTGGCTTGCGAAAGGTGTTTTTAAGTGTTGGGGTTACTATCCCCCGTCCGAGTATCATAGCCCTCTATTTCCTTTTCAGCTTTCTTCTTTTTTATGACCTGTAAAACAAAACATTAAAATATTAAATTAGTTTCTGAAGTTTAAAATAGAGATTGATTTTCTAATATTATCTAATACCTTTAAAACAGCCACTTCTTCGAATCTCTTTCGTAAACCCTCCTCTCCTTCTCAATTTTCTACAGTCCATCCTTCTTTTTCATCTCTTTCTACAACTATCCCTCCCTTTATCTTTGTCATTCCTTCCAAACTTTCTATCCCTACCGTCGATAACATTGCTAGAGGACCTAGGAAGACATAGAAACTAATTGTGATAGATAACTTTGATTCTTCCTTAATTTTCAGTCCACCTATGGAGACAGAAGGAAAGTTAACGGTGACTCCTAGTCTAAACATTCTGCAGAAAGGAGCTAGGACATAGGAAGCTACTCTTGTTGATTTTTTTATAGATAAAAGGCCTACTTTTTTAATGATACAAGAATAGACTCAGAGAAACTGGAAAGGGAGAGGTCTAATGGAGATAATGCTAATTGAGAAAAATAACTTAATATTTACCTTCTCTTCAAAATCGAAAGCTAAAAAAGTAATTGAAGAAGCCTTCTCTCAACTCCCTTTATTTCTTCAAAATTGGCAATCGAGCATAGATTTGGAAAAAAATCATAATGAAAAGCATTCCTCTATGGGTGAATATTCACAACATTCCTTTAGAATATTAGACTGCCAAGGGTTTGAGTATGCTAGCTAGTTCTTTAGGAAAACCAATATGTATAGATGAAAGCACTACGTTGAGAAAAAAGGTAAGATGTGCTCGATTATGTGTGAATATGGATATTTCTAAGGAAATGAAAGACAACATCCTTATCCTAAGGTTGGCAAATGAACACTCTCTTAGAGAGGATAAAGTTATGGTAACATACCAATGGAATCCATCTCTTAAAGTTCAAGGCAAAGAATAGAAACTTACGGGAGGAGTCTTCACTAGGGGTGATTATTGGGAGGTGATGGGTATGGAAACGAAAGACAGTAAAGAATGTGAGAAGGCAAAACAATTATCTGAAAATCATGAACTGTTCAAGCTAATAATGATTGTCCTATAAATGGGGAGAGCATTCATGAGGAGAATAGCCCAAATTTAGACCAGTAGGAAGGAGCTCTTCAGAATCCATCAGGTGACCTAAATAAGTCACTAATGAATAAGGGGGAGAATGTACTGGAAACTAGTAGAATTAATCCAAGTGGAGGAGTTCTTGATCCCAAACAGAATAAACAAAGTCTACAGAAGGTTGATCTGCATAATGGAGTTTCTTAAAAGGAGTTATTTGATCAGGTTATCTCTCAGAAAAGTAACAGGAGCAATAGGAAAGGCTCTAAAGGGCAAAGTAATTTCTTATGACTCTAATTATATAGAATGTCTGTTTAATAAATAACCCTTTCAAGCTCAATGCGATAAGGGATTTCGTTCTAAAGGAAAAGCCTTTATTTTTTGTCTTTTGGAAACTAAAATTATAGAAGTTAATATGAATAAACAATGTTGTTTGGGTAGCAAATGACAGTTTCTTACAAACCACCAAAGTCATACCTATGGAAGGATTATTATTGCTTATAATGGTAAATTCTTAGATGTGAAGGTTCTGGAATCTAGTCAGCAGTTTATTCACACTAAGCTCTACTTCAAAATGGAAAATTCTTGAGTTTTAACTACATTTGTCTATAGTTTTAACACTCTGTTTCAAAGAACCGAACTCTGGAATTCTCTACGAAGAATTAAGGCTCGATTAATGCTCTATGGTCAGTTAGTGGTGACTTTTAACACCACTCCATTCAGATCAGAAGAGGAAGGAAAGTGTAACTTACTCAACTATTCTTCTAATATGTTCAATTGAATGCAAGAGGTGGAACTTACAAATTTAAAATTTGAAGGTCATAGGTTCACATGGTTAAACAAACAAAGCTCTATTTGGCACATTAGGAAAAAAGTTGGATATGGCAATGGTTGATATTGAATGGCTAAATACTTTCTCGGGAAGCTCTGCAAAATTCCTAAACCTTGGAATTTTCGATCATACTCCCATAAGGATTGATAACTTGTTTACTACTCCAAAATCCATCATCCTTTCAAGTTTAACAATTTTCTGGTAAATATGGAGGTGTTTCATGAAGTAGCGAAGGGTTTGAAGTGTGAGTTCTATGGGACTAAACAATGCATTTTCCTCCAAAAGCTCAAGTCTATTAAATAGGATTTGAAGACCCTTAACCTAAAGAGAGGTCAGAATTTCTCTAAGGAGATAAAAACAACTAGAGATAAACTTTCAGCCATTTAGAAATCATTGGCAGATAATCCCATAGATGGTATTTTAGCCACAATTAAAAAGGAAGCCCTTAGGAATTACTTGCAATTGGTAGATAATCAATGTTCTTTATTAAAGCAAAGAGCCAGAGTTAATTGGATAAAGGATGGGGACAGATGCACTAAGTCTTCTTTAATTTAGTGTTAGCTCGAAGGTATTAAACATAATCACTTCCATTAAAACTAAAGTTGGTGATGTTGTGTTTGGACAAGATGGAATTTGTAGCGCCCCCTCACCGTAGGGTATGAATCGGGATACCCGCAGGTACGCTCCGACACACAACCCACGATAAGGGTGCACTACGCGGAAATATCCCACTAAAACCTGCATGGCATCGCAACACAACACTCACAATATCGGAAAATCACTAAATATTTAAAATTCAAAACATCTATTTGATACAGTCATCCAAAACAGAATAGACAGGTCTATCAGTCCCCTAACAAAACCAAAAAGGAAACTGATACAAACGTCTATCCTAAACCAATCCC
>JANIPM010000005.1:15675401-15693280 GCA_027478405.1 Erythroxylum cassinoides
TTCATCAGAGGAGGCAACTTGGGAGACAGAGGAGCACATGAGGAGGCAGTACCCTCATTTGTTCGACCAGTCAGGTAAGAAAATTTCGGGACGAAATTTTTATTAGGAGGGGAGAATTGTAACATCCCGTTACCAATGGGATGTGTATAGTTCATTGCATACGTATTTGGCATGTGCAGGTATTGCATAATTGGTATTACATTGGTAGTTGTACGTACTCGCACATATGACATATTCCGATTAGATTTGGATAACTTGGATTTGGAAAATTGATTAGGTTATTTGGGCTGTGGGGAAATAAGAAAGTTGTGATTGTAAAATGAAATTGGAAATGATTAGGTATGTGTGATAATTAGGTCAAATAGGCTTGAGGACTGAATTTGAATTAGAATTGAGAATTAGGAAATTGAAATATGAAATTGGAGTTTGTTATTGTGCGTTTTCTAATTTTGTGGATTTATAGGAATTTTTCTGGGATTTTAGGAGCACTAGGCCCGGACCGGAAAATTGATTAATGGCTGCTTAATTAGAATTCCGGCTCCGAAATTGATCATTTAGGGGCATAGATCGATTAGAAATGTAATTTGAGGAATTAGGGTTTAGTCATTAGAATTCGGGAGAAATTAGAATCAGAAATTGGACCGAGGTTGTTCGGATCGGACGGATGGCATTAAAGGTTAGGCAAACAAGCCTTAGAGTTAAAACTATATATAACTAAGCTTCTTTGCATTCCTTTACCTTCCACGAGGCCTTCATCTTCCCTCTTTTGGTTCTCCTTCATCGTGAGTGTCTGTGAGGTTGATTTCGAGTGATTCTTGGAGATTTGAAACTTTTCAACAAGTAAGTTACTTTGATCTTGTTTTGTATAGTTTGATTGATCAAATTATAGAGTTGGATCGATGATTTAATGTGTTTATTTAAGTGATTTTAGAATCTGGGTTATCGACGATGGTTTTAGGGTTAGATTTTGGGAAATTGATTGTTTGATGATTTTTGAGCTAAGAAATTGTTGTATGTTATGCATGAATTTATTTGGGAACGTTTGGTAGGAAGAAAATCTGGATTTGGGTTGTTAATCAGTCGAAAATCAGATGATTTCTGGGATTTTCTGGGTTGAAGCTCGTCGCAGGCCGCGACGTGTGACGAACACGCCGCGGCGAGCGAATTGTTATTCGTTCGCCGCGACGTACTCGTTGGCGCGCCGCGGCGAGGCGAGATTTGATACTCGCCGCGGCGTGAAAACTTGATGCCGCGGCGAGGAGGACAGAGATGCCGTTTCGCCGCGGCGATGCCACGGCGAGGAAGAGTAGTTGGTTTGAAAATGGGATTTTGGGTCTTAATGATTGGAGTTTAGGCAATTGAGGATCAAGTTAGTTATGGATTGAATTCAATTTGGAGATTATAAATTTGGGAATTAGAGATTGAGTTCGAGAATTTGAGTTTGAGATCGGGAATTCGAATTTAGGTCGGAAATGTCATAATTTGCATAGTGTGTACATTAATTGGTTCATATGCATTATCGAAAATTGGAATCGATATAAGTAGTAATTGTATTTGTATTTTGATTGTTATAGAGGCTCAAGCGGATCGCCGATCGTTTGATGTAGGCGAGACTTCCCGGCATTAGCGTGGAAGTTCTGAGGTGAGTAACCTAGATGGTTGCTCAATCTATATGTGTTACATTACTTGCAATTATGTCATGTGGAGTTACGGATGGATTGTTTGTGTTTGCTTTGTGTGATTTCGGACCACAGGTGTCTGAAATATATGAAATGTGATATAGAAGTGTGTTCTGTGCATACATGAAATCGGACTATGTAAATGGAAAATTGGAATTGGAATGGGTAAATTGGAATATGATATTGGTTAATTGGATAGGCGATAGATGCATACATGCATGAAATGATATCAGATAAAGGCAGTTGTGACCTGTGCAGCCACCGTATCGAGAGCTTTACGCTCAACGCACAGGGCCTCGAGCCCAACGATTTGCAGAGCTTAATGCTCAACGTATTAGGGCTTTTGAGCCCAATGTTTCAGAGCCAATGGCTCAACGTATATGAGCTCAGGCGCACGGTCACAACAACGAAATAAAACGGAAGAGTCACATGTACATCGCATATATGAATGTTTAAATGTGAAATTGGAATGCATGTGGTTGTTAATGGTAAGAAATTGTGATTTTATGTGTTATATGTAAATTGTTTGACTATGCATGAATTGGGTAAACCATCGATGATGGTTACTCATTGAGTTTCGCAAACTCACCCAAAATTGCGACTATTTTTCAGGACAGCAGTAGTAGGCTCATAGCTCCGGTTTTCGAGACTTTCCCTACTGAGTGAGTGCCGGCGAGAGGCGCATGGCTCACAGGTTGGTCAGCTGGGGATCTTTTGGGGTTGACTAGATAGGAGCTAGGTAGTTCCTTTTGATTTTTGTATTGAATGTAATTATGACTGGATTGTGTACATACGGTTTTATGAAATGAATGAGAAGTATCTGGTGGTTTTAAAATTTAGTAATTTCGTTATTGTAGCTTAATTTGTGTAGATGCCATGAGGTTTTTGGAATTGATCGCTAGTAGTGCACCCTAATCGTAGGATATGTATCGGAATGTCCTACGGGCGTTCCGGTGCGTACCCTACGGTGAGGGGGCGCTACATAATTGGAAATTAAAAAACACTAATATTTTTTAATATATTTTTGCTCTATATATTAGAAAATTATCTAGCTAAAAAAACCTAAGATGTTTTACACTTTGACAATTCTTTATTGTTAAATTTAATATTTTAACCTATGCCAATTTCATCTTCTTATTATCTTGGGATGAATTGGAACTTTATAAATGGTGATTATAATAGCTAAGTACCATATTGGTTTCTTAACTACTAAAGTAATTGGTAGTCAGACTTATTGCCTTTTCTAGGTAACTATCAGTACAATAGGGTAGGGTCAAATTGTCTATAGAATTAGGTTAAGCAAAATGACATAACCATTAATCATCAATGCTTTTTCCAGCATATGGCAATTTGTTTACCATTTTAATGTTTTAATTTTACTTTTTACTTCACTAAGTGAATTTTCTTATTTAAAACATTTATATATTCAAGGAAGTTTTCAAGATTTTGAACTAAATGTGCAGAGAGGCATTTAATAAATGAATTTACCAAATGCATGCTTATTTTTAGGTTTCTCTTTTTAATTAACCTAAAAGATATATCTCTTTAAAAGATTTTAACCATTACATCATTCTTCATCTAGTATATGGCTTGTTCTAAACAACTAGAATACTTTATCCTTTTAGAACTTAAGGTTATTCATGTCTTATGCTAAAAATAAATGGAAGGATTCAGAGATTTAATAATAGTGCTTTCCTTGTATTAAATGAAGTGCTTGTCTTATTCCTCATCAATAAAGTGCTTCTCTTGTATTAAATTCCTTTATGCTTAATGTAACTCCATCTTGTATTAAATTATTTTTTGTTATTTTTATTATTGTGTTATTCCTTCATATCTAATTCTCTCATATTTATAGGCGATCTAAGGAATAATGGTTGAAGTTCCTCTTTCTTAGTGGTTTGTGATTGTCCCTCAATCCAAGTAACTCGTCCAACCTAGTTACAATATCATTTGGACAAATAGTTGCAACTGTTGTTAATGCGAATTAGTAATAATCATTATTGTTCATGTGAGTTAGTAGGAATCATCTTACCAATTAGTTTGTTAATTAATTGTTTTATATATCAGTGGTCGTTTCATTTTGTTGTATATAGTTTACGTAATTGATGCGAACTAACCGCATGAATTGAGTGGATAGTTTATATATTGACAAATTAGAATGAAGACTGTTAGTGTTTGTCCAGCAAATTGGTAAAGGTAATTTCACCAAGCAATAACGCAACAATGTCATTATGTAATAGAAGGAGTTAAACAGACAAAGCAAACAAGAAATAACTCAACATTGTACAGACATAGGATGGTATATAGGCTGGAAACAAGAAACGACACTTACCTTAATTATAACGGTTTTTTAAACATATATTAAACAAAAAATGCATGTAATAACTTAGTTATCTTATTTTATTGTATAACTAGATGGATAAGAGTTGGATGTCTCATCGAAAATGATCAACTGAATATGTAAAAGGAGTTAAGAGTTTTATGCAATTTGTAAAAGATCAAATGGGTGATGAATGTAGTATTCGTTATTCATGCATCCATTACTTAAATGTCGACTTCTAAAGTCAAGATGTGGTATATAATCACTTACTAATCCAAGGCATAGATAAATTATATAGTTCATGGCTCTATCATGGTGAACGTAACAAAGCAAGTTGTAGTAGAAGTGGCAGTACATGTTATGATGACAGTTACAATAATGATGTAGATGATTGTGATGTGAATGATGATGGTGATGATAGGATTGACGAGATGTTAGATGATTGTCAAAATTATATGGAGACTATGAATAAAATAGGAATGCCTAACATAATTGAAACTATTACAGAAGATGATTTTGGGAAGTTATTGAAAGTTACTTAAGAACAATTATATCCTGGGTGCTTTAATTTCTCACAATTATCATTTGTTGTGAAGTTGTTGCATTTGAAGGTTTATAATAAACGGAGCAACAATTCCTTTGACATGTTAATTAACTTACTGAACTATACATTACCTATTGGACACAACCTGCCGAAATCTTACTATAATGCAAAGAAACTGTTAAGAGACCTTGGATTGGGATATATTTCAATTCATGCTAGCAAGTATGACTATGTTCTTTTTTGGAAGGAAAGTAAAGGTCTTTAGGAGTGTCCTATTTGTGGTACATTAAGGTAGTAGGTGGATGATGGGATTCTGAAAAAGATATCGAATAAAATCCTTCGATACTTTCCTATTAAACCACGATTACAAAGACTTTTTATGTCAACAAAAACAACCATAGATATGAGGTGGCATAAAGAGAAACACATTGATGATAACATTATGTGTCATCTAGTAGACTCAACGGCATGGAAAGAAATTGATGGATAGTTTCCATGGTTTGCACAAGATTATCATAATGTTCGACTTCGATTGGCCTCAGATGGATTTAATCCTTTCGGTAATATGAGTACTTCATATAGCATGTGGCCAGTGATTATACTCTCATACAATTTACCTCTATGGACTTTTATAAAGGAACCTTTTATGTTGTTGTCTTTGCTTATTCCAGGAACTACTGCTCCTGGTAAGGACATCGATGTATAAATGCAACCATTAATTGATGACTTAAAACGATCTATAGGAATTTGGATTACAAACTTCTGATTTTGTTGAAGGCAAAACATTTATAATGCATGCTGCTATTTTGTGGACTATAAACGATTTCCCAGCTTATGGGAATTTGTTTGGGTGGAGCGTTAAAGGGTATATGGCTTGTCCTGTGTGTAACCATCAAATATATTCAATGAGGATACGAAGTAAAATATGATATAGGGTCATCATCGTTATTTGGAATATGGGCATAGATGGTGAAGAATTAAATTCTTTAATGGCAAAGTAGAATTAGGTGAAGCTCCGATGCAGTTGTCCGGTGATGATATTGTTTACCAGCTATCACATTTGGGTGACATACACTTGGAAAAAAACCCAAATAATAGAAAGTGAAAGAGAAATGATGCGAAATGAATTGGATTAAAAAAGCATATTTTTTAACTTGCCATATTGGAAGGAATTACTATTGAGGCACAATCTTAATGTCATGCATTTTGAGAAAAACATTTGTGAGTTCATTTTAGGGACTATCATGGGAATTGATGAGAAATCCAAAGATACAATTAATGCTAGACTTGACTTGGAAGACATGAATCTTAAAATGGACTTACATTTGAAACATAGAGATGATGGGTCATACGTTATTCCCCCTACTTGTTACAACATGTCAAAAAGTTAGAAATAATCATTCTGTTAGTTCCTCCAATTAGTCAAATTTCCTGACATGTATGCATCAAATATAGGTCGTTGTGTGAATGTTAAAAAGGGAATATGTCAGGGTTGAAAAGTCATGATCGTCATGTACTTTTACAATGATTACTTCTTATTAAAATACGTGGGTGTTTGCCGAAGGATGTGTTTGTTACTTTGGGTCAATTGGGAGGGTTTTTTAAGACCCAAAGTTGGGAGGATTTTTTAAGCTATTATGTTGCAAAACACTTAAAGTTGAAGAGCTTGATCAAATGAAAAAAGACATAGCATTGATTCTATGTAAGCTTGAACTATTATTCCTCCATCATTTTTTGATGTTATGGTTCGTTTGGCAATTCACTTACCATATGAAGCAAAACTTTATGTACCGGTTCAATTTCGATGGATGTTTCCAATTAAAAGGTAATTCATATTAAATTGAACAAGTTTTTTCTCTGTTATTTGTTTGTCACAATTCCTAGTTTTACTTTTGGATTATGTTTAGGTTTTTATGCTCTCTTAAGTGTTATGTACGTAATAGAGCTCGACCAGAAGGGTCTATTGCAGAGGCTTATATAACAAATAAATGCTTGACTTTTTTTAAATGTACTTAATTGATGTGGAGATAAGATTTAATAGACCAGAACGTAACTTTGATTTTCATGACGATGGTTGGTTGCTTATTTTCTCCCAAAATCACTTTGTGTGGGTAAATATCTGGGGGTAACTAAAGATGAATTTGAAATCGCCCATTGGTATATTTTGAACAATTGCGAGAAAGTCGATATATACATAGAGTACGTATATTCCTTTTCATTCAAACAATCATATTACAATTTTCTTCAATCACTATGAGATCTTACTATTGTTGTCTTTTTTAAATAGAGAGCACAAAGAGACTATTCGCAGTAAAAGTATTATTAATGTTGAAGACAAACATAGGCAGAAGTTTGTATCATGGTTTAGAAATCGAGTAAATTTCATATTGATTATATATTATGAAAATATGTAAATATGTCTCATCCTTATATTTATTTTCGTTTTATTGTACAGATGATACGGTTACATAATCATAACATGCAAAAAGCGACAACACATTATATAGTTTGGCATGTGAGCCTCATATTTATGGGAAGAAATACACAAGGTGCATTGTTAATAGGGTGAGATTTCATATACAAGATTGAGATAGTCGAGTTAGAAGTCAAAATTATGGGGTTGTCATTGAAGGATGTCATGACAACGAAATCACTGACTTCTGCAGTGTCGTCTATGAAATAATAGAGTTGCACTACATCAGGTATAAGAAGGTTCTTTTACTTAAATGCAAATGGTTTGATCTAAATGACATGAAAGTGAACGGGCATATTACTAGCATAAATTTTAGTAAGACATGGTATGATAATGATCCTTTTGTCTTTGCAAGTCATGTCAAGCAAGTTTTCTACGTCAATGATATTGTATTGAGTAACAATTGGAAGGATGTTCAAAAGTTTCAATAAAAGAATATCTTTGATTTTTTGTGAAAGGGATACTGGTCAATTGGATGAGGATGCAAATGAAGTCTATCAAGAAATTGGATTAAAGTTCAATAACAAAGGCATTCTAGTAGAAGATGTAGATATATCGTTATTTCATAGGAGAGATGTCGATCCCAACATAGTTCAACTAGATGAAGTCCAAGCTCATCTTATCTTACAAACAGAAGAAGACTATACTCAGGATGACTTAAATGACAATGACGATATATATTAGTGATGAAGAATCCAATGATAATGTACTTAATGATGATTATTTTGAAAATCTTGATTATGATGATTGAATGTAAATAAACTTTTTGTATTGTTTGAAATGTTATGTTCATAATCTCCTTATGTTGTTGATGTTTTACTTATGTTAATTTAAGATGACATTTATAATGCATATTTTTAATGTTTCACTTATGTTTATGCGGAATGTTATGCCGAATGTTTAGTATTTGACTATTGATCTCCTTATATTCGTGTGGAATATTGATGTGTGACTTAAGATTATGCGTTATGTTCATATTTCGTTTTACACAGGTTCAATATAATGGCACCTGGTAGAAACAAGGCAAAGAGGGTGATAATGACTGAAGAAATGCCTCCCAACAACAACCAACTTAATTTGACCCCATCATTCAACAACCAAAATTACATCATCGAATGAAGACAATTAGCAACAACCTTTACCAACATCATTTGTTAGTACTTAGGGATCTTTAGGTCTATTATTGTTAACCAAACATATTTACATTAATGCTGAAATTACTCATTACATGATTATTGTGTTTTTCTTATTATGATTCTTTTGTTTTCAGGTTCCAATACTGCCATTAGAAAACCAGGTAGAGGTATCACAAAAGGAGCTGAGTTGTAACAGATGAATGTTGCAATGAATAGCAAGTTGTTTGTGAACATTGACCCCACATAATGTTGCCTTCTAGATAAGATCCAATATGTAAAATTGTCCAGTGAGTTGGGCGTCATTATGAGAAATGAATTGCCTTGCCTTTAGTATGCCAGGCAGTTGAAGGAAGACAACTTGCTCCAAAATGCTTTGGACAAAGTTTCGGTAATATTGCAATACATTTGATTATATGTATTGCGATTTTACTTAACAAAAATAGTAAGTTAACTTATACGCGCTCTTCATAGATGAAGCTCAATATCATTGATATCAATAAGCCTGAGGTTTCAAGCTGTATTAGTTCACTATTGAAACAAAAAGTGAAGAATCATCGATATAGACTTCATAAATATTACTAGTCTTTCCCTTTCGATAAATAGGCAAGGAGACATGTTCCAAAATGGATGACTTCAAAAAATTGGAGTGAGATGTGTGATTATTAAGTCTCTATAAAGGTTTCAAGTTTATTTTATTTCTTTTCATATTTCCTTCCTTTAATTTTGTTTATACATTTCAAGACTACTTCTCTTAATTTAGGAACAGTGTGAGAAAGCCAAAGAGAACAAAGCAAAAATGAAGACTCCTCATAACACCGACTCCAAATTATTTGTTGTGAAGACTCCTCATAACACCGACTCCAAATTATTTGTTGTCGTCAGACAAGAATTTGTAAATGAAATGTTTATAACTTATTATTCTATTTCTTAATACAATAAATTATATTATTTTCTAATTTTTTAAATTCACATAATAGAGTCAAACTCAACTCTAATAACAAGAGTGTGATATGATCACACTATATAAGTTAGCACACTACAAGGAAGGTGAAGGCTGAACGGTTGAAGAGACATAAAGTAATTATGCAGGTTAAAAAAATAATATTACATTTTATTTTTTTAATTATGCATATAAAAAAATTAATATTACATTTTATTTTTTATGTAATACTAAAACACTACAAGGAAGGTGAAGGCTTGACGTCTGAAGAGACACAAAGTAATTATGGATGTACAAAAAAATTAATATTATAGTTTTTTTAATGTAATACTAAATAATAATTTTTTACTTAACTTGATTTTGTACATATGTTTACAAGAACGTCTCTAAAAATATTTACCTATAACAGATAATTAGTAGCTAAAATTGTTCTGCTACAAAAGCAAAATCGTCAGTAAAAATAATTACCTATGACTGCAATTTAATAGGTAAAAGCATTTATCTACCAAATATATACGTTGTAAAATCCTATGCACGACATTTTTAGTTCTCGTTAGTTATATATTTTGCCAACAAATATATTGTCTATCCAAAACCTTTCTGCAACAATTTTAGAAAAACGTCGCAGATATTATTTTACTATTCAGATTCAATGACCATTAGGATGACAATTAATTTTTGTCACAAATTATCTTTCGACAAGATGTTTTAATTTTTAGACGTTTGAATTCGTGGCCAAAAAGCTTATATGTGATAGTGAGTTTTCAAAAAGAAAAATTCTGTTTATACTCAGAGTAGATTAGATAAGGCTAAAATTTTAATGAAACTAATCCATATTTTATTCAATAATATTTAATATTCTTTTTATTGTAAGGAAGAGGAAATCATATATCATTTATTTTTCAATCTAGTATTTATAGAAAAAGAATTCAAGACTGATCTAACTTATCTTGTGATAAAATACTTGAAACAACATTGTCAAACGAGCATATAGCTTAAAAGGGCTCAAGAAAAAAGATTTTACATCCTTCAAAATTGCACCCAACTGTTGCGTATATGTTATAAAAAAAAGTTGACTAGACCTTTTGTTGAGATACTGATCTTGATTGTATTATATTAGGTAGTCAATACAAGTTTTAGACGCAGCGTATAAACGTAAAGTAAAGCTAACAATCGGATACGAGTTTAAGAGACGTCGAAACATGAATAACGATAATTTGTAATATTTTTAATATAAAATAAAATAAAGCCAACGAATAACGCTAATACGAATAAGGATGAAATTGAAAAACATAAAATATTATCAAATAAAAAAGTAATTTAAAAATCCACAGTAGTAAATTTTGTCCTTGAAAACACATTCAACCGGATAAACTTGACTTGCCTGAAAATTAAGAGTTGACTTTTTGACATTGACATAATCATTTAAGATTTATGAACTTTTCGATTGAACTTTTAATGTGCAGCATACCCTATTAAGTCACTTGTTACACGTTCGACTCAAATTTCCTAGGATTGAGTTCTGTTATTAATATGGTCATACTTTGAATTAACACCGACATTTTAAAACTAGGGAGAGAAAGCAATTGTGAATTCTAATCAACGTTCATTTAAATATTTTTTTCTTGTAAAAGAGAAATATTCAAGTATTTCAGTTTATTACCAACATCTAAAAATATTAGGCAGAAATAACAATTGTGGATCCTCACCAACTTTTAAAATCCCATTAATTATATAATCGTGCGTGTTTATGTATGTGAACATGATGTCATTATTACATATTAAAACTTCACCCTTTGACATTTGGTATAAAACCTAAGATATTACGTAGACTAAGCTTGTGGTGGCCTCATCTACTCTTAGATTTACTTATATACAAACTAACTATTGAAGAAGTAGCTAATTCATACCGATGATCAAGTGGAAGAGTTTAGTTATAGATAAGGAAGTGCAAAAAGTCAAAGCATAAGGCTTTGGTGTGTTGAAAGGCTAACCGTTGACTACTCTTTCCCAAAGTATGAAGACCTTTGGCCCTTCTCCTTAACAAGAATTAAATTGATATCCAATTAGCTAGCTAGTTCAGAAAATGATGTGTCGCTTTACATGAAGTTACAATTCATGTGTCATGTCTAGTGCCTTTGAATACTTTCGTATATTTAAAGCATCATTTTCTTTTTTTTATCCCCTTCTTCGTATGATATATTGTAGGAGTAGAGTGAGTTTTGGATAATAGTATATGGGCGTTTAATTTTATTACCATCAAAGGTCAAACAATAAAAAGGATTGTAATTTAATGATCAAGTGAATTTATTTTCCTATTAGGTTAATAAGTTGAGTAAATTCTGTTAAATATGCTATCACTTTTCCTGTTAGGTTAATAAGTTGAGTAAATTCTGTTAAATATGCTATCACTTTACAAATTTATCAAATATATCATAATTTTTATTTTATAATATTATATATCGTTATTTATATAAAAAATACACGCATAGGTATTTTATTATAATTTTGTTAGTGACATAAGTTAATAGAGATCAAATGACTTTAATCATCTATTCATAATATTTTTTTTAGATATCTTACAAAATTTGACAATGTTGAGAAACGCTTTATTTAGTTACAGTATTGTTTTAATAATAGCAGATAAAGTTTTAAAAAATAGCTGTTTCGTGTTGAAACTCAAATATAAAACTAGATTCAAATTGACTATATGAATTATCAATTAAATTTTCTTAAAAGTAGAGATCCAACGACGAAATCAAAATTGATAAATTTCAAACAACTTGCAGCGTAGAAGGAACAAAAAAAGGGGAAAAGAAAAAAACAGAGAGCAAGTGGGTGGACATCGGATAACAACAAAAGGCGTCCAGATTCGGTAGTAGAAGTATGATGGAGGTCAAAGAACAAAACTCAAAAACGCGTAACTAATTAATTAACCTGGCGCGTGGATCCCACTCACTCATTTAATATCTGACAAAATACGTTTTTAACACTGAAGCGAAATCCGATGCGACTGCAAGAGTTTTAAGTCTTGTTACTAATGAGTCTAAATCTTTTGTCTAATTTTATGGTGTCTTATTGTGTTCAGTGAATCTCAGTTATTTATTTATGTAGATCTCACGTAAATCTTACATAATTAAATACGAGTTCCGCATAAATAAAAGACTGAGATTTACTGGATACAATAAGACATTATAAAAATTGGACAGAAAATCTTGTGCCCCTACTACCATAGCATAACTATGAAAAGTAAGGAGAAAGCATATGACACCGAGAAATGGAAAATGGTGAAAGCTCTAGCCACATCTCGTCTAATTACTCCATATTCAATGTAACAAAATTGGAGAGTAATTTGGACCCCGCTACTAGTTGGACCACGGCAAATTTCTTTAATTTTGAAACCTAAAGCTACAGGTGTCCTTCAATTGGTGTGTGCAACATAGCTGATGGATTTTGGCACGTAGAAGATCTTGTCCATCAATGTTATACAAATCAATCATGACCTACTCTACTCTACATTTATGTACAGGCACACCCCACAACTTGGAAAGTCGGACCACTTGCGTTATGATTATAGACAATACAATAATGAGCTGGTCAACTTGTCTTCATTGGTGGACTTACAGCTCTTTGGCCTTTTTCTAATCGGACCCTAAGGGTCCCAACTCCTCCGCCCTGCTACGGTGGCAATTCTGTACCGGAAAACAATTAGAGTTTCTGATACAACATAAGAAAACGTGAAACAAACGACTTAAGTAGAGCAGTGAAACAAGTTCGTCCGTGGCCGCGTGAAGATCATCTTTACTAGATTGAATTAAGGCACGCGAAGAAGGTGCACGGAAAATGCGCTTCGTGCTAAATTTTTGTGCAAAGAGAAAGGGGTTGAGTTGAGACATCAGGCAAATCTGATGTACGTGTCATTCGCCCGACAAACTTTGTACTGGATAGTAGTGCAAATGACAGCTCCGTTGTTCTCCCCATTAACCAACTTAATTATCGTTAATGTATTATTCTCATATATAAGTTTCGTCTCACTACATATCGTTTCTTTTTTCCTTTTGTATGTTTTCACACATCACAACATGTTTTTATGCTCCACCCCCTTTCTTTAAAGGTTTACGATTTATAATGTGATCCCTAACGGTTTCTTGTAATTTAAAGAAATGCTTTGAATACACTCAGTTGAAAATTTGAACTTTTATTTGTACAGACTGTTAACTTTATATGTATATAATCCTAACGTTTTAATTCTGTAATACTAAAGCTCTATTTTAAGTAAGTTGAAAATCATACAACTTCAATAAACATACAACATTAAATTAAACATTTGAAAATATTAAAAACTAAATTATACCATATATATTATAACAAAATGAAAGGACCCATTTGAACATTTAACCTAGTTTTAACTCCTTTCTTTTCAAATTATTGCATTACGTCTCTTTTCATATTTGATTATTGTAAATATTTATATTATCGTTCAGAGTTATTTAAACCAGAATCGATAATTCATAATAAAAGATGTGTTACAAGTTTTTATATATTTTGGGTTAATTACATGTTGAATTTTTAATTGGTTTTTCACTTTGTCATTTATCTCCTTATGTTTTAAATATATATTGTCACATAATCTCATGGAATTTAAACAAATTGTCACATACTTACTTTCGGGATGTAAATGTTGCCTATTTTTCACTTCAATACGATGTCAGCCCTCTAGACCACGTGACAATTTGTATGGAAACAAATTATCATGTGTTCTACCCGACGCCATTTTTACCTAAAAATAGCAATAGCTTCATTGCCCAACGACGTCGTGGCTTTGTGATCACCCCATTTGAGCTATTCAATTCATAATCCATAATACTCAAAATAAAGATTTTGACCTCAAATGCTTCACTCATGTAAGTCGATCTTTGTGGATTAATATCGTATTGGTGTAATTTAATTGTGAATATTGTGTGAAAGAAATAAAAGGTGTGATCAATAGATTTGATGTGCAAATCCCTCAAGAAACTATTTAAGGTAACCGATAATGCTTAATTTTTTTCCCAAAGAAGTAATCCCTTATTCTTCTTTATCTAAATTTGCAATTACGTATTTCTTTTTTTAATAGTGTTAGAATGATGATTGTCGTTAAGGTTAGTTTGATGATATTGTTTTAAACACAATGAGTTAGTTTTTGTTATTGATCTTCATACATTGTTTGTCAATTACATTTTTTATATGTTGATTTATCTTTATTTTTTAAAATTGAATATTGTATTAAACCCACTAAGGAAAGCAATTAACAAAAGGACCGCCAACTATAGGAGAATTATAACAGCACTAGTTATAGCACAAAATTAGGAAATAAGTTTGGTTAACAAGATTTCTGAGATATTGTATTTTAAACACTATCTGAGATAATCTATTTTAAAGTTGATTCCCTGCTAATGTGATTGATGCTTTTTGCTACAATGAGCTCTTTTATGCAACTGAACATGAACATGAACTTGCAAAGGTCCCTAGCTTTCATTTTGTTGTTTTTTCTTTTTTTATATGTGATTTCATCTTGTTGTTTTGAAGATTTTTTGGTTCCTCTATGTTTATATCATGTAGACAATACAACATAGTACTAACTTAAAGATGACATGATCACCTTTTACGTTGGAATTTTTATTTACTAGCTCATTCTATGATCTATTTTCAACTTAAGTCTCCATAAAAAATGTAGAGGAAGTCTTGGAATTCTTGTCAAATAACCTTTGAATAATTGTAACTAAAGAAGATGTGGCAAATTGACTCGTTATCACAAAGGAAGAACTTAAGGAAGTTTAAGAAAAGTTGTTTAAATATATCATTTCGTGAGTAATTATAAAGGAAGGTTTAAGGGAGTTTTTAAGTAACTAGACAAGTTAGTGCCAAGGAAAGTGTGATGGTTCATGAGGAATTGCTCTAAGCAAGATTTATTTATGAATGTATCTAAGCTATGTATTAACCAAACAATCTTGTCAAGCTTGCCATTATTGGAGTTGTAATAAGGGAAGTTACTCCTAATGTTTGAAAATCCTCTGAATTTCCTATATGGATAATGTCACAAATTGTTCCTGATAAATTCTCCAGCTTAATGTCATTTAGTATAGCTATCTTTAGTATACTGTAGCTTAGAAACTTATAAAGGGGACCCAACTTGTTATAATTATCAAAACCATAATGAAGTAGATTTTTCATTCTCCACTAGATGTCTTATCACATTGCTCAATTTGTGTATCATTCCTAAGATTTGCTTTTAGGAGCATAAAGTATTGAACTTGATTCTTGTACTTTAAATGTTGATGCCTTTGAGGAAATGCATATGCATTCACTTGACTTGTAAAGACTCCTTATCAATTAGCAATTTTTAAAACCTTTTTAAAAGTACATTATATGTATAACCTTAATAGGAATAATAACTAGAACTCTTTACTACTTAAGTGTACAAATATTACTCCAATTCACTTTGGCAATTGCTTTTTTAGGCACTCCTTAACCTTAGAAAGTTTTTTTAAGGTCCTTTTAATACCCCTTATAAATTTTGTTAGTATATATATAGAGGATATTAAGCACATCTTTGATTAGTTGCACTCTAGTAGCATAAATGATAAATCCTATGTTGAATGGAGATAAGTGGAGATAATAGTCTCTAAAGGATAATTCATGGAAGAAATTGGGATTTCAAGGTACTTAAAAGGAGGATTTTGCAATTTGAAGCTAGTAATATTAAGAATTTGTTTGACTAATGCTTGATCTATTTTGGATACAAATAATTGGCTATTACTTGGATTAATAGTGAGACATGAAATTTCCTTGAACTTGTTGATAGTATTAAGTAAGACTTTGATAGAGTAAAGATTTGCACCACAAAGTAGGAGAATATAATCTTTTATCTATGGCCACTTTTTCATTCAACGATTTGTGAAGCACCTCTATACAAATAGAAAATACATATAGAGAGAGTGTATCTACCTACCTAAGCTCTCTTACTGCCTTGAACCTCTTTGTAGATTCCCTAATGATACTATATGAAAGAGTTGTTATATGTTGCCTATCAACTTGATGTTGATAAGAGAATTTAGAAGACTCTAATGTGTACATGAATCCTCAATCTATTGAATCAAAAGGTCTTTTAAAATTTATTTTCTTTATGCAACTTTTAATCTCTCTTTTAATGGTGTAGTTTTTGAAGAGATCTTAAGCAATTAAGATTTTATTGCCTATGCTCCTTCTATATACAAAGGCAGTATGATTGGGATTGATTATTTAAGGCAAAATCTTCTTGATTTTATTAGTAACTACATTGACAATTTTCTTCTATATCACATCATAGTGTGATATAGGTTGGTAGTCATAGATTTTGCTTACGTTTAGGATCTTGGGAACCAAATATACATGATTGTTATTTAGCTCCTTCAACATTCTCTTGTTCTCAAGGAATTCTAACACAATTTTAGTTACAATGCCACTCACCATATGACTTTTAGAAGAAAAAAGCATTCAATCCATCATGTCTTGAAGCTTTGTTAAGATTTTTACTGAATAAAGCATTTTTGACATCTGATTTAGCGAAAGGCCATAAAAATATGTTAGATTGTTCTTAGATGAGAGAATGAGGGATGACATCCCCAATAACTTGACAAATGAGCAATTATTAGCTAATTTACCTAATGTTCCTTGATAGTAATTGAGAGCTAGACCTTTAAATGTATCTTGGGAGGTTTGATGGTTTCCTTTTTCGTTTGTGAGGTTAAGTATTTTTATAGAATTTCTCCTCAAAAGAATGGAATTATAGAATTATTTTTTTACACTTATCACATATCCTTAAGCCAAAGAATTCTTAATTTATGTTTAAGTAGAGAATTATCTTATTAGTATAGAGGTTATCTTAAGCTTTGATGATATTTTGCATGGCCTTACTGAAATCTTATTTAATGGTGCTTCTTCTTATATTGTTAAGGGACTTAATCTCTTTCTTGATTTCCTTTAGCTTTCTTATATATTAGTAGCTTGCAACTCCATTACTATGCACTTTTAGGTCTTTTAAACTGTCCCCTCAAATTTTAGTAAGTTTGCTCAAAGGTTAAAAAATAAAAAATGTTATTTTTTGAGATTCAAAGGACGTAAAGTGAGATCTTGATAACAACTTGGTCTAATTATAAGGAGGCTTGAAACTAGCCATACGATTGGGAAATCAAGTTATCCAATCAAAGTTAGCAATTGATTTATTAAGTTTTTCTCTAATGGTTCTTTGACCATTCGATTTATTGCTTCATGTATAAAAGGAATCCTCCTATCATAGATCAATAAGTCCAACCTGGTTTGCATAATTGAGAAAGTCATTTGTGTAACTCTTTATGCTACCTCTTATTCTTTCCATCTCATTTATAAAAAAAAAGCACTATTGAATTCCCCTAAAACTAACCAAGGGTTAGAGGGTTACATAACTTTGAGATCATCCCATAATTGAGTTCTCTGTAAACTATAATTTGCTACATAAATAAAGGTTATGTCAACTAATTTATTAACCTTTGGAAATCCTTACTTGAATGCGAAGCAATTGATCAAGAAGTTAAAATGTAAGACCTGAACAATTAAAGGATCTAATGCCACTATTACCTCCTATTTAAATGAGCTTCGTGATTGCTTAGCACAATCTAAGTTTTATCAAAGATTCAAGTTCTTTCATTCAAATGCTTGGATTTTGTTTTGGTCTCTAAAAAAGTTAGTATATACAATTTCCCACTAGACAAAAATATCCTTAATGACCTT
>JANIPM010000005.1:15693380-15705876 GCA_027478405.1 Erythroxylum cassinoides
GTTCTCTTTAAACTATAATTTGCTACATAAATAAAGGTTATGTCAACTAATTTATTAACCTTTGGAAATCCTTACTTGAATGTGAAGCAATTGATCAAGAAGTTAAAATGTAAGACCTGAACTTTTAAAGGATCTAATGCCACTATTACCTCCCATTTAAATGAGCTTCGTGATTGCTTAGCACAATCTAAGTTTTATCGAAGAATCAAGTTCTTTCATTCAAATGCTTGGATTTTGTTTTGCTCTCTCAAAAAGTTAGCATATGCAATTTCCCACTAGACAAAAATATTCTTAATGACCTTTTGTTTATTAAGAAAAGTGAGTCCCTTAATATTCTATGTAAGGATCATTTAGAAAGAATCAAGATAATAATAAGGGTCAAATTGAGATTTAAGATGTCAATAAAAACACCTATTAGCTTATAGTTTGCTAAATGTATTACAATTGATGAAAGTGTTTAATACCATACACTTGGAGTTATTACTACAAGCTTATGTTGTGTGCTCAAGAAAATTGATCTAAAATAGAATACAACTTTAGAAAGGTAAAAGATTGGAAGATGTTATTGTAATGTATTTTAGGAGATTCTTTGGTTATATTCTTTCTTCTAGAATGAAAAGCATTTATACATGTATTCATTATAATCCATCTTTGTTAAGAAATCAAAACATTTTCCTTTCTTGATAAAGTAATATCCAAATAAAAACATAATTTTGAGAAGCTACCTAATACTTTGAAACTTGTTTCACTAATTTTTATGGTCATTCACATAATTATGGATTGCTTATTTATGGGATTGATTTAATTTATAGTTTTAAAATTTTTTATTATTTTTCTATCATCAAGAATAGTATTTTGATATGTATATCAAGATGGTAAAAATGAGAAGTTTTCTTATATGTCAACTAAGTTGAAGACTGCATGCGGCTAAGAATATTCTTGCATTGAATACCTATTAAACATATTAGAAAAGTTAGTTTAACGTTGGCTATTGTAGGGAGTTTGGAGACTTTTTACAATTAAGATAACTGATGGTAATGATCTTAAGTTCAAGTTTTAGTATTTTTAGTAGTTAAGACAAATGAGTTATAAAAGAGATAAAGATGATTGTTTTGGTGCATATATTAATCACTTCAGGCCAATTGATTTAATGCTAAATACAAAGAAATTAAGGTATAAAGAGTCAAAGGAGTTTAATTATAGCCTCATTATGAGTTATTTAAAGATGAATTAAAACTTCAAAAAATATTGATCATTGTAAATATTTAATATATTGTATTGAAAGATCAAATAAAAAATGTTTTAAAGTATACATAGACTAAGAAAATACTCGAAAACAATTAACATAATTTGAATTGAAGATGAAATAATTAGAATTATCACTTACAATGAGTCCATATTTTCATCTTAATATTAGGAATGAAAAAAATTAAAACTATACCAACAAATTTCAATTCAATTGCTTAATTTAATAATATTTACACCTATAATAATAAGAGAGAGATATTAAAGATTACTTAATATATTAAGTTGGAGATTATAATGATAATGACTCAATTGAACATAATAAGTTACGAGACCAAATTAAAAACTTACGGAAGTCATGTTCTATAATGCCATTCAAAATATGAGACAATGGATGCATGAATTAATATAATATATTAAATTATCTAATAGTCAATTATAATTTAGTGATGAGAATATTACTAATATAATTAATAGTTTTAATGATAAGAGATAAAAGGTCAAAATTTTCTTTTTTTCAATAATATAAAAGACCTTAGCAAAATAATTGAGCTAATAAAATATATTGTCTGGTTTAGTCACAAGGCTTAAAAAATTTGAGTATAAAATTTTACCCAATATCTTTAACATAATCTTCATTTATGATAGCTCTATATATCTTCATTTATTGTGCCATTTGGGGTACAGGAGCTTTGTCATGAATTCTTAAAAATTTTATAAAAAAGTGAATTAAGATTGTTATATAATGGTAGTTTGAAAGATGTACTTATCATAGAAAAAAGAAATTATATATGATGTTTAAGAAGTGGTTCTCGGAAGAATAAGGAAAATGACCCTAATAATGCTCGTTTAATGGCACAATAACCAAATTGTAAGAATCATTTTTATAAAATGGAAAAAATGAATCTTCATCTTAATTAAGGAGTAAGGTCCCTAGGGTAACTATTTTGTACTTTTTAATTAAAACAAATTAATGTAGTATAAATTAATAATTTTATCAATTATCACTTATCACTTATCCATCTTATTTTACCTATCTAAATAAAAATTATTAATCTACACAAACTATTAGCAAATCTATTAATAAAGATATTAGTATGCCTAATATTACATTTTTAAATTTAAAACATATCCAAGACTATTGCTTTTTTCCAAAAAAGGCATATTGTTTTAGTTCCCTCCAAGTAAACATTTTAAAGAAAATGCCTAAAGCTTCCAATTTCCGTATGAATAAATACAGAGAGAGGAAAAAAGAAAAGCACAGGAAGAAAGAAAAGAAAGGATGGGTCCATGAGTTCCATTCAAAGACACCGCAGAGCTGCAGATTTAATGATTGTTTTGACGCGTACAAATTGTGTGGTACATATATTATAAAAAGAAGAAGTCCATACGTATGCATTTTTAATACATCTATATCTCTGTTTATACGTATGAAGACAGTCCCTAACTTTGCGAGCCTTCATGAATGTATGACCATCTCTGTAGCTTTCCTCCATTATTGCTTAATGATGAAGCACACCTACCAATACCAGTTTTGTCTTTCAGCCCATCCGCTATACTCTTGTACTTAGACACCATTTTCATTTCAATATCAGATGATCATGACGACACTGTATAACTTAGTTACTAAAAAATGGTCAGCTCTAGCCGTATCAAATATAAGGTTCACCATCCATCGCCATGCTTAAGTAGGAGAGCGGCCTCGTTTTGCTAAAGTCAGTTAGAACAAAAGAAACGCAGTTCATTTTTGTCCTGAACTTGGTTCATGAGTATGGCCAGAGAAAGATACTAAATTACGAAGCAGACACATCTGATCTAATCAATGACCAGAGAAGCAACTAGATAGACTATTCAAGTAACAAAAGATATGCACTTTCTAGCTTACGTATGTGTTGAAAAATTGTAGCTTGTGCCCAATAATTTTCACAAGGTTTTGCCAAGATGTTGTTCTTTTTAACTTTCTAATTATATTGTGGGCGGCAGATGCATTGATTGAGTTCATGTTTCTTCAATGTATACATTCATCTCAAGCTCAAAATCAAGAGAATGAAATAGTCAACCATACTATCCTAACCGTGATGTTAATAAACAGAAAAGAGAAGAAAAACAAGATATCCCCCCTTTTATTAGAATTTCAATAATTCCTAAAATTTCATCAAAAGTTCAATTAATACATTAAATTTTAATTTTTATTAAATAAATCTTAAACTTACAAATTGTATCTGTTATAATATTTAAATTTTTAATTAATAAGACATGAGTTGTCTATCACTAAAATAAAGGTACATCTACTTATTATTTACAAATTCAAGATATTTAATAAGACTGAAATTTAAGGTGTTTAGTGAATTTTCAGAAAAAAGAAAGACCAAATTGAGTTTTTTCTCCCCTAATTTAATGTATTGATTAAGTAATTTATATTCAATATACAAGAATTACATGAAGCAACGGATTTGTGTTGTTAGAGGAAAATATGGTGCTAGTATATCATGATATATAGTGGATTTTTAAAAAATTATCTGCAGGGAAACCATTATACTTAAATTGTGTAGATTTTTACCAGATGTAGACACAGTACTCTGATTCTATATGTTGTTAAGTGTGCTAAGTTCTATTATCCTTTTGCATTCCCTTTTCTCTTGTATATGTACACAGGATAAAAGAGAGACTAGTGAATCCGAACTTTAGCCTGAAACCTAAATATGTCAAAATACTTGGAAGTTTCAAATTCTGAAATTGGACTGGACCAAAGTAAAGTATTAGTGACGTGTTAATAAATTTTTAGCCTACGTTTAACTGGGTCTAAAAACTTAATCACGTGATTATATTACTCACCCAGACATTAAAAAACAAAAAAAACAGAGAGGAGAGATGAGGATACCTTACCTCGCGGAAGTAGAGACTTGCATGGTTAATGCAGATGAGGATGTATTATTTCCCTGACAATGTCTGTCTAATTTGTTCTGAAACACGTTGAGATCTCTGCACAATAAAAATTATTTGAAATTTCAACGACTTTTAATATCATGATTGTCAAAGACATCAATTTCTTAAGATTAGTCTACATTTGATATTCAAGTGCCACATGTCTAACCGTTTAATTTCTAACCATGATCAGCATGCCCATTAAATATGAGAAGGAAAATAGCACGAAATGATAATAATCAAACTTCTTGTCTTGTTAAACGAAAATTGATAAAAGTCAAAGAAATCTTAACAGGGTATTGGAGAGCAAATTAGGCTTTTTCCTGGTTCTGGATCCAATTTGCAGAAAAGGTAATAGATCATTTTTTTAATTTCAAAATATTTAAAAATTAAATTTGAGTTTTCTTTCACTCATAATTAAATTCATTTTAAAATTGTCTACGATATTTAGAAATAATTTAACAATACCTATTGTACGGCTCAGAATTTAGGATCTTAATTATAGGCTTTTTCCTCTAATAAGCTGATCATCAATAGTTGAATTTTCATTGGTTATATGTATAGTTGAATACAAACATAAAAAGCTTCTCTTAGTTAAAACAAAGAACACAAGTGCATCATGTGCATGCCTTGTAAGCTTCTTTAACTTTGAACATAACAACGCTAAAGTGGTTATGGATTTAATAGAAGGTCCCATGTTTCCGCTCCAAACCGCAAGCGTAGGAGCCACCTCTTGACTTCCGACTCGCCAAAACTTTTACGGTGTTGACTGCCTCCAACATCATTTATTTCAAGTCCAGTCTTCTATATATATATAAACAATCTATTTATAATATCTTTGGTTGAAACCAAAGGTTGCAAAAATAAAGTTAATAATACAAAGAAACAAAATCCATATATCTACCCCTGTAGTTCACAACAATCCATCTAGTGAGTTGATAAAATTGGTTAAGACCCTTAATCTTTTGTTTCCACAAAGTTATTAAAATGATAACATTTTTATGTGTGTGTAATTACTAATTAACTTGCAGTTAATTATCTTTGACTTTATGATCTAGCATGGAGCTATTGAATCGTTGATTGTTATAAATGACATCAAACGTCAATTCTTTGACACAACCTTGATTTATTACAAACTAATCCAGAATAGTTACAACTCACAATAAAAACAGGAAATTTTATATTCATACATGAATGATGTGATAGGTACTTAAGCTTTTACTTACAATTGTAGTTGACATTTTTAACATATCGAATAACATTATGTATAGGCTCAGCAATCCCAAGATTGACAACCTTATGGTATTATGTAATAAGAATTTGTCATATTAAACAATAAGAGTTTGCAAATGAAAAAAATAATTGATATATTAATATCTTGGTACTGTTTTTTGTATGTTAGAATATTACAGTTCCTAAAAATGATGTATTTCCCTATTTAGGTTTTAAAATGGACTGTAAAAGCTTTATCAAGATAAACCCTAATTTTAGGTTAGAACAATACTCGCAGTAAATGACGGGGTGGGTTGAGCTGTACAAGTGTACATTTTGTGCGCTGTGATATTGTCGCATTGAATGCTAAAAGGTTTTGGCTGATTGATGGCAGTCGTGGCAGGGGTAATGGTACGGATAGGCATAATTAGAAACCTATTTCTATGAGGCAGTTTTTGTTTCAGGCTCTGATAAGTTTTATAAATAATTTCCTTTTTCTTTTTCTTATTTATCTATAACCTAAAGTAATGTTACTTTTGGAGTAAAAAAAAACAGTGTTTTTTTTAAGAAGTCGTCCTTATGATTTTAAGTCTTAATTTATTTATTAAAAATCTAACAAAATTGATTTGTTTGATATTTAAAAAATATTAAATTATATCACCTCACACAAATATATGCCTTTTTAATTAATTAAAAGTAATCATTTTACAAAAATGAATGAAAATAATTGAAATGCTTTTGTTTTTTGGTAAATAAAAAAAAAGAAAGAAAAAAGAATCCTCTCTCTGTCTCACGTGCTCTTTTGTCCAACCCTATTGCCACGTGCACATCCAGAACTCCCTCTTTTTATCTCCATATACACAAAACCAGCTGGAGGGAGGATTCAGCGTGTGCGATTCAAGCTGTATTGGAAAGCCTCACTTTCTCTCCCAACTGTTCCTTTTCTGCTCCCCCTTTCCTTTCCTTTTCTTTTTTCTGTTTTCTCATTTATTTTATTTTCTGTTACTTAGCCACTAGCCTATAAATACCTTCTTATTCCTCACTTGTTCTGTGCACACAAACAAAGTCCCTTCACTTCTTTGCCTAGCTACTCTGAGCCACTTCAGGGACACTGGTTTTGATTAGTTGCAACTGCACACATGGATTTCTCCTCTCTGTTCTTTCTATCTTTTGCTTTTTTGTTGTTTATCTTCCTTCTCAAGTTCATTGCTTCCAACCGCCGGAAATTGCCTCTCCCTCCCGGAACCTTGGGTTGGCCTTACATCGGAGAGACATTTCAGCTCTACTCTCAAAACCCAAATGTCTTCTTTGCCTCAAAAGTGAAGAGGTCACTATACAACTCTTATTTCTTTAACATTCCTCTTCAAGCTTTGTTTTTTTCTCTAAAAAGGACAAATTATGCCCCTATTGATGTTATTATGTTCTTTTTTGGTATAGGTATGGATCTATCTTCAAAACTCACATCTTGGGTTGTCCTTGCGTGATGATTTCAAGCCCTGAAGCTGCAAAATTCGTGCTTGTGACGAGAGCTCATCTATTCAAACCAACATTTCCTGCTAGCAAAGAGAGGATGTTGGGCAAACAAGCTATCTTCTTCCACCAGGGAGATTACCATGCCAAGTTGAGGAAGCTTGTTCTTCGTGCTTTCATGCCTGAAGCTATAAAAAACATTGTCTCCGATGTCGAGTCCATTGCCAAGGATTCTCTTCAATCTTGGGAAGGGAAACAAGTGAACACCTTCCAAGAAATGAAGACAGTAAGCGCCTGCTTTATGTCATTTTCTCTTGGTACTAAGATATTAAAACAGAACAAAACAGGGTTCCTCTGTTTTTTTCTTTCCCCTGTTTGACTCTGCATTTGGAAATAAACATTAGGTACTGACTCTTAACTAATTGCTACTTGGTTTTTGGCAGTATGCATTCAATGTTGCTCTACTATCCATATTTGGAAAAGATGAGATTTTGTACAGAGAAGATCTAAAAAGTTGTTATTACAATCTTGAGAAGGGATACAATTCAATGCCCATTAACCTACCTGGGACACTCTTTAACAAAGCCATGAAAGCAAGAAAAGAGTTGGCTCAAATTCTTGCAAAAATCCTCTCCACAAGGAGACAAATGAAGCTAGATCACAACGACTTGCTAGGATCATTCATGAGCGAAAAAGGAGAACTCACTGATGAGCAAATTGCGGACAACATTATCGGTGTAATTTTCGCCGCTCGTGATACAACAGCTAGTGTTTT
Organism: Erythroxylum cassinoides; assembly: GCA_027478405.1. Classification (NCBI taxonomy): domain Eukaryota; kingdom Viridiplantae; phylum Streptophyta; class Magnoliopsida; order Malpighiales; family Erythroxylaceae; genus Erythroxylum; species Erythroxylum cassinoides. Next base: position 15,701,008 of record JANIPM010000005.1, read on the forward strand.
GACATGGATTCTTAAGTACCTTGGGGAAAACCCCAGTGTCCTCCAAGCTGTCACTGTAAGAACCCCTGTTCCCACCTTTTGTAAAGTAAAACAAAAGGTCAAATGATTAATTCTTTCATTGACTTGGTTTTCTGTGCTTACCAGGAAGAGCAAGAGGCAATAATTAAATGTAAAGAGAAGTCGGGTGATGAGAAGCTGCTCACTTGGGCTGATACCAGGAAGATGCCATTAACTTCAAGGGTCATTCAAGAAACACTAAGAGTTGCTTCAATTTTGTCTTTCACTTTCAGAGAGGCTGTTGAGGATGTTGAATATGAAGGTCAATTTTTTTTTTTTTTTTGAGTGAAGTATTACTGTACTTTATTCATATTCATGGAGCTAAACTAACCTTTTGTATACCATTTTGTTTTGCAGGCTATCTTATCCCAAAAGGGTGGAAAGTTTTACCCCTTTTCAGAAACATTCACCACAGCCCTGAAATATTCCCAGATCCTGAAAAGTTTGATCCTTCCAGATTTGAGGTACCTATTCATCAAATTCAGCGCCCAACTGATCCCTTCTGAAACTTTTTCTGAAACTGAATCATCTTGCTGGCTTTCAATGATTTTAACAGATTGCACCAAAACCCAATACATTTCTTCCATTTGGCAATGGGGTCCACTCATGTCCGGGGAATGAGTTAGCCAAGCTGGAGATTTTCGTCCTTCTGCATCACCTGACCACCAAGTACAGGTTGGTAAAAAAGAAAAAACGTAAAAATATTTCTGGATTTTACTTGTTAAACAAAACATGAACATATCAAGTAGTGTGTGTGGTGACAGAAGCACATTCGTTTGAATTGTGCAGGTGGTCTATGGTGGGTTCTCACAATGGGATTCAGTATGGCCCTTTTGCCCTTCCCCAGAATGGCTTACCCATCAGATTATCCTTGAAGTCATCATAGTAATACCACTAGTGGTATCATCCCCAGCTTCATAACAACATCATCATCATCATCAACAACAACTTTCCATATTTAGAAACCATCACTTCAGCAATTGGTTTATTGGTTTCTAACAAGAAGACCAAGTCAGAGAGAAGCAAAATCCCATTTACCATGAAAGTAATATACAGCAGGAAATGCCAAGTGTACAGAAGAGTTTCACAGCAAAGAATATTAACAAAAAGAAGGCAAAAAATGTGTCATCTAATGACACATTCTGCGATTACTTATTGATCATTGTTGTATTATTGTTATTTTTTAAAATATTATTTTGGAATGCAGACAAAAATAGGATAAATGCGAGATGCCAGCGGGGGGTTTACCCACATCAAAATGTGCTTATGTATTGAAGTGTAAAATATACAAAGTGCCGCAAGGCCAACAAATGGAAATTTTGAAATTAAAATTTTGATATTTCATGGCTCCATCTTTTCTTTTTCCATGCAAGGTGATGGTTATTAAACGTGAAGTATTGTAAAATTCTCAAGCCTTGGAATATTTTTACATTTGAGTCGTAGCAAATGATGAAGGTGCAGAAATCTTGTAGCATACGCCAAAACTATATCCCAATTTTTAACTTTAATTTTCACTCAAAGTAAAAATGAAGGAAACGATGGTTGTGGATGTGTCAACTCACCCATGCATTGCCTTCAAGACCTTGATTATTACATACGATCATAAAGCAATAGAATAACATGATCAAGCGATTAATGTTATTCAACTTGATTGCATCTTGGTGTCTGTGAACACAAAGTTAAGATGATCATCGTCAAACTGGAACACTGACAACACTGACATCATAAATGTTCAGTATTTTATGTTAGCTTAAACAAATGTTGGACAGGATAGGATAATCATATGCATACAGAGTTAATGATGTAACAACACAATACTACTTTGATCTCACTCAGTTGGTACATCCACCGGTTCTCATTGTTTTGTTTGTTCTTTTTTTTTTTTCCCATAAAATCCGCTTTCATTCAGATTTCAAGTCAAAGACCCTAATAATTGGTGTTTAACTGAAAAATACAAATTTCTTTTTATAACTTAGCTTATGTTTTAGAAATATTTTTTAAATTTACTAGAAAATACTTTATATCATCAAAAAATTAAAGTACCCTTTTATTAATTCTAATGTAAACTATTATTTAAATAAACAAATTCTATTACATAATCAACAATAAGTTATATGATAGTAAATGTGATAAAATAAATTGACAAAAACCTTGTAAAAATTTCTTTAAGGAGTTTTTATATCATTTATCATAAATAAACTGATTTTTGATACCCTTTAAGAATCTTATTTTAATTTTTCATAAAAAAAGAACAAATTTTGATCCTCCAATCTCTGTGTAGATTATGAGAATTTATGCTCAAGTTACATTACACCTTAATCCTCTCTTATCTTTTTCCTAATTATCTTACATTCTTATAAATATGTTTGATTACTGAAATATTTTTTAAAACAATTTTGGAGCCACCTAGTTAAAATAGCTAAAAAGAATTGGAATAAGAATAATTTTCCCTTAATTTATATTTTTTAAAAGATTTCCCAACATTTGTTAAACAAATTTCTTCCTTCTATTCCCATGTCCATTTTGGTGCCAAGTCAGAGCTGAAGTTTATTCTAAACCGTGCATTACATTTGAAAAAGTTAATTAGATGATGTCTCCCTCAATTGCTGTCCCTTCAACATGTTTTCATGGAAACTAAGATAAGAATGAACATGTGTAAGTGTTCCAATAAAGCTTACTTAATTAATATATGATTTTTAAGAGAAAGTCTAATAAAAAAGGTTGCTGTAAAATTGGATTCCGACAACTGTTGTTGCGTGCACTTGTAATTTCTGTTCACTGGCAGTGACTTGAAAGAGTGAACACTTCTCTTTAGTTTTCTGAAGATCTGCTAGTCAGGGTACAACCCTCCTTATCTCAGCCTTTCTTTATGCTAAGATCAAGAGAAGACAATCTCCCTAGCCATGTGCATACTTCACCTCTAAATTACGTTATTTTCTAATGAGTTGATAAAGAAATACCAATATTGCTGGAAGGAGAAGAAGATACTGGTTTTACTCATTAAAACATAACTCTTATTATTTTAAAAAATCCATATTATTTTAGAATATATAAGAAATTAAAAATCGCACATCGAATACAAGAAATTCTAACATGTAAATTTTGAACTGTTTTTATTGAATTATTTTAATAAATAACTTTGAATAATAATATCAATTTTATTGAGTACGTATGATCAAAAGATTTTTATACAAAAATGTTTTGAAGTGATATAAAATAAGAAAATATTTGTTATAATAAGTGAAACTACAGTAAAAATAGGTCACTTTCATTCTATCGAAAACCTATAACTGCATTAAAGTTACCATGAGTGTTTTAATCAGTTTAAATTGTGATCTGTTGACATGGTATGCTCTTAATATCGTTACGTGTATGATACTAAGAAACTTCTCTTGGTAAATGAATAAGAATAGGATCATACTCCAACCTCGGTAAGTCATACTTAACGGCCAAAATAGACCGGTAGAGAGCCGCCGTGGCATGAACAACTTTGACCAGATCTTCATACTCAAAGCTAACTTTCTCTGTTGACTTTGCATAAATTGAAAAGAGAAGCAAAAAGAAGAGAAGATCTCGTGCCCAAAGGCTGACTTGAGACGTATCAGTTATGTTCATAAACTATATAAATTAAGCACACCCGTCCATCACTTGTTATCTCATGTCAACTCAATTTTAAAATCATCTTATGAAATCAAATTAGGAGTCATCAGTAAATTGTCCTTTTCATTACATCCCCACATAATCATCCGTTCATCAAGGCCCTACGGGGTTGATCATTTCATTACAGGCTTGGAAAATCACAATGAAAGGGAAAATTCCATATAAACTTGTTCAAATTAGGCTAGCTTTGATGACCAGTCGTTCAAACTCGAGCCTAATATCGTCATCATCTGTATCAGCTGCAAGTTTTCTTTCAAGAATGTCAAATGTAGGCCAGGACTTATCCTGCTACATATTTCAACTGGTCATGATGATTCATGATCAAGTAGTTTTTGTTTCATAATCAGGGTTGTTGAAGTCATTGTTTAGGTCACTTTTGGACACGATTTGTTTTGGACAATGAATCAGACGTTTATATAGAACTTCAACAAGAAAAAAAGACAGATTATGACCTCCGCTTCTCCTGTTAGTTCTTCCTTTTTGGCATACTACTTACCATACTTTAAATGATTTTGGATTACTATTAATAAAAAAAGGTTTATCATTATTGTACTTTTGTAGTTAGAGTAACAAAAATAACCTCTTTGCAAAAATGCAAAAGAAAGACTGTGTACAATTGATATCCCTCCGCTACAAGAAAATAAGGCATTTTGTGACTTTTTAAAACATCACAGAATGTCCACAAAAATGTCACAAAAAACGTTGCAAAATGTGGTATAGGCAAAAGGTTTCAGCGATATTTTATGTAAAACGTCACAGAAAATACTAACATTCTATGACGTTTATAAAAACGTCACTAAAAGTTTGAACAATACGTGACATTTTAAAAAAAACATCGTAGATTTTCTAACATTCTGCGATGTTTTTAAAATATCACAGAATCACTTCATTTGGAGGTCGGTGAACAAAAGTTATGACCGAAAGAATCAAACGTTGATTTTACCCCCAATCATATTGAACCTGTCTCAGGATAAATGACATAACTCTCTCTACAGATGTCAGATCAAGATCATCTTAGGACAATTTCAAAGAGGACCTTAAGATATACAACTTTAAAGAAGACCTTGAGGTCAGATTTTATCATCTCAAGGGTCAAAAGTGACTAGACGATAGGATTAGATGAAACCAAAGGAAAAAGCAGACAAATGGGAA
>JANIPM010000005.1:15722496-15736697 GCA_027478405.1 Erythroxylum cassinoides
CCCATAAAACGACAAAATTTCAATTTTTGTTCTTCATGAAAGTTTTATATCTAGATGTCCTCTTTCTAACCGTTGAAAAATGAAATCATTCCGATATCTACAGTGAAAGTTATGGTAATCGCGCCAACATAGGTTTGTTAAGAGTGAGAACTTGAACATGGTTGCTTCTTTTGATCATAACTTCTTCTCTAGACCTCAAAATGACATGATTTTTGAACCAATGGATTCCTAGCACATTTTTAAACCTCTCTATGAAAATTTGTATTAATTGGTGTTGAATTGGAAAAGATGGATTAAATGAAATTGAAAGAATCTGTTGGAAGTGTATGAACTAGTGTGATTTGACTGAACATGATCGGTATTTTGGTTATATCTTGATCTATAGTCATCCAAATGAGATGATTTTTAATTTGGAATAAAGTAGAGAAATAGGGCTATAAAGTATCTGAAGAAGTCAAATTTTGATTCATTCCCTAAGATATTCCAATTCTTGATGGAACATGTGCATAATGCACTATTTTTGTATGTGAACAGTCTGAAAATTTTTGAGGTATATCTTCCTATTTACTGAACCAAATTGAGTGATTTTGATGTCAATGGATTCATAAAACATTGGGAAACACTTTCCTATAAGAGATTAGGAACAAATTACATCAATTTCACTTTGTGAATTGAATGTGAACAATAGACCCGAAGATATGAAATTTTGGAGAATTTATAAGAAGAAATGAGAGTTTTGATAAGGTGTGATCATGTAATGTTGGAATAGCTTTAATGAGTGAATTGTTGGTATTAAAGTACCAAATACATGTGTTTAATGGAGATGAAGTGGTGCATATAATTAAAGTTGTGATTCAAAAAGAGAAGTAAAGTGTATCTAGTGAAAATGACGAGTAATTGAGTTATAAAATGGGAAATTGGATAAGATGTGAAATTTGATAATATACCCGGGATTGTCATTAGGTATGCATTGTACATAGTCCATATACATATTTGTTCACAAATAAATTCTATATTTGTGAAAAGTTATTAATGTGTGTGTGCAATGTGTATATTGCAAAATTGTGATGTGAAGGTTAAATGTTCACATTCAGATGTTTCCAGATCTTTGAAGCAATTGCTATTCTGGAGCGTACTGTGAGTAGACCAAGATGGTCTCACTTTATTGTTTGCTTTGTTTCATTTTGTATTAATTTACTACTAAATGTGATTGACTGTGTTAGTTTCCGAACAGGAGGTCCGATGATTGTGATGTTGATTTGGATATTGAAGTGCTACTTGAATGTGAATTGGATGAACTATATGTACTTAATGTGATTGTTAAATGTGTTATGAATATGCATTTGCATATGAACGAAAGTGTGAATTCTCAACTCTAATGTTGAATGTCGGACTAAGGTTCGATGATATGAGAAAGTGATTGAATGGGATATGCAAATATGAGTGATTCATTCCCTTATATGAATTGACCAATGATCAGAGCTTAAAGCTCAACGAGTGAAAATGAGCCTCGAGCTCAAAAGTGATTCAGAGCCTTAGGCTCAACGTTTAATGAGCCCTATATAGGATAGTTATCAATGAGCCCTTTAAGGGACAGTTTAGGCACTCGATCACAACAAAATAACAAATGGAAAGTGGGTCTCAAGTGCACTTCGTATGCATAATTGAGTGATTAAATTGTATTGAATGTGAAGTGTGAAATATGTAATGGTGTGAATTATGTGTTACGTGATTGGGTGAGCCATCAATAATGCTCACTCATTGAGTTCACAAAACTCATCCAAAATTTGAAAATATTTTTTCAGGATCGAAAGAATACCCTGTTAGGCAAACGGGAGTATACTTACTGCATGTAACAGAAATGATAGCGGTCGGGATCAGTTGACATCTGCATTAGTGTTTTTCCTTTTGTATAAATTTGTTTTCCTCCATTAAAAAAATAATGTATTCTAAAATTTTGTTCAATATGTATACAAAGGCTTTGATGGTGGAATGTAAAGGCATTGTGACTAAAGTGTTATGTCTTTGTGAAAGGTCCCAATTGGCTATTAAAAATTTTATTGATTGTATTGTGTTGATTAAAAATGTTTATGAATAAAAGTGGGCCCAATCTGAATATCAATTTTTGCAAAAGTTGTTGTTGATGAAAAAAAAAATTATGTACTGGGTTTTGACTGATTGATTACACTAGCACGCCACCCTCGCGGGGCACAGATTCAGTTATCACCCACGATGTCGGATTCGGGTCCTACAAGAGTGGGGTGTTACATATATGGACTATATACAATGCATGCTCAATGACAATCCTTGGCATATTATCAAATTTCACAACTTAAGCACTTTCTCATTTTTAGCATTATTTGTTCTCATAATATCAAATTCTTATTCACTTTTACTTGATACCCATTATGCATCTCTTTTGAATCGCAACTATAATCATATGAACATCTTTCATTCCCATTATATTCATGCCTTTGGTACTTTGGGATTAACAATTCATTCACTAATGTTATTCTAACATTACATGATCATACAAGAATCCAACTCTCATTTCTTCTTATAATATCTCTAAAATTCTAAACTTTTGGGTCAATTTTTTATGAACATTTTGAAAAGGAAAATGGAGTAATTTGGCAACATTTTCTTCCAGAAAAATGTTCCCCATTGTCTTAAGTTTCGAATAACACCAAGATCATTCAATTTGGTTCAGTAATCCAAATAATTTGGACTATTCTTAAACTGCAACAGTATTCTATACACAAATTCAAATCAGATTTTGGAATTCTAGAGACAGAATTAAAATTAGATTTCTTCATAAAAATTGTAGCCTTATGCCTCTAGTTTAATCTAAATCAAAATTACCATTTAGATAACTATAAATCAATGTATTGCCAAAATACGAAAGCATGTTTAAGTTGTGCAAGAAAGTTGGCCACAACGAGGCTAGGAGTTGGCCGCGTTGAACTTTTCCCAAGAGGAAAACTTGCAAGTTGGTCAAGGTGAACCAAGGAGCTAGCCGCTGTGAATTTTCACAAAAGCACAATCAGTACTCATCTTCCAATTTTCCAGATTCTAACTCTTTACTTACTATATTCACTACCTCAATCTTGTCTATCATTTCTAATTCAATTTCTCCTCATTTTCCCATCATTCTAAATTCATTTCAACTCAGTATCATCCATAAACAAGTTATAGTCCATGATTGATCAAGAACTGTAATAACAAAACATACGCATATATACACATTCTTCATCAACTTACTATACATATTCAACTTCATTTTCATTTTCACTTTCCTTTTACTCCTAACTATCACCTTAATTCTTCCCATTTCAAGATACTACACTTGTCTTTTCTTTAACTTCAATACTTAATCCAATTCATTTCTAAAACAACTAATGATCCATGTTTTTATACATAAAAAATAGAACATGTGAATATCCATTCACAAATCAATTTTTTTTGCACTTCATTTTACATTTGTTAAGGATTCATTCTAACTTTAAAACATCTCTATATCAATTCATGAATCATTAATCATCACCCATGTAAAAGCAAGATAAGAATCTACCACATTCCTTATTCACGTTTTTAGCATGTGCCCATCCCCATTTTAGGTCATTTAACCTCTAACTATCATCAAACATGCATCATTCATCAAAGCCATGAAGAGTAATAGCTTACTTACTTGATTTACCCAAGGCCTCTTCAAGAATCTCCAAGAACCTTCTCCTTCAACATCCACAAAAATCAACTTTCAAGGTGAAATGGGTTTGGTCTTTTAGCAAAAAGAAGGAGAAGACAATGATTCTTGAAGAAACAAAGTGAAGGAGTTGGATAAAAATCAACATGGTGAGGGTGAGAGTGAGTTTCGTGAGTGAAGAAGAGAAAGATGAAGAAAAAGAAGAAGAGAGGGAAATGAAGCGTATGTCATGAATGGGTAAGTAAAAGACCATGAAATGGTCTTTAATTAGGTAAAAAAAATAAGTGATGAGGATAGTGACACTTGTCACTTTTGTATGGTCCCACTTCTGGTCTTTTAATCTACTAGTCCATTTGTCTCCAATTTTCAACCCCAATTTTCAATGACACAAGTCATTAAATCTTAATGTCACATATCCAAATGTCTACTCTACTACCATTTGACATTTATTTCTATCACTAATTATCAATTGTTTTGCTACTTGGCATTTTTTCTACTCCAGAAATACCCTTAAAATTTTAGAAAATTCTCAAATTTCCACCAAAAAAATTGAGTCAATAATTATAATCTCCAAATCAATTCTTAACACATACAATTCACAATTCCAAGTATATTCATATTTGTAGATCAATTATACCTAAAAAAATGTCAATGAATGCCTGTACAATCATTTTAGTGTGCAAAAATCAATATTCACACGTGTGTATGCTAACATTATGCAGGAGTATGAAATGCAATTTTCTGAACTCTCATTGCTATTTCTCAACTATAGAAATCTAGGATTCTACCCCCTTAATATAGGAATGGGATGTTACATATAGCATTTGATTGCCACCATGTCATACAAGAAAATCTAGTCATTTTTCTTTTAAAACATAAAAAGGATGATAAAAGTTTTATATTCAACGAAGTAAAAAGATGCAAAATGACTACGCTGCAAAATATATAAACATACACAAATTTGTTTAAACTTTGTTAAACCATAAAGGAATCTATTATCTTTTACCCTAAATATAGTACTTTTTGCATATTTGATATCATTGTGATTTCGATATCATTAAAAAACAACCACTTATACTAATTTTTGGTCCTAACATTTTTTTACCTCTTTTTCATAGCATCAAAACATATATTCATCCTTTTTAACCCCAATTAATCATCTTGTTTTTCCTTTTAAGTTGAAGCTTGACTGTAGAATCTAGATTTATTTGATTTAATTAGCTAATATAACCATAAAATTTTCTATATCCATTATGTTAATCCTTTGACTTTGATTTTAAAACCTTCCTGCTTGTATACTTGCTCATGGTAAAATTAACTAAAAAGTGCAGCTTCTTCCTGCATTCTTCTGTCATTTTTTAATTTTAATGCTTAAATTGTCAATAATTGTTTCTTGAAATATCTCACAATTTAATTGTGCATAACCAGCCTTAGCTTGTTGATTGATTTCATATATAACCTAACTTTTATATTTTGAGCTTGAAGCATCTATCTTTTATGCCAAATGAATCATATAGTTCAAATAGACATCTTTTGATGCAAGAGTACTTAATCCTTAAACTCAAATCAAATCTTATTACAATTGTATAAAAATAATTGCCTCTTTAAAGTGTTTTACAATGTTAAAGACCATTTATAATAACCATTTTATGGAAACAAAATCATGAACATATCTCTTGGTTTGACTACATCATGACAAAGTTGCATATATTTTGTAAGCATTAGCATATCCATAACTAACCAAGAAACTCTTATGATCTTTTACATCAATGTTTATAGTTTCATGACCTACATCAACACTAATGTCAAAATCTAAGTTATAGTCATTTAAATTATGTTTCTTTGCATTTCCTTCAACATCCTATTTAGTGTCATTAACATCCATTCCAGTATTTTCATCTGATTCATGTTCTACATCTACATTTGCATCATTAACAACATTATCCTCTTTTTCTTGCTATTTGTCATGTCATTTTATCATAAGTAAAAATGATACTAATCAACTAGTAGATCTTATACATCAATTATACCATATAACCTTAATAATTTAATAAAAACTAATGCACTTCAATTGGACTCTAACATCTTCAAACTATCAACTAACTCCTTCCTAAGAATCAAACTCAATGCACTAATAATATTTTTATAGCCTGGTTTAGCACCTATTTCACACACCTTTCTCAAACTACCATAACCCAATTACATATAGTCAACATTTTCAAGTTCCTTATCTTCATACTTTAAAATCCCTCTCTAAGTGAAGTTTCCACCACCAAACATCCTTATAATAGTCTTTCCATTTACTATCATATTATGAAGAAAAATGAAGATACAGTCTAACACAAATTACATAATTGATAAGAAAGCTACTTATAATGGAATAGGTTTCTCAGTTAAGTCAAATTAATTATAATACAAAGCTCACAAATATAATGTCACTATATTCAATTTAGGATTGGCATTAGTCCAATAATCATCTTTACAACACATGATAAGCTTGTAAGAATTTATATAATAGTCTGCAATACATTTTACTTGCGTATTTTATTCTACACTTAAAGCTTGCTTTTCTATTATAAAAAGATGGACATTATTCATTCTCTAATTTAACAAAACAAATAAAAGTCAAATAGTCACACAAATATATTTTTTCAAAAAGTAGACATTTCATCAAAGACCTTATATGCATCATAAATTCATCTCAATATCACAATCAAAATCTTCTCCCTTTTATCACTAACATTTTTACTTTAAAATTCTTTTCGAATCAAAAAATACACAATCGCAAAAAAATCAAAGACCCAAATATATACAAAACTTCATCCACGGAAACAACTCTATGAAAAAACGACAATAGCCAAAGAAAACCACGTCATTTTGTTTTAACCAAACGTCATTTTCTTTAACTTAAAAACGTTTAAACCGAAACAGATGACGACGTATAGCTTGAAAATTTATTGACGGAAATGTTCTATCAACAAATCCAAAATTTATTATTTCGCCATCAATTCTCGCCTTATTTATTGGCGGGCATTTAAAGCCGTTGCTAAATTCCTATACAAATTGGTATTTATCGGCAGATATTACTACCACCGCTAAATGAATTTTTTTCCAACAATTTTTCGATAGAAATAAAATTTTTGTTAGTAATTTGCAACTTTTTTTTGGTTGCTAATTCTTGCTCTAATTGCATTTGAGAGCATTTGAGAATGACTTGCTTAAACTGTTCATGAAAATGTCCTCTCAATTATCCAGTTATCCCTAGCCACAACAAGAAGGTAGCTTAGGAAATATGGAGTACAAGACACTAGTCTAATCAAATGTCCGATCATTGCACAACACGGTATTCATTGCTACACAGAATCTATACCTAAACCATGGAATGGAGATGTAAAATTCAACCTAACCTACTACAAGCTTGTCATTGGATCAGCGGTCCCCTCTACCACGCATGCATGTAAGAGCAGACAAAAGTTGGGGGTACGAGTTTCACTTTCTTGTCGGAGTAATTCTCGATCATGAATGCAAAGTCAGATATGGACCAAATGAACTCCTTCCTGATACAACTTCTCAAGAAGATAAAGATGGTATCATATTCTTCCCAAAACCGCAAGAAGCATTAGCATAGTGGCTGAGTTGATCTAACAATTTTTGTCACCGATGATGCAATAGTCCACGAGAAATTGGTTCACTGGCATTTTGTTTTACAGTTCCATTATTGCGTGTTGTGATATGGCGGTTGATATTAGATTAAGATTTACGAGTTCGTTATAGGCCTGTCATTCCATCATTAGAGAAACTGAATATAAAAACAGGAGATGATGAAGATCATTAGTATAATCATGGAATATAGAGATGGAGGAACAGGACCACCAAACATCAAATTTTGTTTAATACATGACATTGACTAGGTAATGCAGAGTCGGTTTCGCGGTGGTATTTATAAAACTTAGATTCTTGTTAGTGACTATTATATTATCAAGAAGGTTACTAACAAACAGTCTTTAATTTCTTGTCCTTATTCTAGCATTGTGCTTATTAACAATAGCTCTTATACCGTTATCATTGAAGGGTAAGCTGATTTAAGAAAGCCAATTCTTGAACAACTCACCGGTTTATCAGCTCTCTTATTGATTGAGATTTTTTATTCTATCACATGTTACTTGACTCAAACGTTATATTGAATTTTTAATATGGGCAACGCATAGAGTCCATTTATAAGAATTGGGCTTAGGTCAACTATTGTCCAAATAACTAGAACTAGTTATTTGGATAGTTGATTTTTACCACTTATAAACCCTTTAATATTTTCATGTCTAGGTAATATGAGACACTCTAACACTCCCCCTCAAATGCAACTGGAGCTGGAGAAATTAATAATCCGAACCAAACCTACTCTAATACCATATTAAATTTTTAATATGGGCAAAGCATAGAGTCCACTTACAAGAATTGGGCTTAGGTCAACTATTATCCAAATAACTAGAACTAATTGTTTGGATAGTTGACCTTTATCACTTATAAACCCTTTAACATTTTCATGTATAGGCAATATGGGACACTCTAACACGTTATATCACAAATGAACAACCTTATCATATCAGAGGAAAGCTAATTGATTTTGTAAGTACACTCAAACTTTATATCACAAATGAGCAACCTTATCATCTCAGAGGAAAGCTAACTGATTTTGTAAAACATGATTCCAATAATATGAAGGAACTCCATTGATTTTTGTCAACCTTTTCTCATTCCAATAGTTTGTTCCTTGTAAGAAACGTTGTGTTAATAATTGTACGGGTGAGCAGATGTTAGGCAGTGGATACAATTATAACGCATACCAAGACATGCGTTGGGGGAGATCATGAACCTTATCATTCTTGCTTTTTCCAGCTCCACAGTTGAGAGTTACGATTTTGGCATCTATTCAAGATATAGGGCATAGGCAATTAATGAATGCCAAACTTTTGTTGCTTTTAGATCCTATTTGAAGATTCCATTGGCAAATTCTATTTGATCTTTGCTGTGGGTCTTATCCTTATCAAAAGGGTTCGATTATTGGACCTTGAGGACCATGTGTTCCATTTCTCCACTCTAACTGGCAGCAGTAATAAGTCTTTAATGGAATCTTATTTATATATAAAAACTTCAGCTAGCATACCTTCATCCCAAGACTTATATATATATATGTGGAACATTGAGGTTATTCTTGGTTCTAGCTCCATTGACTAAGTCGCAATTTGGACGTGACATTCATTAAAAAATTGTAAGAGATGGTCCATTATGATGAGCAAATGAAAAGAGCCCCATGTTTCTTTTGGAGTTGCAAGTCACTTTCAGTGGGCAACAGCCAGGGTGTACATTTCAATTCTTCTTCCTTTTTATTGTTGAGTTATATAAATATATTGGTCCTAAGCTAGGGCTTGAGCTACAACTCTATGAGGGTCGAAGCAATTATTTTTTAAGTGTTTTCTCAACTACACTTCGACAGGTTAACATATTTTCCTACCTACAGGGTCAAATAGTGAATGTGACCCATCTTTTCTTTTAATCTCTATGTTACGTTAATATAATAACAACAACAACAACAATTCAGTAAAAATCGAACTGTCATGCAAAATTTGGAAAAGCTAGCAGTATGCAGTGTTATCCATCTCATCTCATGTTTATTCCAAAGCTATCATATATTTGTGGAGGAATAATGAGAATAATTTGTAAATGTAGGCAGCTGCCGTCGACCAAACGAAAGCATTGATAATAAATAGAAGGGATAACGAGCTTGGGTCTTAGAAACAGAATTAGATTCTTGCCAATCTCAACTTAAGTGTGTGTTGTTGTTGTTTGATTTGAGGCAGTGAACAGAGAACTGAGCAAGGGGTTTGAATTTAGGCATTTGTCTCACGTGGAAGAGGTTGCAGCAGTGAAAGTTAGTTCGCTCGCCGGCAACCTATCGCCATCAATGCCCGACAGTCTCACCCCAGAAGCAGTCCCGTGGTTGGGTAGTTTTGATCAATTTTGAAAGGATTGGTAGTCTAAGATTATTTTAATTAAGGTTGAATTGACATATTATAATAAATAAAAATTCATGTGTTTTGAAAGTATTTTTAACAAAAAAAATAGACAAAGCTCTCCGCTTTGCAGAGATTTAGTTTTGTATTTATATAAAGAGATTATTTTTACATACTTAAAATTGTAACTTTATAATAACAAAAGAGCAATTTTATCAATTACTCGAATTTTAACAAATGAAAATTATTTTAATAATTATATGATAAAATATCAAAATATATATTTTTGTAAGCCAAAGTCAAAGTTATCGGAAGATTCATTAATGTACGCAGTTTTTCTTTTATAATTTTTATAAAAAGACTGTTTCCGTGATTCGAATATATGATTATATAATTATAAAAAAATAACTTTTATTAGTTGCTCCAAGACTCGCTCTCACATATTTTGTGTGAGTCTCTTATATATATATGATTTAGTTCAAATGATTATGTTGGTTTAGATTATTTATACTATATTCTTAATTGTACAACATTTTAGGGAGGTAAAAATCAACAATGCAACAAATTTTTTTTGATACATGAAATATGGAGAAGTTCAGTAATATAAAATTTTACTTTTAACTAATAAAGAGACTGATTTAGAGAGGTAAATTTATAAATGTATTAAAGAATAAATTTAAATATAAGGATAAATTATAAAATTTTAGACTAATACTATGTCTTATTCTCCATTAATTTAATGCGAATAAAATGGAAGTATAATTTCAAAAAAATAAAAATATTTTTATCAAGTAGCTAGATAAAAAATATGAAGTTACCTAATCATCTTCTCCCACCCTATTTCCCTTTGACTCCGCTGACATGGCGGTCACCTAACCCCACATGCCCCCTCACATCTTGCCATGTCTACCTGTTGTGGGCCCACATTGTCCCCTCTATGCCGTACACGTATTAAGACAACATTTTTATTTGTTTATTTTAACTTTCTACGTCTACACCGGTTCGTCATCTTCCTTGTAACGTCCTCTTTCATGGGGGCCCCGCTCATACGTGGCATACCACGCGTCCGTTGCCCACAAGCAAAGGACTCTCTAGTCTCTCCTCCTATATAAACACCAGCTCCGTGACCCCTTGCTCTCACAACTAGCAAACAGTTTCAAGTTCTCTTTTAATTGCTAAGAAGCTCTTTCAAATTTTCTCACCTACATCTCCACAAACCTTTGTTCTCTTATTTATAAACCCTTTTTAGTTTTTCTGTCTGCAATGGCTGTTGACGATGCCTTCTCATCTCCTTTGGGTCCTCCAGCATGCGAAAAAGATGCAAAAGCGCTTCAGTTCATCGAGGAAATGACTAGAAATCCTGACTTCGTTCAGGAGAAGGTTTTGGCTGAAATCCTGAGCCGAAACGCTCAGGTTGAGTACTTGAAAAGGTTCAAACTTAATGGTGCTATCGATCGCCAGACTTTTAAGTCCAAGCTTCCCATGATTACTTACGAGGATCTTCAGCCTGAAATCCAACGTATAGCCAATGGCGACCGCTCTGCCATCTTGTCATCTCACCCCATCTCCGAGTTTCTCACTAGGTGTGTTTTTTGTCAAGAGTATATGGATTTACTTAGAAGGTTTGAATTATTGCACTAATAAACTTTTGTTTAATTGGAAACTACAGTTCAGGGACATCTGCTGGTGAAAGAAAGCTGATGCCAACAATCCAAGAAGAGCTGGATCGTCGGCAATTATTATATAGTCTGCTCATGCCAGTGATGAACCTGTAAGTTAAAGAAACCCCGATGGACGCGTTGGAATTAATTGTGTGCCTGTCTCCATCTTCATTCAATTCCACTCACATGCAACTAATAAAAAAAAAACCCGCTTTTTGTGCAACAGTTACGTCCCTGGCTTGGACAAAGGCAAAGGCCTATACTTCATGTTCGTGAAATCTGAGACCAAAACTCCCAGTGGCCTCCTGGCTCGCCCTGTTCTCACCAGCTACTACAAGAGCGACCACTTCAAAACTCGTCCCTACGATCCTTACAATGTGTACACAAGCCCCAACGAGGCCATTCTTTGTGCTGACTCATTCCAGAGTATGTACACTCAGATGATCTGCGGCCTTCAGGAGCGCGAAGCAGTGCTCCGACTTGGCGCTGTTTTCGCCTCCGGTTTGCTCCGTGCCATCAGGTTTCTCCAAGTTCACTGGAGAGAACTTGCTCATGATATTGAATCGGGAACTTTAAACAGCCAAATCACAGACCCTTCTCTAAGAATCTGCATGACCAAGATCCTGAAACGTAACCCTCAACTCGCAGAGTTCATCAGAATGGAGTGTTCCAAGGAGAAGTGGGACGGAATCATTACTAGAATTTGGCCCAGCACAAAATATCTTGACGTGATCGTCACTGGGGCCATGGCACAATACATCCCAACCCTTGATTACTATAGCGGCGGGTTGCCACTAGCATGCACCATGTATGCTTCCTCAGAGTGTTATTTTGGGTTGAACTTGAACCCGATGTGCAAACCATCAGAAGTCTCTTATACAATCATGCCAAACATGGCATACTTCGAATTTTTACCCCACAAGCCTGCTAAGACTTGGACTGCTAGTGATTCGCCACCAAAACTCGTTGACCTCGCCGATGTTGAAGTGGGCAAAGAATACGAGCTAGTGATCACCACCTATGCAGGTTTATACAGGTACCGAGTCGGCGACATCCTCAGAGTCACCGGGTTTCACAACTCAGCACCTCAATTTCATTTTGTTAGAAGGAAAAATGTATTACTCAGTATCGACTCGGACAAGACTGACGAGGCAGAGTTACAGAAAGCTGTCGAGAACGCGTCCCAACTCTTACGTGAATTCAAAACAAGCGTTGTTGAGTACACGAGTTTTGCGGATACAAAGACGATTCCAGGTCACTACGTAATTTACTGGGAGTTATTAGTGAAAGACTCGGTCAATTCCCCGACTGACCAGGTATTGAACAGGTGTTGCCTTGCCATGGAGGAATCTCTGAACTCAGTTTATAGGCAAGGACGAGTTGCAGACAACTCCATAGGTCCACTAGAGATAAGGGTTGTTAAAAACGGCACATTTGAGGAGTTAATGGACTATGCAATATCAAGAGGGGCATCCATTAATCAGTACAAAGTCCCAAGGTGTGTAAACTTTACACCAATCGTTGAGCTGCTTGATTCGAGGATGGTATCCAATCATTTCAGCCCAGCTTTGCCTCATTGGACACCGGAAAGAAGACGGTGATTTCCCAGGTCACCGACCAAAACTTAAGTTAATGTAGAAAACTATAGATATCTTGATGTATTTTCTTATCCTTTATCCTTTTTAGCCTTTATGTCGAGTGATATCCCTAGCTTTGCAAGAAAAGGTGAAAGTGTCCGTTGATTAGGACAGTTCAGGGTCAGGTTTTGTATTGTGGTTCAGTTAACCTCTGGAAAAGAATGTGACGTCTGATATGTATGTGTAGTGAAATGTTTCTTTCATGCAATGAACATATTTTCATCCCTTTAATCTCTTTTCCTTCGCTTTCCATTGTTAATTTCATCCACTGTGTTGTGTTTAGTCTTTGTCAGGAAAAGGGTTTGAGACGAGCGCACGCTTTTTTGGTTCATCTAACGACCACTCACACCGGACCAAAAGGAATAGGAATGATTGAGAGACAAAATAAAAGATAAATTACACCCATCTAATTTTTTTTAAAAGTATTATTATAGTTTTATGCCCTGAAGATTATGTTTGTTTATTGTTAGCAATTTTTATATCATATCTCATTAAAATTTTAATAAAGAATAGTAAAATAATATTGTGTTGCTTGTATAAGTATTATGCCATCACTACAGGAAAAAGAACTTTAGTGGACAAATAAAAGTGTAACTATAAATCTAATTATTGTTGCCATTTTATTAAGGTATTAGAATTTATACTGTTAAATAAAATGGCATTGTTATAGGTGTAACACTACAAGAAAAATGTCATTTAATGACGTATATTATTAACGGAAAACCTAAATATTCTGTCAGGAAGACAATTTAGTGATGGAATTTATTGACGGACAAATGTATCATAAAAACGGTCATAGGTAATAATTTTTGACGAATAACATAATATTTGTCGGTAAATTTACCGACAGACATTTATGTAACCATCGGTGAATATACCAATGGTTGTTTATGCGGTCGACTGTCGGTAAATTTCTGATGGTCAAAATTTGTCCGTCGGCAATTTACAGATAGTATTGGTTATTCCGTCGGTAATTTTATTACAAAATTATCAACGGTTACGCTTGTTCCATTAGTGAGTATACCAATTGTTATTCTGCGGCAAATCTTGTTAGTGAGGGGCCACCTTGGGATTAGGGATCCGGGGTCCAGACCCAACATGTTTGGTATTAGAGCCTTAGGTTAGTGTGTCATCGGCTTAGAATGCATCCTAGGATGAAATGTGTGGTATATGATTATGTGTTGCATTTGAT
>JANIPM010000005.1:15844414-15871200 GCA_027478405.1 Erythroxylum cassinoides
GGGAAGGACATTCATCCAGAAGGCCAGCACACCTTGAATAACCACCTGAATCAAAGTCAACCGACCCGCGTAAGAAAAGCAGGGTCCCTGCCAAGCTGAAAGATATGCTTCCACCGCTTCTAAGAGGGAGGAATACTGAGCAACAGAAACCTTAAGAGGGGCCAACGGAACACCGAGATACTTGACTGGGAACTGCCCCTCAGGAAATCCAACTAGTTGTAAAAGAATCTCCTTATCCAGCCCCTGTAAGCCTCCAACAAACACATTGGATTTCGAAGGGTTAACCTGTAACCCTGCAACCGCATTCAAAGACTGAAGGCTATCGACAAGCACTTTAATAGAGGGGAGGTCGCCATGCAAAAACAGCATTAAATCATCGGCAAAGGCCAGGTGAGTAATACCCAGGAGCTGACATTTCGGATGAAAGTTAAAAAAAGAGTGGGACGTCCGTAGTTTCAGCTCACAAGATAGGTACTCCAAGCAGAGAAGAAACAGCAACGGGGATAGAGGGTCCCCTTGACGGAGACCCCGATGGCCAACAAACATACCATGAAGAGCACCGTTGAGAGAGATCGAAAAGGAGGTAGTAGAGACACACTCCATGATCCAATGAGTAAACAAAGGAGGAAACCCTAAACCCGTCAACATCTCCCGGAGGAAGTCCCACGAAATGGTAGCATATGCTTTAGAGAGGTCAACTTTAAGCAGACATTGGGGAGATATTCATTTTCTCGTATAACCCCGAACCAACTCCTGGGCCAAAAAAAAATTATCCCGTAGCTTACGCCCTCCCACACAGGCCGATTGGGCAGGGTCTATGAGATGTTCGAGCACCACCGACAACCAAGAAGTCAAAATCTTTGAGATTGTTTTGTAAACCACATTTAAGCACGAGAGCGGTCAAAAATCCTCCACACGAGGCCGGGAAAGTTTCTTGGGGATGAGAGCGATACTTGTATGATTGAGTTGTCGCAGAAGACGACCCGAATGGAAGAATTCATGAATGGCCTCCAAAAAACATGGGCCAACACAAGTCCATTGTTGCTTGAAAAAGTCAGAAGTATAACCGTCCGGCCCCGGGGCCTTGTCGCCTCCGATACTGAAAAAGCAGCCCGAATTTCCTCATCCGTGATTGGAGCAATTAAAGGAGCAGAGGCTTGCAGACCCATTACATTACCATTCGCAATCACCTGAGGGTCAGTAGTGGAACGCGGCGGAGAGGAACCAAGAAGGTCAGAGAAAAAAGTAACCAGGGAAGTTGAAACTTCATGCAGGGAGGAAGTCTCAGAGCCGTCAGCCATAGTCAAACTAGTAATCAACCAAGATCAGCTACGTTTACGAGCCAGAGCATGGAAATACTTAGTATTTTTATCAGGTTCCAACAAATGAGTACAATTGGCTTTTTGCCGATAGAATAAACGTTTCGCATCCTGCAAGAAAAGCACCTTCTTCCGGCAAAGATTAACCTGCACCCGAAGCACATCATCCCCCGGACAACAAGAGAACTCCTGAAAAAGGGACTGAAACTCCTGCTGAGCCGCAGTGACGCTAGAAGAAAT
The DNA here is from genome assembly GCA_027478405.1 of Erythroxylum cassinoides. Lineage (NCBI taxonomy): Eukaryota > Viridiplantae > Streptophyta > Magnoliopsida > Malpighiales > Erythroxylaceae > Erythroxylum > Erythroxylum cassinoides. The sequence goes on from JANIPM010000005.1 coordinate 15,845,974, forward strand.
ATGGCCGAAAGCGTCATGGTTCAACCGACGAAGAAACGATTTCAGGGACGACAGTTTAGAGCAGAGAACAAACTGAGCATATCCAGTCACCGGCCGGTCCCAAACATGAGCAACGATCGAAGAGAAATCCGAATGTAAGAGCCACATATTAAAAAATTTGAACGGTTTCCGACCAAGAGCCTCCACCGGCCGGAGAGCAATCACAAACGGGCAATGATCAGAGTCCGCTTGCATGGGGAGGAATTGAGCCGAACACTGATGACCACCCAAGGTCCAGCCGGAATTCAGAAGAACACGGTCAAGGCACGCCCACCGAAACTGTTGCTGCCACGTGAAAAAACTCCCACTGGCCGGAGCGTTATCTAAACCATGTAGGACCCTGAAGTTCTGTAAATCCTTTAACAGATAGGCTGCAACAGGGAGATAGCCCCTCCGTTCTGATGCGTGACATACACAATTAAAGTCACCTAAGAGCATCCAGGGAACAGTCCGACCTGGGGATAATGCAGTCAACTGCTGCCAAAGAAATTTGCGTTCCCAAACCGTATAGAGCCCATAAATGCCAGAGACAAAGAATTCAAGTTGCGTTATGCGGCAGTGAACCCGACAGTGGAGGAACTGGGCACCCTTATCCACAGGCCAAATCGTACATTGCCGGATTCCATAGCATAACCATGCGCCCACCAGTAAACATATCAAAATTATGCCAGAAGAGCCAACCCGGGAATCGAAACTGGACAAACTTTTCCAAATTAGTCAAAGATAGTTTAGTCTCCAAAAGAAGCAAAACACCATAGTTATGTTTCTTCTGCAAAGAAGAAACACGAAGTTGTCTCGAGGGCGTACTCAACCCTCAGACATTCCAACAAAGCAGCGTCATAGGTTTGGAATGGATGGGCCACTTCCATCACCTGACTTCTGAGGTATAGGGGCCGCGTACCCTTGCGACCACCCCCTTTAGGAACATGAGAGCCAGATCCCGGCTTGGAGACAAAACACACAACCTCCTTCCCCTTAGAAGAACGCGTCACAAATGACACAAGAGTGTGAGACCTACTCGGAACCAACTGCCCTTAATGTTGCTTTCTTTTAAAACATCAAGGGATAAATTCTTAGCAGCAACTATGTTCTATTATCATTAAAGCATTTATTATAACTTCTCTTATTTCAACAATTTTGAAAACATGAAAATTTAGATGGAGTTAATTTTTTTGTCTATTATATATAGCGTCAATACTAAAGTAACACAAATCTATATTCTATTATTTTTTGTTATAACATTTGAATCTTATTATGTGATGTATATGTCACTGACAAAGTGAAATCTATTTGTTTGATTAAACTTAAATTGATTTTAATATAATTTTTAATAAACCTTAACTTGACTTAAATAATATGATTTTATCCTAATTAAACTCTTTTACACTTAAACGTGATAAAGTGTCACTTGTTTATGTAATTAAATTAAATGTAATTTTGTTTAATTTTTAATAAACTCTAATTTATCCAAAATAATATAATTAAACTCTTTTTAATTTAAACAATCCTAATTACCGTAAATCCTTATATTGATAAACCTTTTCCACGCGATGTGGAAAAAAGATTATCCTAATTTCCCGTGTCCCTAATCCGAAAATCGAGATGAATGTCTTTGGTTTGGTGACTCATTGGAAATCACGTCTGTGTTTGGTTTAGAGGTAATATTAATATACAGTAAGAAGTAGTACACATGGAAGCTTCTCCGACATTATGGTGACTGACGAACAGTTCCTAGTTCGCATCCCCGGCAACCTTCTGCTCGACGGAACTGCTCCTCTCCTTTACGCAGACATTACAATATCTTGTCCCTTGAGATATTATGGACTCGACAAACAAGGAACGAACTTAGGTATGGCTGGACTTGGTGGATTAGTCAACTTTTGCCAATGTAATGGTAATTGGAACCAATTCCAATTATTTGCGTTGTGATCGCTATCATTGTTGTTATTGTGAGTTGGGATTACCATAACAATTGCTGAAGAACCACTCGGTTACTGTATCACCACCGCATGTTTTTGGGTTCTGAAATAATAAAGAACCACTCGGTTACTGTATCACCACCACCGTCGTTCATGTCTTGGACAGCACCACCAAATCCACTAGTAATATTGGGAAGTGAAAAACTATACCCCGACGTGGAACTGTCAGAGCTGGCGGATGGATTAAGGAGTAGGGATGAGAAAGATGTTAGAATCAAGCTTATATTTTGGTAAAAATATTCAAATTAAATTTACTAAAAGACTTCATATATTAAAACTTTAAAGATGCAACTTTGAACAATAAAATTTCATCATTTTATTCATAAAAAATCACGTATTAACATAATGGGTTGGGCGGGTTCTGAGAAGAGCTGGTTGAGGTGATCAAAACATAACAGAAAACAAGATTCAATTCAAGTATCCATTAATGAAAATGAATCCACTTGCATGGTACAATCAATAAACTTTACTAACAAAAACTCCTCTATTAGGATTTCCATCCCTAAATCAAATTATACAATAACTATTAACCATACATACTGTCAAAGTCATCATGCCTCCAATCCATCATTCAGATGGAGGGTCATTTTTATGTTCATGGATGCTAATTCAGCAGCCAAATATCTGAAGACGTAAGGCATTGCAACTGTCTCCATTCCCTTGCTTGTTTGGCAGGCATGACATGTTACCCTTTTCGAAGCATTTGAGGTTGGAGGTAAGCCACCTATATCTCGCACTGCTCGCTTTTGCGGTTGGATAAACGAACTTGTGAGTACACTCCCACATAATGAACACACATCAGCAATGTGATAGTCAGAGCATGTGTGCAGCCTATCATGCAACAAGTATGCAGCTCCATGAGCCAGCATAGAATCTCGTTCCATTTCTCCAAAACGGATACCTCCACCACGTTTTCTTCCTTTGATTGGCTGTCTAGTTATCTGATCCACAGCTCCAGTTGCTCTCACCTGCGTATTCCTCAAAATCAAATATACACGTATCGAGTGAAAGTCATACAGGGTAAGGCCATTATTAAACTTTCTTCTCAAGCACCTCTAACATAGCCAAGAGCAGTCACGGGGAGGAATAGGATAATGATATTTTAAGAAAAAAAAAGTAATCAAGTAAAGTTTGCAAGCTGAGAGTAGGAAACCAACATGAATACAAAATGGGGTTGGATATTAATCATAATGGAGATTTGAGGAGCAGGAAAAAGGTACTGTACAAATAATTGAAAGCATCACAATGAAACATAGATAGATCACAGTAAAACAAAGATTGTAAATTGGTGCTTGAATACCAAATAAGTAAATTGTCAAATCAATTGCAGGCAGCGACTCTAACCTGGAATTTGTCTGCAACCATGTGGCGAAGCCGTTGATAATAAACAGGCCCCATAAATATTTCACATGTAAGTTCGGTCCCATAAACCCCGCTATATAATACCTCAACTCCATGATAATTGAACCCATGAGATTTCAGCATGTTGCCAAGTTCATCAACTAGTGACTCGGATTCTGAGTTGGTTTCTTCTCCTTTACTTTTCTTGACTGAACCAGCAAATGGTGTTGCATCAACAAACTTCCCATTTAAACTCCCTCCCTAAGACAAAAATTATGCAAGAACACATTATTCTTTTCTGCACCTTCTTCAAATTATTGCTAAAGAAACACATGTTATCAGATAAACGAAGTGAACAATCACATTACATCCTATCAGAGCCTTTATGCTTTTAGATGTATCAAATTTTCATTTTTCTTTAAGAAAACAAGAGCATCAAGGACCACAAACCAAATTGCATTTATTGGATAAAAATGATGAAAAAAGCAAGAGGCAAATAAAATAATTAGGTGGAGGTAGTGACAACGGTAGATAACTTTGCATTAAGAAATGGTTCAAGCAGGAAACTAATTTCAAATTTGGCTTCTCTTCCTCGATTCGTTATTAAGTAAGACACTAAAGGATTCTTCCTTATTTCGAATTTTGCTTCTCTTCCACGATTTGTTATCAAGGCACTAAAGGATTCTTCCTTACAACAGTACAAGTACTTATCTGCTCTATGAATATCTAAAACAATTTCATCAACACAAAAAGATTAGCCCCCTTTTTTATATATGAACTAGTTCATTCTCCCCGTGGATAAATTCACAAGGTATCCTGCTTTTTAACCTTTCACAGGTACAAATGTGTCCCCGACATTTGTGAAAAAGCATTTTTAGAGTTAAGTTTTCGACAGGAAAGTAGTGTCAAATATAAGCTTGAGCAGAATTGGGAGTACGGTTTCCAATCATTCATGTTTCCCAGGCCAGAATATAAACATAATGATAAAAGTCCCAACACCTGGGGTGATGGAAAGACCATACTTTGTGCACAGAGTATTGCTCCAATATCCCTTTTAGTAGTAATCTTGCTTGGCATAAAGCTTTGAAAATATTATATACTATGGTCTTAGTGCCAACTTTGTATCAGAAGAATGGAGACTAGTCTGTCACCTTTCTATGCTCAAACTGCTGCAAACTTCAAATCTTTAATTGGGATTTGAGTTCATTTCAACAAATATCTACATTTTTTAGTACTGCAAGGGCATGACACTAATAGTAAAAGGACATGAAAACTGCTCTTTCTGCATTAGGTGCAACACTGCACATTTACGTTCTTATAAGTGGAATAAGAAAAAGTTGCTAATGTATGTTTTCTCAACACGCTTTTATTATCATTTCAAAGATTTATTAATCTACATACCTTAGCAGCAACACTTTCCAAAAGCATTGCAATAGTCATTCTCGAAGGGAATGCATGAGGATTGATTATCAGATCAGGACGCATTCCAGTAGTTCCAGAAAATGGCATGTCAATATCTGGCCATAATTGGGAGCATACACCCTTCTGTCCATGTCTACTGCTGAATTTGTCCCCAATGATTGGATTTCTAGTATGACGAAACCGTATGTTCACCTGCTTCGGCAAAGAAGCAATAACTCAAAAGGGAAAAAAGAGTACTGAAATAATATACAAAAACCTATTAACTAAATGGATTAAACAATTTCATGTTCCTCAATGTATTGCCATAAGAAAAATCAAATATAAAAAAGAGAATAAACTTACCTTTTGAATATGCTTCTTGTTTTTTGTATCAACAGCAACGTAATCAACAATAACAGGGTCTGAACCTTTTCGGTTATTTGTTCTGGTTGTGTTTGTTACCTCATTGTAAACGCTACAATAGGGTTCATTTGGATGTATTTTCTGAAACCCAAATTGAAAGCATGGATCATAATCTCACAAGATAACAAGTATGCATGTAGTGCATGTGTAGAAAACAAGAATGAAAAACATAAATAAGAATAACTAGACGACAGAAGAAAAGGAAAGTTTAGATAACAGGAGGCTAACCTGACCAACATATGGAAGCCCATCAGAATCAATCAACGAATGCAAGGATTTATCAATGTTGCTTCTTTTGAACATTTTTTGTGCTGCATCTGACCTACTACTCTCATCAGTTAAATCAATGGTCTCTGTCTGCCACATATATTAGGAAATACAGTTAAAGATAGGATAATCATATTCATTACAAAATGCGATTAAAGATTGGATAACCATACATGTTAGGAAATACAATTAAAAGATTGGATAAACACACAAAGTAGGAAATAGGTAAGATGGTTATCATAGAATAGCACTGATTATGAGTACTGCATTTAGGACTCATTGCAAGATGAAAGAATGATAATTAGGCACTTAAAATGTTTTATCATTCGAGCAGATATTTTCAAAGAAATAAACAACATTTTCAGGTGAGAGAACCAAGAGCATAAACTTTGTTTATTTAAAGTTTAGTCCTATTTCCTTGAGTAGAAAGAATTCTTAATTATCCTCCTAAGGTAATCCCCTTCCAGTAAGGAATTTGATCTAGGACTCCCACAAGTATTCTAATACACAAACAGATCCTTCCTTTAATATCCCACCATGAAGCCCAAATTATGAGAATTATGAAGACCACCATAAATTTGTTTTAATGGTGATATGGTATTCTAAACTCTATTATTACAACGACAAAACTCAAAAGTTAGGTGCTTCATAGTTAAGAATTTATGGTAAGCTTATTTCATATCACAAGTCAGTAAGATAAAGCCTATAATAATTGTTCATGAACTATACTTATTACCCAAACATACATAATACATATTGCTTTGGATGCCATGCAATATATATATATATACACATACATATATATATATATATATATATATATCCATCCATATATATATATTGATGATAGTGATAAAAGTATAGAGGCTAATATTGGCAAACCAACTTGGGTCAAGTATCGTGTAATATAAAGCTGACGTTCAAGCAAGAAAAATATAAAAATCAGAGAGGATAGAAGGTTGACCTCAAGCAATGGAGCTGTACATGCAGCAAGAACAGATATAAACTTAAAGGACTTGTGTGTTTAGTTTTTTTTTTTTGGGTTAATAAATGCAAACCTGATATATCTGTCCATGACACATTCCACGCTCTACAGATGACTTGTTTAAAATCATGGCATCCTCCATATCATATCTGGTAACATAAATTGTTAGAAGAATTGGTAAAATAACTAAATGATATAAGTTATTCAACATTTACCCCGTATATGCAAGGACTGCCACTATTGCATTTGTGCCGTTTGGATACTCATCAATATTGTACTTTGTATATGCACTGGTGCGTACAATAGGGGATTGAGGAGTCTGCAAATGCCCAGAATACATAAAGAAGGATGAGCAAAAAGACAAACCACAGCAAACAGAAATGCAACAACAAAATACATCATTTTCTAATGTCAAGAACATGGTTTCTGAACAAGTTAAACTACCAGCAGACCTATTAAAAATGTGAATGCAAATGCTTCTATTATTCAGCTAAATTTCCATACCCAACTGGATTAGACCAAGTTATGGACACTGGCAATACATGTAATAGATGGAGTGGCACCATATCCACTGTATCTACTCTGGAATTATTTATTCTGGAGGCCACGAGGAGTTTTGGCCATATGCCAAAGAACCAAATTCCTGCTTATGGGATCTTTCTATCACTAAAATGAAGTTTTGGAACTAAGACTTGATCAAAAAGAAAATGGAAACCCAAAACAAGTTGTGTTTAGTAGGTTGTAAATTCAACAAATCAAGATACTCTTAACGGCTGACTAGGAATTTTGAACTATGTTGTCCTGCTATCAATCCACGAGTATTTCAAGACCATGCATAAAATTCCAATCTTCTTCCACTTTTTCAAACAAGAAAATGAAAATGAGAGCTATATAAATAATAGACTATTGCATCACCTAAAAGCCATTTACAGAAATGTACTTATAGAAACTCTATCAAGGAAGCCAACACTAAGAACATTAAAGAAAACAATTATAAGACATACCTGAAGATGGTATAGCTTCTGATCAGCACGGAAGGGAAGAGATTGCCAAGAAAAACCCATTGTTTGCTTTGCCATCTAAAATAAACAAATTACAGACTTAGAATATTGAATTTAGAGAACATTACAAGCAAATGTTATCGACCATACACCACTTTTATGACCCTAAATTAGATCAAAACCTGACACTGGTACATATTTCGTGGGCTTTGATTATGATCTGACCAAGGTGTTAGATTAGCAACCACACTAAGCATTGCAGTTGGATGAATTTCTTCATGAGTTGCAGGAAAAGTATAACTTCTTCCACCATTTCCACCATCAGAACATCTTATTTCCATAAATACCTATGCTTCGATAAAAACAAAAAAAAAGGTAGCAAGTTAACCACTGCAGCGGAGCCATGCATAATAAGTATACCAAGCAGACAGTGTCCTATTATCTGTTAACCTGTTCAAATGGGCCAATAAGTTCAATATCTCGACCTCCCTCTGAGGAAATAGAAAGATTCCGAACTGGACGAATAAATCTGGATGGTGATGTGGAGAGGTACAAACCAGGATATGCACCACCTATGCTCAGAGGAACATATCCAACCTCCAAATCACCAGGGATCTGCATTATTCCATCCAAATATCTTTAAGGAAAATAATCCACTATTTTAAAAGTACTGAGGTTTTATTGAGGTTTATAACCAATAAAAATAAACCATATGAAAGGGAAAAAGTCCAGCTAGGACAAACCAGTGAAGGAGCCAACACTTTCAATCTTCGTAAATGAGCAACAACTTTCTCAATTTCACTGGAACGTATAAAACCCACAACACGGCCATCTAAAAGAACAGACAGAACTTGGGGAGGACCAGGTTGCACAAGCTTTGGCAATGAAGAAGTCATTCCAAGACCAGTCAGAACATTGAGAATAGATTTTCTTATAACAAAAAAATCTTTTACCAGCCCTTGTGAGTCAAAGTATGATGTAACTCCTAGTACAATAACCGACAAAAGGATCAAAATTAGAAGTAATACCTAGATAAAAATACTATGAAAAAATGAAGTGGAATATTTAAGGCAAATATTCTTAGTCAGACAAAATGCGGAACTAATGTAATAAAAGTTCACCAAGTAGAACTAACAAACATAGAGTTAAAGCACAATTGCATGAATACAACAGACCTTGTCTGCATGGAAAGACAACATCCAAATATGAAAAAGTTTCAAACTTTCATTAGAGAAACAAACTTAAAGCATCCAGCAAATAGGAATGAACATGAATTCACTCCTAACTTTTTTCCTCAAGGCATCTTTATTCCTTCAAGCCTGTATTTTACATAGTCCATATCTTTTCTCTCTCTCTATAATCTTTTGCATGGATAACAGAGAGCAACCATTAAGATATATGGCAAAAATAATCTATGTATCTTAACCTTGAGTACTGTATCAAAAGAGATACTGTACTCACTAGTTTCATTTGTGACACCATTGTTGTAATTTAGTGATCTTATACTTTCAGCATTGACACAGCACAAATCTTCTGCACTCTAATTTGAAAATCCCACAAATGTTTCAAAAGAACACAATTTTTTCAATGAACATGTAAGGCTCTGGATTTTGTATTTTCAAGATTTGAAGCCTCCTCAGTCCATTCAGAAACATCTTAACGGACATATTAATTTAAATTTGCTTTTAATATCCCAGGAAGAAGTACCAAGACAAAACCAAAAATAAGTAGACGTGAAGTTGTTTATTAAAGAGGATTGAAATAATTGATTAACATCCAATTAAGAATTAATATTAGAAAACAAATCCAATGAAACAATTTTTACAAATATTGCACTTACGACAGTAACAAGTCATATGATTCAGTAGGCCACATGGCTCCCCATCAGGTGTATGAACAGGGCAGAGAAAACCCCAAGATCTGTTGATGAATAGCATAACACATCATATATTATTAGAAGTACCACATAATTGACCACAAAATTATTATAAGTTGCTGCATACTCAGGTAGCAGCTTCCGGACACTTGTTGTGCGAAGACCTGCAAATGAAGCCCCTCGATGCACAGCTCGGAAAAATGATAAAAACCGTAGAAAATTGAGCCTCTCAGCTTGCACTGTGAAACCAGCCCTCTAATAAAGCAAAAGATAACAAGAATAAATATTTTCTAATTTTATCAAAAATAAAAACATTAAACACATAATGCCAAAAAAGTCATGGTTCTTAAGAAATATGAATCCGGTAAAGTAGGAGCCAGCAATGATTACCACAATCTATAATGAAATATATCAGAACAGTATAGCACATAGAAGCAGGCACTAGGACTTGGTACGACCCACTCAGATTGAATATTACATTATTTCAGAACCAAAACTATGTTCCTCAAAGGTTCAAGCTGATATCACCCTTTTTGCATTCCAAAATAAAGAAAACACCAGGTCAGCACAAAACTTATTTCAACCCAAGAAATAATAATAATAATAACAAAGCATTGAGGTAATGAGGATCCCCTCTAAAACTTTTTCTATAAACCTTGAATAAAAATCATCAGGGATCAGTAACAACTTCGTATCAATACCAACTTATTGTTTAAGAAATCAAATCCAGAAGTCAAACAAATTTGGGTTCCATCAGAAACCCCCTGTGGTATCTACTTTTCAAAAAACTCCCCGTGATTTTAATTTCAATAAAGAGGCCCTGTAGTTAAATAATTGTTCAAATAGGCACATTCCTCAATATTCTATCTGTAATTGCAATACAACTTTTGTTATTCCTTTGGTAGTTACTGTTTACATTGAATTACATTACTCTGTTCAAAATCTTTCAAAATAATACAATAAAATATGATTGAAAGGGCATTTTTATTGAACATCAAACCAGAATATCCTCTTTGATGAAATTGAATTAACCCAACAATTTTGGGTAACATGACACCCATGAGTAACTGGAAGCAAAAATAAAAAATTACTGAAAATCCAACTTTTCAAGAATACCATTTTGGAAACCAAGGGCAAAACAAAGGCATCTCTACTTTGAGTAATGCATACTGCCGTCAAAACTAACAAAACAGAACCACAGGACAAAAGCCAAGATTACCGAAGAGAGATTTTAATTTGCAAACCATGTACAATGACAGAAAATAAACAAATAATAAAGTTGCCTCAACATACACTTAAATTCATCAATCAAGAAAATTATAAATCCTTTAGCAAAAGATAAGAGTCATGCTTCAAGAAAATCTAACTTGCACAATTGGCTGTGCCAGAAGTGAAGTACCATTCGTCCACATATACTTTTCCATAAGATTATTCCTATAATTTAGAAAAAGAAAAAGATAATGATGATGTATTATGTATTATGTATTATGTAAACTGCTGAGAAATCCCAATTAAGGAGTCCATCACAAATGGGTTAACACCTGCTGCATATCTAGACCTGATTGTGTAGCTAGTCTTCCAGTTTTCAGCATGTTTTCCACTGCTAAGCCAATTTGTGTTGGAGGGTTCTTATCAATGACCTTCTTAACATCTTGCACTGCATTTCCCCGGGCAACAAAAAGATTAAGTGTTAGAAAATACTATGACCTGCTTTAATAATATTTCCAAAATAGATTACACTAATCAATAAGACAGTAATTAAGCTGTTGTTGTTCCAGGAATCCAATCCCAATAATTGGATACAGGCAGTCAAATACCTGCTAAGAAATTAAAATTGTTCTTTTTTCCAAGCTCTTCTCGGACAAGTTTTTTAGCCTTGCGCATCCAATCTTCTAGTTTTTCCTACAAACAAAAAGAATCAAGAATTCATATTACGATTCTGTAAGTTCTGAACAAACTGAACTCTGACTATAAGAGAATCTGATTTCCAAGATAGCTGATGAGTCAAGGGACAGACTGCAGCACAGCATACAACGAAATCCACATTTTGACACATGTACAAGCACAACTTTCAGTTTTAGACAAGTTATAGAAGTTACTTCTTTTTTCTTGCTCAGTTAAAGAAACACATCAAACAAGGGACATGCAACACCCATCACGCTCCATTGGAATAAAAGGCTGAAATTTTCCTATGCTATCAACATAAAAAGCATATGCCAGCAAATAGAGGCAAAACTAGAAACTTGAACCCCCAACCCCATCCAGCAGAACATCTATTCATATTAACTGAAAGCAAAAGGACTTCCTCATTTATCCAACAATAGTCTAACTTTTGGTTGCCAACTTTGGCTTAAAACTGGCATTAACAGAGTTAAGAATTAGTCCTGCCTTGAGATAGATGGTTATAAGGTGCCCAGGGAGTAAGACTTCTTGATTCTGCAAGGAATCTGGATTGTCCGGTGCTGAAGTCTGATCCGTAAAAGAGAAAAGCTTCTGCAACATAAAGCTAAAAACAAAAAATTCATTTGCAAATCAAACTAAGACATAATGGAGAATCCTAAACTAGAAAAAGAAAAAGAAAATCCAAATGTGGAATGAAGAGTAAGTGATACTATTTCATAGGAAAAAGGTATGAAAATGATTATAAATAAAATAATCAAATGAAGTGAAGACAAGGAACATACATGAGAAGATTGAATTTGTCATCATAATTATTAAGATGAACAAAGATGTAGTCCTTTAGAACAGTGTGAGCCACCTAAAAGAAATAGAGTTAGGGAAAAGAAGAAAAAGTTAGCCAAAACACCTAAACTAACAAACTCAGGTACAGAGACTTTGGAGAAGGTTCACAAAAGAACTCCCATCATTTCAGAAACAGAGAAGGAGAACTGCAGGAAATGTAATTCAGCTCACATTAGAGGGAGTTTCATTCTCAAGTCCATCTACAACTGGCTGGAAATGCTCTCCTACAACGAAAACCAACTAATAATAAGTTGATGCAGCAATACAGATAATTAGGTAGTTGAAAAAGTAAGTACCTATATGTTGCAAACAGTCATGCTGAGTGAAAAGAGACAAGTCCCGAACTTCATCAAGAATAATCTTTGCTCTTTCAGCAACAAGCTCGGAGCCAACAGCTCCCTTTACCTTGTTGTATTTCTCGTTATAGCAACATGTTAATTTCTCATAGATTTCCCGATCTGTAGTATCGACAAGAGCCTGTTAGAAGTATAAAAGAAGTACAGTAAGTACATAAGGAGAGGTAGAAGCATTATAGTTTCCGCTCAACACCAGAAAAAAGTATGAGCAAATTAAGTATAAGACAAATCTATCAAGAATTTGGGCTGGAAAAACTGCTAATACCACACTATTAAGTTCAAAAGATAGCATTTATATCACCATTTTATTTGCATTTCATTTAGGAGAATGGTGAAGGGCCATGTTGAAAGTTTTCAGTACCAATTTAGCTTGTTTTCCTCTTACCCAAATCAATAGACCATGAAGATCTATGAGTCCAAGATATTTGAGCATGGTCACACGCTTAACTAAAAAACCCACCATTTGGCAAAAAGGTGTAAGTTCCCTTTTGCCAGGTATCTTCTCCAAAGGAACTAGGATAGCAAAGTAGCATGTTTAAATGTACCCCAATCCACCCATTTGAAATAGCTGAAATCCTCCCACCAATTTTCATGATGTGTAGTAAGTAAGCTAGGACAGATGAAAGCCACAGTGAAGCCATCCATTTGCAAGTATTAATAAACAATCGGATTTCGTGGCAACAAATATGAAATACAGGAAATAATAAAACTACAGAAGAGACATAATTACAGCTTCCACATTTTCTATTAAAGCCAATGCATAGACAATACATCTGCAATTCTTTGTTTGTGTGAAACAAAACATTGTAAAAACTAAAAACACGCCTTACAAAAAGAATGGCAGTCTTATAAAAGTGAGACTCCAATGACAGAACTAGGAATGCACACTACCTTAAGAACCATGCCAGCAGGAAGCAAGTATTCCCTTCCCTCTATCCTGCAAAAGCAAAGGGTGAAACGAAATTAAGTTTACATTTTCCTTACGAGCCCAGAATTCATTCATCCCACAGAACTGAGATGTTTACCAAAATCCAAGTCTAGCACTTCCATTGCGAAGGTAATGCAGTTTAACTGTTACAGAGGATTGATCTATTAAAGAAGATTGATACTCTCTCACACACCTGAGATAAAAATTTCAAAATCACAAAAGAAGGATTCAAGAGATGAAAAGGGTACGAAAAGCTTGATACAATAGGCACACCTTTTATCTTTAAATCAGTTCATTGTGCCAATATGAACAGAATGTAAGTCTAACAGCAAGCATTCACAACTAATAAACAATAATATGAAAAACAAGGAGAATATAAAGTCAACATAACATTAGCATCATGAACAAAAGATTACCACTAGAAAATGCTAAACAATGTTGAGCAATTGGGACATCATGATCAAGATGGAATTCTTGCACTCAATCTATGTATTGTGTTCCGTCAAAACCAATAGGAAATAAAAAGGCAATGAAACCAAGAATGCCTTTAAAACCAAAGGCCAGGAATGCAGGTAGCCGATGAAGAATTGGATTATATAAATAGATAACATAATTCATGAACAATTAAGGGACACATAGGCTGAACAATCTGATACCAAGGGGAGCAAGTTTCATTGGACCAACCATTTATAATGAACACCTGTGTACAATGTCTATTTCAAAGAATCAGCAAAAACAGCTGAAGAAAGAAAGTGAGCCGAAATTTAGGTGTTTAATGTTAGATGCATCCTTCACCACTCTCATGGGGTAATAAAATGTGGAAGACGCGAGGCTTCTAACAAATCACAGATGACAAAAGGCTAAAGAGTTGCAACTAAGAACTAATCAGCAACAAAAGATATCAAGGATTTTCAAACAATATTTGTGAATTTGCAAGGAGATGACAAATCAAAGTTTCTCAAAAACTATTAATTTGCACTTTCTAGATATCAAGTAAGCATATTAACAATTAGCATTTCAGGAATATGAGATAAAGTCGGCAAGAGTATGGACCTTATCACAACTGCTTTATCAGTGAAGCCTTCCCTTCTATCACGAAATGAACTCCTCACCATACTCATAGGCTGAACAGAAAATAATGGTTCAGTAATCTGGCACTTGGAAATAGCAAAGTTAATGAATCAGGGACATGAGCAAGAAAAAGAAATGCAAGTCAACACCAATCCTTGTTCAAGCGTATATATTGGCAGCATTTGGTAGCCCAATACTGTTTTTTTCCACTCAAATCTTACTCCAGACATAAATAACATATTTCCTAGACAGCTATCTTATATCAACAAGCTTTACTAGATGAAGCCACTACCAAAGAACTACATCAAAGTGTCAAAGGGAAGCATATGCCAAAAGAGATGAGAGCAGAGAGAGAGAGAAAGAGAGAACCACACATACATAATTGCGCTTCGGCATTATTAGAAGTCGAACAACTCTCTCAAGCCCATTCAATATGAAGTAACTGCATGCAACAATAGAATAAAATAAAATAAAATAAGGAAACTAACTGCAATATAAACAAATGAAAACTGTAAAATAAAAAGATTGACCAACTGTATATTGATCAAATTATGGCCTTATTGCATCAATCAGCATTAATTATGCAACAACTCCTCCCTACCATCCTGCAACACCCTTTTATTGAATGTGAACTATTTCAGTTAACAGACAACAGGTAGCATGGTGGCATCATTGTGTGTATGTGCAGGCAAAATATGTTATAAACATTCATATATAGCTGACAAGACCATATAACAGCCATTAGATAGACTTATTTCTCCTATTTTCTTCAGCCTTTGAATTTTTCTCCACTCTTTGGCCCTTCAACCCACATTCCATCGACTTCCATCTCATATTCCAAGTAAAAACTTTATACAAGATCAACAAGCTGAATTCAAATGTTTAACATATTTGAGCCATAACATGATACTTACCCACCCATTTCTGCTGCTTCTTCTTTGAGTGAGATCAACTTTTGGGGATCAGCACCTCTTAAGTGACAAAGCTTTGACTGTTGCCATAGTTACACATTATAAATCGAAATGAAGAATATTATGGTCTAAAGGACATGATAAATTGTACCTAAAGAAAAACAAATACATCAATATATGCATATAGTTCCTACAATGTCAATCGTTCTATGATTTATTAGATTACATACAAAACAATATGCTATTTTGCACTATTAAAATTCTTTTGACCTAAACATATTTCACATGACATTGAAACATCAAACAATCACAAAAATATGTTTACTAAAAGTTATAAGAATCCATTCAAACACTTATTTAGAACCATAAAGGAATGATAATGTGCAAAACTTGCTAGTGCATGTTGACATTATAAGCTCCCTCCCTTTTACCAATGGTAAAATAAGAATAACAACAGTATTTTGCTGTGGCTCTTCCAACAAAGGGGAAAAAAAAAAGAAAAGAAAAAGAGATTTTCACATGAATTTCAGGTTTTCAAACAGTCATCTTACAACAATTAACATTTGCCTAATTTTCTCGACCTATGCAAGTGGCTGAACTTGAGAATTGGTATGACCATCAAGTAAAACTAGAGAAGTCAATCAAGTGAAAAACAAAAAGGTCATGTCTTGAAGGTACAGAGACCCAATTCTTCAGTTCAGATATGACAGTTCAGCTTAGAATTGAAATCAGGCCCTAAACCATATCAAAAGAATTCGTGTGATTGAAAAGTAAATTAAAAGTAAACAAAACAGAAACAAGACCAAAAGAATCCTAACCTTTAACATTATAGGCAGCTGCCCAAAATTAATTTTTTCTCTTATAACAGCTCGGCCTTGATACTGAAAGCAAACATCAGCCTCAAACCTTCCAGTATATGAAAGCTTAGCCTGTCGACACTGTTCAAAAAGAACTAAGTTACACCCATTAGCGGAATACATACGCTCAAATAAAGTAACAAATAGTTACTTACTTCAAAGGGCAACAAAGCACCCCGCTTCGTGGAACCGTGTTCTTTCTGAGGCTCATACAATCTAGGATTACTCAAGAAAAGTAAGAAAAGAAGTTAAGGACACAAACATGTAACAAGTGATCTAAATCCTTTAAAAGTTACCAACAACATTAAATTGATCACAAGGATATGAGAAAGAGAGGTATTGGTGAAGGAATCATGAATCTTGAGAGGTTTGATATTATCCAACATGACTTCAAGACCCCTATCGACCATGTAATCGTAGGAGTCTATATGGTGTGTCAGAAGCTCCTCCAAGTCTTTGTAGTTGTTATTCATTGCCATTCCCGCGACAAACCTTAATTATTCTCGCCACGCGACCACCAAAATACCCTTTCCAGCAGATAGCCTTGTAGTTTAGGGAAAGGGAGACGAAGAGAACAGGACTGTCATGGGTTAACTACAGGGGACAGAAAGCTCAGAGGAGGAGAAGCTATGTAGGGTTTATACTTAATAGGGTTTAGTGAAAAAAGAAGGCAAGGATTTGGTAAGAGCAGAATATTTGTACGGTCCGAGTCCGATTTGAGGTTAAATAAACTCCAGTATTTTACCGTTTGTTTTATTTAATTTTAAAAGAGATTAAAATTTTGTAGTTAAAGTCTAGAGATAATTTGTTCCAAAATGCTATTATTTTTTAATTTCAATTTTATGTCTTATGTATATGGATAAACTATATTGTAAGTTTATCAATATCTTTGATCCCAGCAATCGATCATGGTCACGCTTTATCTTGATTAGCCAAGCTTGAAAAGCAGAATATCGAACTCTTTTTTCTCAAAGCCCAACTTCTCTTCGGCTCCTCTTATCAACATTAAAAATATAAATATAATTATACGTTTAATGTTGTCATGCATTAGAAGGTCCAAAGGAAGATGGTCCACGTGAATATCACTGCACTTATGATACCAAGCAATATTATCCCTAATTAGAAGAAGAATATTTTGTATAGAATTTGCTTTCTCCTTTTCTTTTCATTATTATGATATTTAAAACAGAGTCTGTTACAGCATGTATGACACTTATTTCTAATAACAGAATGTATGACACCTGTATATATATTTTGTTATTTAGCATAATTTCCTAGACAATTCTTCTAGAATATTTAATATTTGACAAAATCTTTCATCAAGGTGGCTTTTGTATAACACATTTGGTCCTAGGTTGATTATATCTGCTCCCTTTTCATTTATAGCTATTAGTTCGTTTATATCATTAACTAGCCCCTTAAAATTAACCTTGTCCCCAAGATCAGAGTTAGAAAAAACGTCTTGGAACTGAGAGTTCCACTGGACGAGTATTTGGGTTTGTTGACCCATCTTGCCCCAAAAATAGTTGTTGGTTCTTGGAGAGGTTAGTTGTCAACAGTTGATGGAGGTAGTGAAAATGATTGGGTCGTCGATGTTCCTCGACATTTCTTCAGGAGTGAAATATGAAAGATTGGGTTGATTTTTGCTACCTGCAGGAGTTCGAGTTCATATGCCATTGCTCCATTTTGTAGTAAGATTTTGAAAGGCATGTAGTAGCTTTTTGCCATCTTATGGAAAGATTGTAGTTGGAGAGATATTTTTTCGTAAGGTGCTAGCTTTAGGTAAACTCATTACCCAATCGAAAATATTTTGTCTTTGTGGTGAAACTCTGCAATTTGTTTCATGTGATGGTTTACTTTGTCGAGATTGGCTTTACATGTGGCTAATATGTTTCTTTTGTGCTAAAAGGTCCTTAAGATCTGAGATTTTAGTCTGTGCAAGTTTGATATGTGGCATGGATGGAGGAGGACGACCATAAAGCGCTTGGAAAGGGGGCATGTCAGTTGCTAAATGGAAGGTGGTATTGTTCTAGAGCTCGACTATTAAGAGAACTTGTGACCATTGTTGAATAAGTTTTACTTCTAATGAAACCCCAAATATTTGCAAGTATACAGATCGTAAACTTGTAGTATTAAAAATGTCGATTCCACGAGGAAATAGTTAAAACTAAGTGAACCTAACTTTGTCTAAGATATCGGAATATGAATTGAATCAAAATAAATATTAAAATTTTAAACAATTAAATGAAATTAAGCAAATAATCAAATAACAAATGAGCTATTGCAAATATGTAAGGAACATCAAGGATGAAGCTTAGGATTCATTTTATCGTTATTTTGCTTCCTAACCACTATTGATTCAGTTATGTGTTGATTCTAGATCTTCTAAGGGATTGACTACTCTCTCTTAAAACATAATCAATTAACCCTAATTGATTACCAAATTTCATATTTTGTAACCTCTCGATTCACAAAATCTACCTAACGTTTTTAACTAGTTCTTAAGTGATCTATTGAATAATCGGGTTTTCACATAAGATCTCTCTGCTTATGATTACCAATTTGATATTTGTGAGACTTATTAGGTTACTAACTCTCGTTACCCAACCTAATCAGATTACTTTTGACTCACTTTCTCGATTTATTATTGATGTATTAGTATACCCAAACATCATAACACCAAAAATTTGAATTGAAGTCAACAACAATCAAGTCACAATACAACTCAAGAATAAATCCAAATATGAAAATTAAAGCATCCTAAATGTGAATAACATATTCAAATCCAAGTTACATATCAAGTTTAATGAAATAAATAAAGGAAAGAAAGAAAGAACTTGATTTGAACTTAGACTTGAAATCTAGAATTTCTAGTTGTTCTTCTTGCTCTCTCACTTTAGAAGATGATGGCTAGGTCATTTTGAATCTTGTTATGTTATTATATAGCACATGGGTCATTTAGGGTAAAGATTTAGTTTTACCCAGGCCAAAAAGTGTAAAATGACCCTCCAAAAATAAAAATGGAACTAGGTTCCCGCATCAGTCTCGCTCCTGTCACGGTCGTGACCTTTGAAAATGAGCTTATGTCACGATCGTGACCCTAGAGAGAGCCCTTCTGTCACCATTGTAACCTAGACTTCTTGTTCAAGTTTGCTCCGACTTCCTTCAATCTTCATTATCTAGGCTTATACACTAACAAATATAGCAAAACACCTCAAATGCACAAAATTAAAGTCCAACATCTTGCTTTAAACCACAAAACGCTCAAAAACATAAACACACAATCACATTAACATAATTCTAAAGCTAAACATGCACTAACCATCTAATCAACACATAAAAACACACTAAAATGTCTACAAAAACATAATGTAAACTATAACTATCAACCATCGATGAGGTTCATCATAGATAAAACAATGCAAGTAAGCTTCCAAGCATTTGTTTAATACTTCGGATGTCTATCCGTTTAAGGGTGGTAGGCAATGCTATAGGAGAGGGCAGTTTTTAATTGACAAAAAAGGTCCTTCCAGATTTGCTTAAAAATAGAGGTCATGATATGAGATAATAGACTTAAGAACTCCATAAAGTTTGCATATTTGAGAGAGGAATATTTTGGCTAAGGTAGGTGCAGTGTAGTGCAATATGTTGGCAAAGGAATAAAATGAGCGTATTTAGATAACATGTCCACTATGACCCGTATAATTGTATAAGATTGATAGGTAGGAAGATGTGTAATAAAAACTTGCTCTAGAATTGGGAATGTTGTAGTGGGCCAAATGATTTTTCTATTAAGTATTTGGCTTTTTAACAAATTGAGCAATTTTTGACAAAATTTTTTATATCTTTGCAAAGTCCTGGCCAGTGAAAAAGAGCTAAAAGTCGAGCAGCAGATGCTTTAATACCTAAATGGCCAGTAAGTGGAGTCGTATGGAATTCATGAAGTAGTTTTTTCTTAGACCAACACGATTAGGTATATGAAGTTTACCCTAAGAGACCTTCTTTAAGTTAAAAAGATTATTGCATCTGAGTATCTGAATTATATTTTTGTAGAAGTTGTATTCCTGAGGGGTTTCGGTGATAAAATTCTTGCAAAATTTTGGACAAGGAAGAGTAAGAAGCAGATACTACCAAGAAGGAGGGAGCTAGAGTATCATTGAGCCTTAAAAAAGAATTAGGTACGGTAATTTTTTACATGTATTTTATAGTGTAATCAAACCTTAGTAATTTAGATACACATTTTTGCTATTCTGGGTTAGTTATATATTGAGTCAACATATTTCTGATGCTTTGTTGTTATGTAAAAATAATAAAGTGGCATGCTACTAAATAGTGATGCCATTTTTTACCTTTTCAGTGATTGCATAAAGTTCCCTAACATAGGCAGAAGCATTGCACATATAAGGCACTAATTTCTTGCTAAAATATGCAATCAAATGACCATTTTGAGATAGGATTATCCCTACTACAAGACCAGAAGCATCACATTCTACAAAGAATGGGATGGAAAAATTATGTAATTGTAGAACTAAAGTAGATGTTAGAGCTTTCTTTAAACATGTAAATGTTAAAATTGCTATAGAATTATATGAGAATTAATCCCTTTTAAGGAGATCAGTGAGCGGACTAGCAATAGAGCTGTATTGATCCACAAAATGATAGTAATACCCTATTAATCCTAGAAATCCTTGGAGTTTAGTAAGACTTCTAAGTTCTGGCTAGTCCATAATAATTTTAATATTAGAATCATCCACTTAAACACCCTTTTCGGAGATCACATGACCTAAGTAATGTAACATCCCAATACCCTAGTAAAGGCAAAATTAATAGATGAGAAAAAGTGTTGAGTGTAACATCCCTTCCCCATATTGATAGAACCTAAAATTTCAATACATGTAAGTTCAAAGAGAGATTAAGGAAATGCATTTTCTTATTCATGCATAATGATAGCATATATGCACATAAATATTAAATCTTTACACAAAAATAAGTGTACATGTATTCATTGCCAACTTCCGGGTATGATTGTTTTAGATATGATTTTATTGAAAATGAGAAGTAGAGGGAGTAGAGAGGGTGATCTTGGTATGAGTTGTGATAAGGAAAGATTTGGAAACAAAATTGGTAGTGATCTGGAAAATGTTCATTGAGTATGCTTCAGTCTTTCAGCAACAACATTTTCTCTAGTTGTCCAAACAAGATGATTCTTAATTTCGATTAAACTAGAGATATATGGCTACATTTCGTATGAAGATATTGAATTTCAATTCTGTCTCTAAGAGTCTCAAAATTTCTGGAAGTTGAGAACTGGATGCAGGACGTTAGGAGCTGATTGTAAAATTCATGTTCTAATTTTGGGAGAAAATTTGGATTAATCTAGATAGATTTTGGCAAAGTTTCCTTCTTAAGAGTTGTAGATCTTTCTTTTATCTTTCCAACGGTATATAGTATGAAAATTTTAGACATCTGAGTCAAAAGTTATGATCTTTATAAGTGGAGATGCTTTGGAGAGCAAAAGTAAGACGATGCAAATGAAAGAAGGAAGAAGCTTCGTCTCAGTTACTGTTCATTCGCTTCGTCTTAGTTACTGTTCATCTAAGACGCTTCGTCTTAGTTACTATTCATCTTCTATCTTTTATTCCATTTTTGATCCTTCAGAAGATAGAATTTGTCTTCAAGATCTTCATGAAAGTTGTAGATCTAGAAGTCCTCTTTCAAACCGTCTAAACACAAAATCAATCCAACATTTGTAGAAAAAGTTATGGCAATTGCGCCAAGATATGTACAATATGAGTAAGGACAAAAACATGTTCAATTCTTTTAGCCATAACTTCTTCTATAGACCCCCAAATGACCTGATTCTTGAACCATTGGATTCGTAAGACATTGATCTATATCTTTACCAAAAATAATAGCTATTTGAAATGAATTAAGGAATATGAGTGAAAAACATGGGACGGATACAATGAGTGTGATCTTAAATATTATGAACTGGTGTTATTCTACGGAACATATTTCAGTATTTTGATGATATCTTGATTTGTAGAGCTCCAAATGAGATGATTTTTGTTTTGTGGTAAACTAGAGGCATGGAGATAAAAATGGTATGAAGAAATTAGAATCTAATTCAGTCTCCAATATGTTTAAGTTCCAGATGGAAGTTGTGCATAGTATACTTTTTGGACAAGAGCAACCCAAAAAAATGTTTGAAGTACATCTTTTGTCTCACGGAACCAAATTGAGTGATTTTGATATCAATGGAAAGATAAGAGATGTAGGAAAACTTGTCTAGAAGAGAATTTGACCTAATTATCTCATTTTCACCTTCTGATTGAACATGAATAGTAGACTCAAAAGGGGTGTCTTGGAAAAATCTGAAGTGATTCAATGAGAAATGAATTGCGAATTTAATAGTTTTGGTGAGGCATAAACCTATGTATAAGTTATACTTAGATGAGTTTTGATATGGGGTTGGTTTTGTGAAGAATTTATGGAATGATACCTTAAATTATCATGAACATGCATTGTACATAATTCTTTTCATACATGTTCATTCTTGAATACTTATGGCTATACAAATTGTGTATATTATTTGTTATAGAGGGGCAACTGGAACGTCAACCTTCAGACATTGCCGGATCTTCCAGGCATTAGCTTTGGGAGCAACTTGTGAGTCAACTTAGATGTTTTCCTAGGATTGATTTGTTTTGAATGGATTTGAGTTGCTTAAACTTCCATATTATTGAAATGTTTGTGATCTGATTCTGAATTTCGGACTTGAAGTCTGAGGAGTATATTAGATGGGCATGTATTGGAAGTGTTTTGATCTGTTGTGAAATTCTGTATGTTATGTGAATTCTCAATGAAAGTTGAATGCCGGATGTAGGTTCGATGAATATAAGCTTCTGATTTAACATCATATGTGATATGACATGATTATTATGTGATGCATTTCATAAAATGCATGCTCAGATAAAGGTGTTGTGACATAA
The DNA here is from genome assembly GCA_027478405.1 of Erythroxylum cassinoides. NCBI lineage: Eukaryota > Viridiplantae > Streptophyta > Magnoliopsida > Malpighiales > Erythroxylaceae > Erythroxylum > Erythroxylum cassinoides. Next base: position 15,869,143 of record JANIPM010000005.1, read on the forward strand.
ATAGCCAGTTTGAAGCGCTTCTACGTATAGCTTTGCTCTGTGATTCTATTATGACTGAGCCCTATAGGCCAGTATTTTTATAAATATGTGATAGGCACTCAGTCAAAACAATAAAAATGAACACAAGTCTCATGCATATAACATTATAAGACTGAAGATATTGAATGACTATGTGACATGCCGTATCATATGAGTATCTGAACAATAAATGTATGCTTAAAATGCGTAATTATGCAATATGTGATATGTGTATAAGATACGATGAATTCATCAATGATGATTCACTCATTTGAGTTCGCAAAACTCATCAAAATTGCAACGTTATCTTTTCTTGACCGAGAGACGACTCTAGCTACTGAGGGGCTCTCTATTATATAGATTATGTTTTGGCAAGAGAGGTCATGGCTCAAAGGTCAGTCAGTTGGGATTTTTTTGGGTGGCTTAGATAGATTTGATGTATTTTCCTCTTTCATGTAGTACTCCTGTACTGGATTTTGTGAATGTACATATAGAACTTATTGAAAGACACAATGTAGACATTCGATGTTTATGAAATGAAATGAGGGAAAAAAGTTGGTTTTTAAATAGTGTGGATTTTTCATGATACTTTACAAGTGATTATATACCATGTCATGTGGAGTGAGTGTAGTGACCGAACGTAGCGTGCCCTTATCTTAGGGGATGTGCTGAAATGACCTTCGGGCACCCCGGTGAAAGGGCGCTACAACCTCGTACTAACCTCAACAGAGGATTTTCTCAAACAATGTTTATTGATAACGTTATGAAATAAACAAACTCAAGTGATTAAATAATAACTAACATAAACAAAAACAACACTTGAGATAAAAAATAACTCCCCTAAATATGCCGCTTCATCAACAAAATAACGGGAAGTTGTCAACCAAGAAATTTACTATGAACCTTCGATATAGTCACTGAAACATCCCACGCACAACATGTAACATCCCGTTACCTATGATAAGGCATGAATAGTGAGCATGAGAAATGACTGAGAAGTTAGAACGTAAGCTCGTGATTATGCATGATATGGCATACACATACGAGATAATAATGAGTTTGCACATTAATATGATTGTACATGCATTTATTGACATTTTTTGGCTATAATTGAGTTATTAATGTGATTAAAATGTGATTTAGCAATTTTATTATATTTACGGTATTTCAAAAATTTTGGTGAATTTTAGAATTTGGAGTATTTTTAGAACAGGAAAAATGTTGAAATTGGGCCAATTCTAGTCTAACATGTGGACTAATTAAATATTGACAAATGGTTTACATGTATGGTGACAAGTGGCAGTATAGAACAGTGATACATGTAATACATGCAATATAACCATGTAGTCTTATTTTGAGTAAAGAAAGGTATATCTCGTTTGTTCTTACTGGAATCACTAAAACACTCTTCTGGTTATTCATCACCGAATAGCAAATTGTTATTCTTTTTGTGTGAAATTGATTCCCTCTCATCGCTGGAACTATTGTTGAATGAAGTAAGTGATTTTGATGATGTTTTACGGTGTAAATATATACATGCATGAGTGGGTTTAGGAAGTTTAGTTTCGGTGACAAATGAATTAGATGATGAATTTGTGAAAAAGGAATTGTCTAAAAAACTGTATGAAATAGACTCTGATTTGGGAATGAGTTGATGTCTCTGTTATGGTTTAGAGAAATACGTATATGGTTGTTTTTACTGTTCATATATGAACATGTGAAGTGTTTATAGAGATGAGTTTAAATGAGTTTAATGATGTGAAATAAAGATTTGGTGAAGGCATGATATAAAGTTGATAAAATGAAAAGTTTATGATGAAATGAAGTTGTTGATGAAAATGAGGAATGCAGAAAAATGAAAAGTGTAGAAATTGGTGAATGTCCGTATATGTTCTGTTTTTAGTGTTAGTGTGTAATCTTGAATTTTGATATGTTATGGATGGTTTTGATGTTGGACCCCGATTTTTAAGCGGAATTTAGAAATAAGAAATGAGGAATTATTGGCGATTCTTCATGTGTATAGAAAAGGAGAATTCTTGA
>JANIPM010000005.1:15929171-15940056 GCA_027478405.1 Erythroxylum cassinoides
TCTAAGGAATTCCAACGCGACGCTTCTTTTAGACAATTTATGCACGGATGTCGGACATTTGTCAAGTATCGATTCCGTTCCGCTTTTAATTCGAAAAGAATCCGTTCTTTCGATTCCTACTTTCGATCCTGTTTACTTCGTCTCCGTTTTCTGTTTTCCGGTTGGGATCCGATTTCTGGATCGGGTCCCAACAGAGATTCAGTTTAAAAATCAAAGGTCATATGGATTTCAACAGGATAAATACAATGACTATGATTCCAAACTGGATAAGATCATGGTCAAGCTTATAAGTATGGATGAGGCCCAAAAGAGGCTACAAGGGAAAATTGATTAAGTAACAAAGATCTATGTCTCTTCTATTCTTAACCTAGAGGTTCAAGTGGAACAACTTGCCAATGTGTTAGTTGCAAAAAGTGTGGCAAGTCTTTCGAGCAATATGAAAGTATATCTAAGAGAGCAAGTTAAGGCTATCACACTTAGGAGTGGGAAAGAGTTAGGAGAACCAACGGATAGACCAGTTGAAACCCAGTCCATAGAAGATCAAAAGAAGCAAAAAAAGGATGAAGAAAAAAATAAGGACCCTCCCTATGTCCCTCTTCTGCCTTACCCACCAATAATACCATTCATAAGAGTTGATGATGTCGAATCTTCAAAGGAGCGTAAGGAAGAAGAATAGATGGCCACGAACATCGAGTTTGAAGAAGCTATGAAAGACTATATTCGTGAAGCCAAAGAAGAAGAAGAAAAGGGAGTGTAAGGAAGAACAAGAGCAACTCACCCTTTTCCCAAATAAACTGCTAGACTTAATAGAAGATTCAGGGAGTTTCGTTATTCCCTATTTTATTGACAGTTTGTTAGTGAAAATGACATTACTGAAATTAATTAATTTTTTCAACTTTATCAGTATTAACCTTTTGGTCATTTTGCAATTCGTAGCTTACTTATAGGCTACAAATTTGATGTTGAACGGAAAAGGTGGAAGGAAACAACTCATAATTGATCTTGACTGAGTTTTTAATGATACAAAGTCAAGCTAATGACGATCAATTAGCATGTTTAGGGTATATTTAAACTATTATGCAATTAAAGTTGTTTCATTACTATAACTAAATATCAATGATTTGGAATGCATTACCCTACTAATTCTCTTACTCTCTCTGAATCAATTATAAGATAGGAAAGCCAACTCGGTATTAAACACATTTGGTCTCTGCCTCTGACACATCACCACCTCAGTCACCAAGATGGTTTTGTGTTCTAACCATTTTCGTTTTATTTTTGTTAGTATTTTGATCTTTTACCTTTCATATATTGTTTCATTCCTTTTTTTGTGCTGTTTGTATCCTTCTCACATTGAGGACAATGTGTTGTTCAAGTGTGGGGAGGATTGTGTGTTTTGCTATGAGTGTGAATTTTGCATCTTGTTATGTTAGTGTGTTTAAGTTGCTTATTGTGAATTGTGTGAATGTATCGATGACTTAGATGGAATGAAATCGATTTAATTTTGAATAGAATCTATTAGGTTGTGAAGAGTCATTAGCTCGCAAAATTATTGATCTTGGTTCTTCAACTAAAATATGCAAGTTAATTAGGATTTAGTGTTAGTTTATCACCCTATAAGTTGTCACATGCATTTATAATTTTAGGTCTTTTGACCAAGTAGCTTTGTTAGTATTTTTTCATGAAAACAAGTATCTAAAGTAACAAGATTGGCATTAAAAAAAGTGTGTATGTTAATTTTAAATATATAACTATTCCGTTGGCCTTCGGGTTATGAATAGAGCTAGTAGCCAGTTGATTATGTGATATAGCCGAGTAATTGGATTGACATGCATCTTAAATGTGTACTTTCACGTCAAAAGGCTATAATGACGTTCCAAACAAGTAGCTTAATAAAAACATGACTTAGTCGAGTAATCGGATCGACATTTATCACCAATGTTTGCCTCCAAGTAAAAGACTAGGTCCATGTCCACAAAAATTAAATAAAAAGTAAAAACATGTTCTAATAAAACCTACCAAACTTGTAAATATTTTGAATTTTGATGAAAATGTACTTAGGCGTAGTTACAGAGTTTGAATGACTAAAGAATTATTAATGTGTGTGTACATTTGAAAAAGGTGAATAACTTATCATTTGAGTTTTAATTAATATGTATATTTAGTGCAGAGCTCCTAAACAAAGATTTTGCATGTTAATGATTTAGAATAATTTGAATGATTATGTTTAAAGTTAAATTTATTTCATGAAGTTGAAGTCATTATCTCATTATTACATTGCGTACTTTGTGATTTTTGTGTGTTTGTTGTTTTGTGGTGATGTGATAAGTGTAAATTGTATCGTATTTTAGGGCATAGTTTGACATGTGTTTATCTATTAATCCGATCATTTAATATGTGTTTAGGCTAGAATTGTGTTAGTTTGTCAATTATTTGTGTTTTAAGTATTTTATGGGTTAGTACAAGCTTTTGAGCTTAAATATTATGTTTTGAGGTATCTTGATGTGTTTGCTAGTGTTTCAGGGTCAATGTTGAAGAATGAAGGAGTTTCAGAAGACATTCGGGCTGAAACAATAGCCCACGATCGTGGCCTATCCACAATCATGACAAAAGGCTTAGATGATTGTGGCCTACGTCGAGTAGGCGCACGGACTCACAAGAACATCAAGTTTCAAGGGATTTTTTGGACCTTTTGGATTTCCAAAAAAACCTAGGGTTATCCAGAACACAAGAGGATATTTAAAGTACAACAAAAGAGGCAAAGATGGAGCTTTACATTTACCTACTCTTGGAAACCCTAAAGGGAGAGAAGAAGAAGAGGAAGAAGGAGGAAGAAGTGGATCTCGATGCTGCTGCTCCCCAGATCAGGTGTTATTCTGATGCCGCTGCCTTCCCGATTAGTTCAACCTAAATTCCATTTTCTCTTCATTTCCTTTTTCATTTAAATGTATAAAGTTGAGACGGATTGTATGGATTTGAATTTCAGGTTGTTGATAATGTTTTGAACTCTCTTTCAAAATTTTACTTTGAGTTAATGTTGATCTAGTTATTTTTATTTTTATTGATTTAGATGTTATGATTGATTAATGTAATTTCATGTTTCGGTAACAAACTGAGAGGGTGAGCTGGATAAAAATGATTAAATTAGATTAAGAAGAGTTAGGCGATCTAATTGACTACTTAATCAATCTAATCGGCAATTTCATGGAGAGAGATCCGGTGCGAGACCCGATTGTTTATTAGAGAGCTTTAGAACTAATTAAAATTATGGGTAATTTGTGAATTGAGAAATTGCAAGTTCCATAATTCTATTAGATTTTACAATTTAGGGTTCAAAGGTTATAACTCGGGAGAGAGTAATCAACCTTATGACCGCCTAGAACCGACACCCCATAAACATATAAATGGCTAGATTAACATTAATGATAAGTGAAATCCCCTCTCTTATAGCTTGATTAACTCTCTTGATGGATTTGTATTGTAACTTATGTGACTGCTTAGTTTAATTATGTTTTGCTGAAATTTCCGCTTTACAATTCTTGAATCAAATTTTCGTATTTATTTTTCGTGTTCACTTGTGCAATTTTTATTTCTTTTTATTCTTTTCTATAAGCCTTAGATGACTTAGGATTAGGCTAGTATCCTCCTCGTGGGATCGACACCTTTTATACTACAGTCATGACTTATGTGCTTGAAGTATTTGAGGGCTTATAAATTTTAAAACTCAGATGACAAGATCAATAGAACATTAAAAGTTCTAAATACCATAAAGCACAAATCTAATCAATTCCATTCTACTAGCATAAGATAAGTAATGAGCACACCATCCCTTGAATCTAGCTGTCATTTTATCAATTAGTTCAACATAATTAGAAATTCTAAATCCAAGTATTGGATAGGAAGTCTTCCCTCCTCAAAGCCAAGCAGATTAAGAATTTGATTTTTCAAATCATCAATGACACCCCCAAAGAAAAGTTTGACCTTTTTTCATGTTAGCATGAATGCCAAATTAGATAATAAACTGATCAAACAAAGTCTTCAGACTATTAACATAATAAATATCAGCCTTACAAAAGACTAAAAGATCATCTGCTAAGCTCAAATGAGTTAGATTGAGCCTCTTGCACTTAGGATGATAATGAAGACCCTGTCGCTCTCAACCGCCTTAAAAGTTCTAGTCAGATACTTCATAACTAATACAAAAAGATAAGGGGACATGGAGTCTCCTTGTCTCAAACCTTTAGCCCTGGGAAAATAGCCTTCGAGATTACCATTCACCAAGATATAAAATTTAGTAGTTTTAACACAACTCATAATTCATAAAACCCAAAACCAACAAGCAAATCTTCAAGAAAGTCCCAACTAATTGAATCATAAGTTTTATGAATGTCAATTTTGAAAGCACACTGAGGAGAAATATTACCCCAACCATAATGTTTCAACATATTATGCAACATAGTTCTACCTAGAACAAAATCCCCTTGGGCTAAATCAATTAAATCCTGAATCACCTTCTTCAATTTTTCAATCAATATTTTAGTGATTCCTTTATAAAGGAAATTACAATAATAGATTGGCAAAAATCCTTAATGTAAGTTGGAATTTTAACCTTAGAAATCAAAGAAACAACAATAACATTTACTTAACCAAGAAGTTTTCCTAAATGGAAGAACTCTTTAACAACCAAGCAAATATCTTTCCCAATAACATCCCAGCTCCTCTTACAAAAATAAGCATTATAACCATTAGGACAAGGCACTTTATCATTATCAATTCTTAAAAAATCTCTCTTAATATCTTCATTAAAAGGTAAAGCAAGCAATGTACCAGCCTAAGACTAAGAAAGAATAGGACCCCTAGCATAAACATCCTATTGGAAAGAAGCAGAACCTCTAACAATGCCAAATAAGTTCTTATAAAAATCAACAACATGGGCTATAATTTCATTTAAACTAGTAATCTAGGCACCATTATCATCAAAAAGTAAGTTAATTTTATTCTAACTTCTCTGCTAGTTGACAAAAGCATGAAACAAAGCAAAACAATCATCACCATACTTCATCCATTTGAGATTTGCTTGTTGAGAGATCTGAGAAGATAAAACTTTTATAGCAACTGAAAAATCTTTTAATAGACATCTTTCTTTAGCAGATAACTCAATATTCAGCGGATCATCTCTAATCTGATGTTGGACTTGAGCCAAATGCATCTTAACATCTAAAAGCTAGTGCTCTAAATTACCAAACTTCTTAAATCTTTAAGTCTGATTGTCAAAGGCTTCAATTTGGATACCACCCTCTACATCTCAAAACCATCAGCCCTAAAGTCCTAAACCTCTTTAACTATAAGAAGGAAACCATCATCATCAACCTAGGCATTCTTAAACCAAAAAGAAATTCTTTTTGGTCTTTGAGAGACAAATAAAGAGACCACTATAGGACAATGATCAGAAACTCTAACATCGTTAGAATGAGCTTGCATATCAGGATAGAAAAACAACCACCTCTGATTAACTAAGGCTCTATCAAGCTTGCTAAACATTCTTGTATTATCTTCATGTTTATTACACCAACTAAAAAAGTGACCAGAAAACTTCACATTATGCAAATCTAGACCATCCAACATATCTGAAAGTTCTGAGGTGACACTGGTGGCAGCATTATTTTCATACAACTTTTCAACTTCATTCAAAGCACAATTAAAATCACCAACCAACAGCCAATGATCATAAACCGAATTAGCAAGAAGTTTTAGGTTAGCCTATAGTTGTGTTCTCTTACCAGTCCTTAATATTCCATGTAGCAATGATGAACCCATCTATTAGGTCTTATGGAAACTTGCCTTGAATCAAATGTCACCCTTTCAACTAATTCCTCCTAGACAATTCCTAATACCCCAAAGTCATTCTCAGCCATCAAAGAAATATTACCACTTGCAAGTTGTGCTTTGTTTTCAACTAGAGTAAGACTTGGCCTTTTATGCACCTGTTGCCACTCCAATTGAACATCTGTCATCCCTGTAACAACAATAGTAGCTTGCGTATCACCAAGAATAGTCTCTATTGAAGGGTCCTTCTTAATAACCCATTTTTGAACAACTTTTTGCTTATTTTGAACATTTGTTGGACAAACAACATCTTCATGCCCAAAAATTTTGCACTAAGAACACCTTTCAGGCATCTTTTCATAAATCATTGGCTGGTCAAATCATTCACCATTAGGACCCTCTAGGATAATCGTATGTTTTAGATTATCTATTGCTTCAACTTCAACAATCTAGCATAAGATAATAACTTTTTATTAGTAGTGAGCTTATCTAGAAAATAAGGCTTTCCAAGCATACTACCAATTCTACTTATTCGAGCTGACCAAAATTGAAAGTCCAACCTAGGAAGTTTTACCCATAAAGGCACAAAATCCAGACAACTCATGTCAAGCTTCAATCCGAGTGTCCAAGGTCGCAAAATTAGAGGTTTTCTTCCTCCAAATAACCAAGGTCCACCATTCAAAATAATATTCATATCATAAGGACTCAAATCTGAAAATAAAAATCCCAGATTCATTCAATAAATCTTAGGCATTGTCAACTAGTTCCATCTATTTGCCACATACTTCTCTATAACACTATAAGGAATGTTGGCCCTAACTACGGCACCCACCAAAGCAAATTTCCAATAATTCTTTCAAGATTTACATCCTCCATTGAAAAATTCAAGGTGTCATGTTGTAAGGAGGTTTATATAAGAGAGAAATACAATTTTGAGACAAATGATTAACTACAAGAGTAGCTCGATAAGAAGTAGCTAGTTCCTCAAAATTATCCGCATCATCATGCTGAGCTCCACCTTCTTTATTTTGATCCTGACTCTCATCCAAGTTTTCAATCAGAGGAGCAGGGGTTTGCATTACACCAAACTCATTATTAATAATCCTGGTGGTGTTTCTAGCGTAACCACTACAACACTAGCACCATCTTTAATAGCAATTATTGATGACATTGATTGTGTCGGAATCCTTGACTGGGAGCTACCTTGAGTTCCTGAACTAGAAGCTTGCCCCTATTGACTAGAGTTTGCATAGATTACCTTCTTTGACCTCCCCCTTCTTGCCATTTTAGCTTTTGGAATTTTAAGAAGTGCTAACTTTTAGAAGATATTGTTTAGATAAATCAAAGATAACTTTTGAAAAGTGTTAATTAACTTTTTTTGACAAATATTATCAAAATTCAATAGTTAGGGGGTGAATTTGCACATCCTTTTATTGTTAATGACTTAAAATAAATCATTTTCCCCTTTTGAATTATAACACCTAGAACTGCTATAGAAAATTATATTTAAGAAAAAATATTAAAACCAAATATGAGTTTATATACTTTATGACTAAAAAGAAGTTTGTTTCAAATCAGTATTTGTGTCTAACCCGATTTAGACTAGATGTATTTGTAATAAAGTAGTTGAGTTCATTTATTTAATTGATTATGTTAAAAAATTTATTTACACAAATTGTTTGTGAAGAAAGATATATTCTTGTACTTTTAATCCAATCGATACAATGATTTTCAACTAACGAATTTAAAAGGTTAATTAGTTGGTTATTTTAAAATATTTTGACATAAAATTGTTTGAATTGTAAGTTAATCAATATGTTAATTTATCAGCCGTTTGATTAATTTGCAAACCATCTAATTTGATATTTGTAAATTTTTAAAAATATTTTTTGTGCCTTTTCCCTCCTTCTTATATTATTATTTGTAGTATATTTCGTATATAAAAAGGTCAATATATCAATTTGTAAAGAGGGTAGCATAATAAAATAAATCTAGGGAGCCGTTTACTTTAATTAATAGAAAGATCTATAAAGAAAGGAAATCACTATTGTTAAAAGATGGAAATACAAAGGATGGGCTATAGGAGAGAAATTTAGATTTGTTTTAATTATATGTAAAGAGAGAGTAGCATTTTAGAAAATAGAAACACATAGTTATGTCTTAATCTATAGAGAAAATGATGTTTTTATAAACTCTAAAGCTTAACATTTGAAATTATAATAAATCATGTAGTAATAATTTATCTAACACAAATTACATAATGAAAATAAAAAACTAATTTGCCCATATAAGCATGTATAATATAGCTTTATCAAATTTTCCTATCCTCAACTCATAGCTTTCCTTAAGCAAACCTTAACTAAGTAGACTAACCAACTAAACAAGAAAAGAAAATATATTTTCATAGGTACATGATAAAGTTTTAAACCCTTAGATGTCACTTGTGGAGGAGTTATAGTCTCTTCAGAGTTTACTAGAATGATGCTCGTACATATTAATTAACCTACACTCATTAATTGCCTTAACAATTGATAATATTAGACGTACAAATTCAAGCCTTTAATTGAATTAATAATTTCTTGTTTAGTTAGTTTAATCTAGGTAGTTTTTAAAATCCCCTATGTCTTTAGTGAAGGAGTTAACTTGACTTTTCTTCATAAGGTATCATCTATTCGCACAAGTGTTTTAATTGTTGGTGAGTTAGATTCTTAGTCTTCTTATGAAATTAAACTTACCATATAAGCTTGAAAATCATATAATCTCCACTACTCCAATAGATATATATAAGCAAAAATCAAAAGGTTTTATAATTTGGTTGTAATAAGGCCAAAGGGACAAGTGAGTTAATAAAAGAAGGACTATGGAATAACAAAATATTTACAAATAGTAGAGTTGCTAAATCAAGAAATTGATAAAAAATCTCCACCAATTCCTTATTTCTTGCAAAAATCTCGTCTTCTTTCCTTCTTTTTAAGTGTAAGAAACCATACCAATTGATTTGTATAATTTTTCTTTTCTTTTTAATTTTTTTGGCTTGAATATTTCCTTCTCACATTGCCTTTCCATACACATCAACCTCTCTCCCATACTTACTTCTTTGCACACTATACCCAACGTCATCAAATTATAAGGAAAAGCTCTAATTAGGGTGTAATTATTTTTTTTTCTTTTAGGCTTAAGGTTCTTTGAGAAAAGGGTTACACTAAAAGAGGTTAGATTTTCATATTAGGCTTAAAAGGTTTACTAATGGTTCAATGTCAAAGGTAGGCTATTTGGCCCAAATAAAAATCCTAAGTGTCTTTATCATTTTAATACTTGTACAAACCTTACATGTAATCTCGGAAAGATGAATTACAAATTCTAGAAACCTAAAATTACAAAAGATATCCATATTTAAAAGAAAAAATTACTGCAAGTAGGCTCAAATTCTCATGGGATAACTCAAAGTCACATCAAAGTATCATCACCTAGTAAATTTAGTTTCCTAGTATTCACAAATTCAAGTTTTGCATACCATTTTCATATTATGCACCTAACTTTTAATAACCAATCTCAACTGGGAATTATGTATACACTTATGTTGTTAACCTAAAGTAACTAATGATATCCTAACAAAAGAAGAAAAAGGAAGTAAAAAATTTTAAATCTAAAACATACAAAATAGAAAAACTGAAAAAAATTTCTAATTTTTAAAAATTCACCACCATAGTTAAATATAACTTTGTCCTCAATGCTAGACAAATAAGACGATGAAAGCAAGTATGAGAGAAAATTGAAATATGTAAATCTCTCTTAAGTCTATGCAAACATGATAAGGTGAAATCCTAGAAATTTTGAAAAAAGTCCTTACAAAAGAAATAAAATAAATATTAGTAGAAAAATAAAATTAAGAAATTAAAATAAAAATGTAAAATTTGTAATATCCTAGTTCAATAATTGAACTGTGTAATGTGTTGTATATGCATTTTATAGAGTATGCTTTATTTATGGTGTACTAGAGTAATATAAGTGTTTAAATGTATTATTGAAGTTATCACGGAGATCACGGATAGACCAGAGATGATTTTAGACTTGACCGAAAATTTCTCAGAAAATTTTTAAAAAACTTGAAAAGCTACAAAATGAGTCTAAACTAGCTTTAAAAGCCCCAAAATGTGCTTTGGAGATTTATGTGACACTTTTGAATGCAATCTGGACAATTTTGATGACAATTTAGTGATTTTTGAATTTGATCCGAAAATTCTTTTGAACAATCGAAAAGTTTTAATTTCCTAATTCAAATTCCACTCTAAAAACTAGCATGACTCTAGGTTGAATTTGTGAGTTAAACCATGTAATATCATTTATGAGGATTCTTTTTAAATCTCAAACTATGTTTTACAAATAAGGACTATTAAATCCAAAGATTACATTAGAATCTTTTCAAATTTAAAATCCTTATTCATTTCAAAAGATGGTAAATCTCTTTAAATTCTCACTTTTTACTATTCTCTTATGATTCAACCGTTTCTGCATTATAAAATCTTCTCGTTACTTCTTCATTTTCTACCTTAGCCTTAATACAATTTTTTATTCTCTTTTATAACTCCACAATCTTCTCTTATGAATTTTGTAATTATGGCTTCTTTTTGCCATGTCTCTTTTTTCTTCTTAACAGATTCTATTGACCTAAATGCTACTGACTTATGTATCTAAAATCATTATTTTTCACAAATCTCTATAATTTTCTAACTCTGCTTCTTTTTGCAAGCTATTATACTTGAAATGGTCTCTATTCCATCTGAGCCCCTTTCACCTTTCATAAGAACCAGGCTAAAAATTCTTATGCTTTTATGTTCCATTTAACCCATAAATTCTAACATTCAAATTCTTATTTTCAATATTGTTGAAGGTTGTCCATATTTTGACCATGAATATAGCTTTTCTCTCACTGTTAGTGTAACATCCCATCACCGATGGGAAGGGTAATTTGGTCACTTGGGACGGGTTAGGCGAGTGTGAATATATCTCGGTATGAACATGCATCATATAGCCTCTATAATTATATGAATGGTAATTT
>JANIPM010000005.1:15940156-15950407 GCA_027478405.1 Erythroxylum cassinoides
GACTGAGTGATGTAGCACGCCACCCTCACAGGGCACGGACTCGGATATCACCATCGATGTCGGGTTTGGGTCATGCGAGAGTGGGGTGTTACAGTTAGGACTCCTTTGCCTATGGACACTTCTATTCCATCACTCCCTTATCTAGGAGAAACAAGTAAGTTTAAATTTCCCTTAGAATTCACTTTATTCTAGGCTCCTGAATCCCTAAAACCCTACCTAAGAATGTAGATCAATGGTTTAAATAGATAGTTAAGTTATAAACATATGATCAATCATCTTGAAAAAGGTAAGGCCTTCTTAAACTGATAACTCTTTTAAAAAATCCTATTAAGTATTAGTCAAATCTTGTGCTTTCAATGTTAAAATTTTAGAGTCTTTCATGTAATTCATTTATCTTCCATTTTGGGCATGCTTCTATTTCTCTAAAAGACATTTTTTTCTTAATTGAATTGCTTGTTATTAGAGATGACTTTGTTTGCTTAGTTAAAGAAGTTCCTTCTTTGGAATTTGGTGTTTTAAAATGTTCTTCTTATTCTCAATTAATGAACAGTTATGCTTCTTTAAGAACTCTTATATTTGAAGAAGAACATGTGAAATTCATTTGGGTTTTTTCTAGATTGATTTGCCTCTTTTGCCCTCTTAATGATAAACCCATCTTGAAATGCATTCCTTTTTGTAAAGCCGAGTCTCCCCTGCCTATAGATGCTTCTCTTCCATCGCTCCCATATTTAGGAGAAACAAGTAAGTCTAAATTTCCCTTAGAATTCACTTGATTCTAGGCTCCTAAATCCTTAAAACCTTAGCTAGGAATGTAGATCAATGGGTTAAATAGGTAGTTAAGTTATAAATATCTTATCAGTCATCCTGAAAAAGGTAATCCCTCCTTCAACTGATAGTTCTTTCCAAAAATCCTATTAAGTATCAGCCTAATCTTGTGTTTTCAATGTTAAAATGTGAGTCTTTTATGTAATTCATTTATCTTCCCTTTTATTCATGCTTTTGTTTCTTTAAAAGACATTTTTTTTGAATTGCTTGTTATTAGAGAGGACTTTGTTTACTTAGTTAAAGAAGTTCCATCTTTAGAATCTGGTGTTTTGAAATGTTCTTCTTATTCTAAACTAATGAACATTCATACTTCTTTAAGAACTCCTATATTTGAAAAAGAACATGTGAAATTCATTTGGGTTCTTCTAAATTGATTTGCCTTTTTTCCCTGTTAATAACAAACCCATATTGAAATTCATTCCTTTTTGCAAAGTCGAAACTTTTGGTAGGTTCTTTACCTTCGACTTTTGCTATAAAAATTTGATGACATGTCTTTCTAATATTCCTCTACAACATTTGAATATGTGTACATAGTTTATACAACTTTAGACTTTTGCTTATTTTTCTGAGCTTATGGACAAAGAAGGTCTATCTTCTTCTGACCTTAGATTTCCTGACTTTCTTGGCCTTCGATTATCTAGCAGTTTGTGTGGTAAGTCTCCTAAAGACATCTTTAGTATTTTGTTGTCTATGAAGTTCTGTTCTATAAACTAGTTGAATTGTTTTGGAAATTTCTATAAAAGACCTTATTGGTTAACAATTTTAAAAACTTCTAAATCCTCCTATCTAACGATCTATCAAAAGCGTTTCTTAACTTATAATGAAATTAAAGTCTTCATTTTTAGTGGTGACAAAGCCCTGAATCCCAACGCTTCTATTACAAACTTGGGTTTTAAAATGTATCTCCCTTACTTATGGAGTAGGGAATTTGGCCTATCTTTGGGAATTCCTCCTATTATATATTTCTCATATTGCCCAATAGGAGTGTTGATAAATGATTATTTGATTATATTTATATGCCCATATTTAACATGTTTTCCTGTTGTTTAATAGTTTCATAGTATTTTTGGTAATTAATTCACTTCAAGTGTGTTTGTGGGTGATAATTGCCTTCTTGGACAAAAAGGAGAAGAATTTGGATGAAATCATAGCATGAAACAAAGATTTGAAGCAATTTAAAGATACACGGCGGTGTACAGTGATAGCCTAAGTCATTATAAACGTGTGGAAAATTGAAAATATTGTTTTTGAATGTGCTTGCAAATGTAAGTCTCCATGCCCATGTAAAATTGATAGTTGTAGTTTATATTATGTTTTAGTAAGTTTTTTAGTGTGTTTTTATGTGTTGATTAGATGATTTGTGCATGTTTAGGTTTAGAATTGTGTCAATGTGATTATGTGTTTATTTTTTGAGTGTTATGTGGTTCAGATGATGTTATTGGGCTTAAATTCTGTGTGCTTGAGATATGTTTATGTGTTTGTTAGTATTTGATACTAGATTAAAATTTCATCTTCTTAAAAAAAAAGAAGTTGGAAAATGTGGAAAATTATTTAATGTCAGCATCAAATTTAGGAACAAGGGTTTTTTTTTCCTTAAATATAATACCAACTTTAGAAATTTGGGCCATAGAATTCCTAGGATCCAATAGAAGGTAGAGATCTCATAAAGAAATTATCAGAAAGAATTTATTAAAGTTTACGAGTAGAGAAACGAACCTTAAATTCTTAGTTATCATCACAAGAAACCTAGATTTATGGTATTATCACCGATGCCACCATATTGATATTGGTAGCCAATAAGACATCCTAAGAATTTGATACCCTTAGCTAGAACTAAAAGAGATGATTTCAGTAATAGAGATCAATTGTCAAGATTAAGAAAACAAATCAATAGTAATGGAGAAGCCAAATCTAAGAAAATCAGTTCATGAGAAACATGTTTTCTATTAAAAAAAGTACTATGGGCCCTAATGTTAAAAGGAGAAAGATAGAAACCATCGATAAATAGGAAAAGGAAGATTCCAATAAGTTCATTATGATTGGTGACTTTCCTATTTAGGTTCCATACACTACTTTATCTTTAAGCTTCTAGCATTATTTGGTAAATCTAGTTTAAATAAGGCAAAAATTCCCCCTAAGAAAGATGAATGCAATGTGTCAATATGGGTAACAAGACCAGGAATTTCTAAGAAGATGGATTTCAAAAATCAGTTGAGGGTATGTCATAATATATAAGGCCTTTATATATTAAATCTCATCTCAATTGAAAGGCCAACTTTAAGAGTTTTGGTAGATAATAGGTCAGAAATAAGCATTATGCCAACTAAAATAAATGGTAAAACTACTATAGCATAGGGAACTCTCTTCATAAATATTATAGTGGAATGGAAGAATTTATTGATTACATTCTTTATTGTTGACACCCATGCTAATTACCAAGTCTTATTAGGGAAAATTGGATCCACTCCAATTATTTCATTCTATCGTTTCTACATTAGCTTTTACTTTTATAAAGAGGAAATGAGGGACAAATCATTTAAGCTGATTCATAATCATTCCATACTAAAGGTGATGGATGGAGGCAGGATTCTATAAAAATCATATAAAGCTGGTGCAAATTTAAAAGTCATATTGGCGAAGGGAAAGATAAGAAAAGGTTAAAACAAATGCTAATCAATTTGTAAGAAGAATCTCCATCGTGCTAACTCCTAAGCCGATGAAGGTTCCTATTATAGAGGATCTTGATGAGTGATTTCTCACAAGAAGAATGGCAGTAGCTATAACCATGAAAATTGAGTACAAAATGCAACAGGTTATAAAGAATTTGGAAGAAATAAACAGATGAGATAATACAAAATTAGTTTTTAAAGTAGATGAAGAATCACAAATGACTAATAATGGCACACAAAAGTTGAAATACATTGTAGAGAAGTTTGATGATTGTGAAGCTCAGAATCAATAATCATTAAAAGAAGTTGAATGGAGTGATTTAAGAGAAATCCATGGAGTCTTTATTAACAAAGACCTAAATTCGAAGACAAAGTTGGAATTGGTGGAACTTCTGAAAGAATTATAGGATTGTTTTATATAGGATTATACTGAGATGCTAGGGTTGAGTAGAACATTGGTAGAACATAGACTTCCAATAAAATAAAAAATCTGCCCTCATTGTCAACCTCTTAGGTTATGGCCAAAAAAGGTTGAGTTAAAGTTTAAATAAGATATTGAAAAAGTATGTAAAGCTGGTCTTATTATACTAGCTAGAGATAGTGAGTGGTTGGCAAATTACCCTTTTGGAAGAATAAGAATTTGTGTAGACTTTAGGGATTTAGATGCAACTAGTTCTAAGGATATTTATAAGATGACAATCACAAATTCTTCAATAAATGTGATAACTGAACATTCTTTATTCTCCTTCATGGATTTTTTTGGGTTATAAATAAATTTTAGAGTTGAAAATAATATTTCTAAAATCACTTTTAGATGTCCAGGATCAATTGGGACATTTGAGTAAGCCTTTCGAGCAAAAGAATGCATTTTCATATACTAGAGAGCTATTAATGCCATTTTTCATTAATTAATAAGGTGTACGTTGGAAGTTTACATAGATGATATTGTCATAAAGTGAAAACAAAGCATAGATCATACCCAAAATATACAAGAAATTTTTTCTTAGAATGAGAATACACAAATTAAAGTTGAATCCTTTTAAGTTTGTTTTTGGAGTAAGAGTAGGGAAATTCTTAGGATTTTTGGTTCATAATAGAGGAATTGAACTAAATAAGAGCAAAGGAAAATCCATTCTCAAAGCAAAACCAACTTAGAATAAAAAGGGACTTTAGAGATTTTGGGGCTAAGAAAACTACATAAGAAGATCCATTACTAATATAGTAGGAAAAATATAAGAATTCTCGAAGTTATGAAAGTTAAAGAATTTAGAGAAATTTCTCTAGGAGAAGAGACACAAAGTGGCTTTCGATAATATCAAGGAATATTTAACGAAACTACCAATATTGGTGCCCCCATAAAAAGGAATTCCATATTAAAGTTGTATATCTCTATAATAGAAGAATCTATAGGATGCTTGTTGGCCCAAAATAATGAAGATAGTTATGAGTAAGCTATTTATTATTTGAGCAAATTTCTTACACCAAAATAAATGAAATACTTATCCATTGTGAAGTTATGTCTAGCTTTGTATTTCATTTGTTCAAATTTAAGGCATTATTTATTACAAAATGGAGTCTTTATGGTTTCCCAAACTAATTTAATGAAATACATATTGAACAATTTAGTACTCTCTAGGAAATATTAGAAAATGTTTTACAACTCTTATAGACTTCAACTAGGTTTATTACCCATATAATTTTGCAAAAGATCAGGCATTAGGTGACTTTTTAGCAAGCTATCATTTAATTAAAATATAAGAGGATAATGGAAACTTGATTCTAAACTGTAAGAAGAAATTGTGGGAGATGAAATTTGATTGGTGTAGTACAGAGAAGTTTGTAGGTGTTGGAATTGTCATAATTTCATTAAATAGGACCAAAACTCTTCTCTCCCTCAAAATGGATCCCATGTACCAATAATTAAGTAGAATATGAAGGCTTACTAATTGGACTAAAACTTCTAGTTGATTTTAGAACTACAGAAATTCTAGTCAAGGGATATTCATAATTGGTATTATGACAAGTGACAGGGGAATATAAGCGAATAAGTATATCTTTATCACATTATTACACTACTTCTATCAAATTACTAGGATTCTTTGATAATGTAGAATTTTAAAATATCCCAAGAAGGGAAAATTGGAAAGCAAACAAAATTTCACAGATAGTATGTAGATTGAAAATGTCTAAATACTTAATATATAAATGAATTGTGGTATAATGAAGGACTTAATCATCCATTTATAAGAGAGGAATTTCACTAGAAGTCTTTAATATTAATAAAGAATCCGCTTATGATTGGAGGTTAGAAATTAATTTTTTTTTGGAAAATCCTAGTAAGAAAGCATTGTTCAAACTTAAGCAACAATCACTTAATTTTATGTTATTTTGTGCTGATTGAAGGAATTATGTTTCATCAAGGAAACAACAAACTTTTTTAAAGATGTCTTGGCATGCCCAAAGCATTAACAATAATACGACAAGTTCATGAAAGGGTATGTGGAGCACATCAATATGGAATAAAAATGAGGTGGCTTATATGTTGCTATAGGTATTATTATCCAACCATCCTGAAAGATTACATATCATATGCTAGAGGTTATAAGTAGTTTCAAAAGTATGGAAGAATTTAAAGAATTTCTACATCTGAGTTGCATTATATAATCAAACTATAATCCTTTAAAGTATGGATTATCAACCTTATTAGGAAGATATATCCATATCCTCAAAAGTCCACATTTTTATTTTGTTGGCTATAAATTACTTTACTAAATGGGTGATGGCACAACCTTTAAAGAATGTTGATCAAATACATGTAATCAAATTCATCAAATAACATATTATCCATTAGTTTGGAATTTCTCAATCAATTACAAGTGATTAAAGGTCTATGTTTACAGATCAGGAAGTTAAATATTTTGTCGAGGATAATGGGATACAATTATTATATTCAACTCCATATTATGCTTAGGATAATGGCCCAATTGAAGCATATATAAGATAATGCTTATGGTCTTATCATACTTCTAAGCATACTGCCACAGGCTTTACCTTGACATATAGACATAATGTTCTTTTTATGGAAGTGGTAGTTCCATCCTTAGTAGTAGCTAAACAGAATGCTTTAGAACTTTTGATTATTTAGAAGTAATGGTAATGGAGTTAGATGATTCAAATGAAAGGTGACTTTAGGCTTTAAATAATATGATCATTTGAAAAATGAGTGGCAAAATTCTACGATAAAAGAATTCATAGATAAAAATTCCAAGGAGGGCAATTAGTATGGAGAAATTGTCACCAAATTGGGAGGGACCATTTATAATTTATAGGGTTTTAAGAGAAAATGCCTATTGTCTATCTAGTTTGGAATGTGAACCTCATAATCATTTTATTAATGGGAGGTATTTAAAGACTTATGTGCATACCCTTTTTTAAAAGTATGAAGAATAAGGAGTGATAAAAAATTCTTGAAATAAATAACTTAAATTACCATAAAGAAATTAAAAAGTTTAAAGTCCATCTAAAAATAACAAAAAGTTAATAAAAACAGAAAGGTTTAGAACTAGTTTAAATGAAAAGATTGAATTTCACCCCATTGGTTGATGTACGACACTTAATCCTCCTTGGCTTGTTTCACTGGCTCATTTCAAAAGCTAACTTCATCATTTTGTAGAACCAATGATTTCCCTAACTTAATAGCCATTCGCTTGATTTTATGAAATTCCTGGTTGAGTTCCTGTCCATCTTCCAAATATGGAAATTAGGCTCGAGCCTAGCCTAGCCCAAAGTCAATTGGTAAGGCTTAATTTGATCGGGCCTTGGGCTGAGTGCAGGCTTAGGCTACTCAGGCGTGGCTCGTGGCTTGACCTTTATATGCAAAATGGTATTGTTTTATTGAAAATGTTGCATTGACATTTTTAAATTTAAAAAAATTAACCTAGGTCTAACTTATTGCCATCCCTACTATCTTATTTAAGAGCTTTCTATTTTTCTGTGATTAACTTGATGGCTTGTTCATGCTCAATAGCTTCATTTTCTAAGGAATCAAATTCCTTTTTTATCTTTTGAAATTTGGTTAAAAAATTCTTGCCTTTGGTCCCTTCTACATTAGAGTCCATCCTTTGTTGATGCAAGAGACCCATCTAACATACGACAACATACGACAACATACTAAAAAAGGAACTAAGTTAAATTTCAGTTAGAAATTGCAACTCCTAATGCATGGTCAGTCTTAAAAACTCCTTAACTCACGAGAAAGATCTAAAAAGCTTAAGTTGAAGACTTCTTCTAAGATCGTCGTCGTAGGTAAAACATCTTTTATTTACAAGTTATAAAAGAATTTGTTAATAAATTAGTAGGTTAACATACATAATTAAGGAATTTTTGTCTCATATTAAGTGAAGAAACCTCAATAGTTTTTAGGTTAAGAAAATTCTTGATCATTCCTGATTATAGTTCTAAAGGGAAAGGAGCAGGGAGATCTGACATTATGTCATCTACAAAGAAAAATAGATCAATGAAACTTCATGATAGAAATAAAGTTAAAAATAATAAAAGGATGTCTTATATCATCACTAACTCTTCAACAACCTTCTTAGGAGTAGAAGAAGTTCCTTCCAAAGGCATAGCGTCTTTAGTAAAAGGCTTATCGGTTATACATTCTTTGAGCAATTTAGAAGAGGAGTGAGTGGAATTCCTCATAGAAACTCTTGGAGTTAGCATTTTGACTGTTTTGGAACTAGAAGTTGTTGTCAACTTCTCTTTGAGTTTTCTTTTAAAGAGAGGATTAGGAGCTACCTCTTTTTTAGAAGACGATTGACTTTCTTCTTTTTCAACGTCCAAGATTTCAAAGTCTATAAATAAGCAAAGATTAGGAGAATTCTTTGAAATTAGGAATGCATGAATTGAGTGGTACATTTGAGGAGTACATAATTAGGCTGAGGAACTAAGCTTTGAAAGCTTTTAGTCCACCAAAAGTAGTAAGCTTCAGTGTTGGCAACACTGACAGCAACAATCTTATATTTCAAAATGCAATAGTGATCAAATTTTTCTTAAAGGAATTTTTTGTTGACATTACTAACTTTAAAAGGAACTTGATTAATGATTTCTATGCTTACAAAGATTTATCAGTTTTAATCATAAGTGCATGATGTATCTATAACTAATAGCGATAAGTATAGGTCAATCCTACGAGGATTATAAGTACTAGTATTAACCCTTTTTCTATTATCTAGCCATCGAAATATATTGTGGATTTAATTAAAAATAAAATATAAAAATTGAACTAAGATTGACACAATAATGAACTTAGACAAAGGAAAATACTACAAAAAGTCAATATTGAGTAAATGGTACCTAGGTGATAAATCCCCCTAAGAATTCTTAAATATTATTATAATGCAAACAAATTGTTGATTATTAGACTGTGAAAATTCCTATCTTATGCTAATGTGTTCTTAAGACTATTAACAACTAACCCTCGACTGATTATATGAAATCTCTTTCTAGTTAAATTAAATTTGAATTATTGATCAGTGAATTTCACTATTAGGGTTTGACCCTAATCTAAAGAATTTATGTTGACCCATCTCTAGGTTTGCATGCAAAATGATTTCTCAATCTCAATCTCAATCATATGAAATCAAACAATGAAATAATATTTAAAATATATTAGATTAAGAATATAACACATAATTGAATCACAATAAATAAATCAATAAAATGCATTGAAGAAAAATTAAATCATATTGTCATCACAACATAGGGTTCATCACACCTAGGCAATAATAAATTTAGTTCCTACATATAGAAAACAAAATCAATAACAAATATTCAAAAGAATAGATATAAATAAAAGAAATCATACTCTAAATCTCCCTTTTGTCTCTAATGAATCTTCTTGTAGTTTGCATTGAATGATGTTCTATATTAGATCTTATGATATAATGTTCATGTTTTCCTCATCCTCTACTCAGAACTGCCTCTTCTCTTTGTTTCTTACAACTAAAACATGCTCTAAAACTAGCCTTCTTTTGTTTTGGCATTTAATAACATCCTTTTATAGTGAAAGTTAGGGCTTCTAGGATGTCGATGGTCACTTACACGATCGTGTAGGTAAATGTATATCTCCAATAATACATGAATTAATGATTGTACACTAACAAAGAGACTTACATGGGTAAAATACATGGCCAGAAACAATATTTTTGAATTTTCACACATTTACAATGACTTACATGGTAACTGTACATGGTCGTGTATCTCCAAGTTGCTTCAAATCTTCGTCCGAATTCTTCTCATTTTTATCCAAGAAGGAAATTATTACTTATAAGCATGCTTAAAGTGAATTAAGTACTAAAAATACTATAAAAACTACTAGATGAAAAGCAAAATACATTAAACGTGGGTATATAAATATAGTCAAACAATCATTTATCAAACATCCTCACACTTAAACTTTTGCTTGTCTTCAAGCAAATCATAATCTAAATTATCAATCTTACAAACATTCATTCCTTATTAACCTCAACTATCCATCCACACTATAAATTATCATATCATATCAATCAAATTAATCTACAATTAGATTAAAGTTATCCTAGAACTAATCTTCATAAAGCAATATCAATGATAAACACATCAATAATCTTTTTGAAATAAAAAGCATAAATTTTTACATTCTCACTAAAAATTTACTCAATGCACTCAAAATGTCTAGGGTGATGATACATGTCATTAAGTGTATACAAATTAAATC
>JANIPM010000005.1:16036230-16054012 GCA_027478405.1 Erythroxylum cassinoides
TTGTTGTATACGAATGATTATCTAAATCATTTTACAATAAATGATACAATTTACAAAATTAAGATAATATCATCCCAGATAGATTGGAAAGTGGAGATTGAGAGAGCATCTAATTGACTAATTGTACTTGTTGGTAGAACTGTCAACAATTTGGAAATCATTTGTATATACAAATATTATATTTAGTAATATAATATTAAAATAAAAAGAATATTTAGTAATGTGATATTAAATAAAAAGAAAATTAAAAATACCTTCGTCTTCATATATTTGATGAAAATAACCTTCAATTGGTCGGTAAATTTCACTAGTCCCCTTCGCATTAATACCCGTGACTATAGGAAAATAAAAAACACAATATTAGGTAAGATAATCTAAATATAGATAAAATAAATATATTAAAAAGACAAGAATTTACTATCAATATCTTCATTATTTAACTAACTTTACACATAAGGGCTTCCACAGTGTGATAATGAAGTTCGATCACAATAAGGAGTAATGATCCGACCACTAGTCTAAAGGCAAACTTTGAAGCAATGGTGGATGATGGAATTGCTAACAAGTCTCGTGCAATGACTTACAAAATCAGATAATTATGTCCCAACATCTTCCACTATGACAATATATAAAATGACTCACCTTCAGTTTGAGG
Source organism: Erythroxylum cassinoides (assembly GCA_027478405.1). Lineage (NCBI taxonomy): Eukaryota > Viridiplantae > Streptophyta > Magnoliopsida > Malpighiales > Erythroxylaceae > Erythroxylum > Erythroxylum cassinoides. The sequence goes on from JANIPM010000005.1 coordinate 16,036,886, forward strand.
AACACAATCAGTGGAAAAATATTTATTAAACTCCATTGTATTATAAGAAATCCTAGCCCTTTCTCTTTTAAAAAATTTGAAAGAGAATCAGTCAATAATGGGTCTGAAGAAAAGGTCGAACTTGAAACTGAAGTCAAAGTTGAATTGCCTACAGCATTACTAAGATCCCAATCATGAGTTTGTTGCACTCTAACTTTATAATCACTAAACAATTGATACCATAATTGTTTCATGATATGTAGATGCTCTTGAGCTTCACCACTGTACAATGCATTATAAATATATTAAACCTCGTCCATCTTGTATCTCGGGTCCAACACATATAATTCTGCAACAATATCTCTAACCTTAGACCAAGAAGAATTAAACTTCTCTTTCATCCGCTCCGCCATAATTCAAATAACTACTTTGAAGTCAAACATCCATAATGATAAAACATGCTTTATGTTAGATATAGTACTAAAGATACAATGCGAAGTTGGATATTTTGTTCTTGAGAACAATTCAGTCCAATTAATGAATAATTTCAACTTTATACAAAGTTCTTTAGCCAAGTCCCATTGATCTTTTGATTGTACGTAGGTATATTGAGAATCCCTTTCGGCTAGTCTAATAAATAGCTGAGGATATGGGATTGCCGACTCCAACATCTTAAAGGTTGAGTTCCATCCGGTAGAACAATCCAAAAATAACTTCTTTGAATTTGGAATGCATAAAATTTGTGCACAATCTTCAAAAGTTTCAACCCTTTTAAGAGTTGCATTCCAATATAAAACACTATTTCTAATACACTCTATTTCTTCCTTTTTCATCTCCAACCTATCCTTCACAATCAAGTTAAGAATATACGTAAAACAATACATATGAAATAACTTACCTCCAACAAATAAGCTCCCAACTTGCATCTTACCCTTCAACTTCTCAATCATAGCATCATTTGTGCTACAATTATTGATTGTGATGGAGGATACTTTATTGTCGATGTTCAAATTCATCAAATAGTCTTTCATCACGTTTGCTAATTTTTCACTTGTATGCGATGTCGGCACATAAATGAACCTATCATGGAAAAGCATACCAATATTAAAGAATATAAATTATCTCAGAAGCCTATTGCATAACTTCCAATCATCATTAATATAATGTGTCGTTACCACTATGTAACCCTTCTTTTTGGTTATCAGCTGTATATATGTTCGTTTTTATGGCAATTCATCCTTGAACACTCGACAATGCTCTTAATGTTTCTCTCTTCTTGTCCTTATCATTTTGAAAATATCATTCTTTAATGTACTCCAACTTGGAACCTTGAAAATCGGTTAAAGTGAATTAAGAAATATCCTGAATCTTTTGCTTTCAACCATAGACAATGGTTGTTCATCTCCAATAATCATATTAGCCATCAAAATCCTTAATCTATGGTTGTCAAAATTTGTCACAGTCATTTCATTCTTGTTAAAGTAGTGCTCTAAAGGCAATTACTTTTAGCGTTTTTGTATAAACTTTATTTTGATTAATAAAGCGAAATGCAATTTTTCATTAATTTGATGTTAGTTTATATATGAATTGATGTTGATCTTAAATAGAATTAATGAAGTCCATGATACAAAACATAGCATAAAGGAAATCATTATGAGATTATGATAATGAAGATTCTTATCATGCGTAATTATATTAGTATTTAAATAATCCCTAGTCATAGGATTAATAAGACAGGACATTATTAATCTAGATAGACTAGTACATGTTATACTATTTGATTTGATCAAGTAGTGGATCTCACAAATTGTAAGCATGCGATATTTAGAGATAACATGTGGATGCTTACTAAGAGTAGTAAATACATCGGATGACCCGCTATGAGATTATCATATTGATGATTTATTAAATGTCAATGATTAATCTCATCATAGCAATGATGCAAATATCCTTAGACTTGAGGTACTCAAGGATATCTTGGATACTGATCCTGTGCTTTGATACTATTCCTTATTGCCTTAAGATGAAGTCACTCATAAGGTGGTAATTGGGTATAACTATTGGTATTCAAAGGTAATTGGGTAGTCAATAAATGATTCACCACTCATGATAGAAAGAGATGATACCCGCGACCTTTTATCGGGGTCATTACTTGGGAGTCTCTGGCCAGAGCAATTATGTGTCATGAAGAGAGTCTTCAATGACACATAGAGTAATGAGATCCTCAGGATAAGAACTAACAGTACTTGGACTAGATCTGACATAGTCGGTTTAATGGGAGTTGACACATAGCTCCTACTCCAAACCAAGTGGGGTATAGGATGGTGAAGGGACAAATTGCATGGTAATTGACTATGGAAAGGTTCGTAAGTCAGATAATTAACTATCGTAGAGTTTGAGTGTTAATCCACTTAAATTCTAGTAAATTGGCATCACGAAATCCTTCATGATTTGCTCGGATTAAGAGTTAATTCAAGTAACCAAAATAACTGGAAACCTAAAGGTCACATGCTTAAAAGATTGGAAGAAAAACAAAGTGTGCATGGTTGTCAATTAAGCAAGCCACGATCATGATTAACTTAATGGCATGTGGTACACACGAATTTTTACCAAGAAAACACACTCAATAGAGAGGTTAAGGGTCCATAAGAGTTATGGAAGTTAAGAGGAGTGATCTTAAGATTTATTCAGGCAATTTTAAGCAATTGTTTCATGAGATTAATTGCATTGGTCTTGATCTAACCCTCACTAGAGCATCTACTTGAACTCATCTTGTTTGGTGCTCTAACCACCCTTGCACACTAATTTTCTTCATCTTTGTGTGCTCTCTTAAGGCCAAGGAAGGTGTTTGGTGTTTGCTACAACCCAAACAAAGAGAAGATTCAAGAAAGGAGGAGTATTTGCAAGGTACATATGTTGTAATTTCATGTTCTTATAACCTATTTTATACATGCATTTCCGCTACCTTGCCATGTATATGATGCATGGACCTATGGCTTCCAACAAATTTTAATTAAATTACTAAAACGTCTAAAACCTATTATAAATAATCTTAAGCTCTAATGGATCTAGCACTTCTTGCTTAACCCTCTCTGTAAGAGCTATAGAGTTCTCTTAACCCATTCTGTATATATCGTTAGAGGCTAGTCATTTTTACAGCTATAGTGGTTGTGATGGATGATAAAGCAAACATATGCAAGAGGAGGGTGAATTGTGTGTAAAAAAAATTTACAGGTACTTAAAAAATAATATCCTTATAAAACAAATCTATAAATGGAAGAGTTTTATTAACTTTTGAAAAGATCTTGTTAACATTAAAAACAAAAGGATCCTATTAATTAAGAGGAGTATGTTAGCGCTCAAAAGGAAAGGAGCCTGTTAATTAATAGAAGCCTGCTAGTGCTTAAAAAGAAAGGAACCTATTAATCGATAGGAGCCTACTAATGCTCAAAACGAAAAGAGCCTACTAATCGATAAGAGCCTGTTAATTATGAAAGGAACCTCTTAAGATATAAAAACAAAAGGAGCCTATTGTAAAGCTGAAGGAGTCTTTTTTAAGTTGAAAAACACAAACACTATAATGCAAAAGTTAAAAAGTTAAGAGAGAGTGAGTGACATAGTCAATTTATACTAGTTCGACTTATAAATAAGCCTATGTCTAGTTTTCAAGTATTCAACTTGAATATTTCACTAATAAAAACCTAGTAGTATATTTTCACGAGCCTTTCCAAGCTCACAAGTACATATTTTGTAAGGTTCTTCAACCTTCCACATTCGTTGTGTTTAACAAACCTCTACAAGCTCTCAACAAGAAATGTATACAGGATTTAATAGTCTCTCTCAGTAGAGTGGCTTCACTTTCTAAGGTACAATGAGTCTGATATAACTTTCAAAAATATTGATGCTGCTAAGGTATTTTGTAAATCTTGTGTATGTCGTAAATACAGTGGCTCTTCCTTAAGTAGACATTTTCCTCAACTAGTTGTTGCTTAATTTTGGATATCATTTGTGCTAAAATCTTCGATATTCAGAAGTTTAAGAAGATCATTATGTTCAAGGCTTTCGGAGCTAATTATTCAAATTAGTAAGATCCTTCTAAAGGTCATAGAACCATTTATAATTAGGTAAGCTTATAAAGAAGGTTCCTGCAAGAAAGGAAGCAATTATCTTATGATTTTATTTTTTTTAAGAATTATACCGTTGCTTATATAAGGAAATAAATCCCATTAAAATTTTGAAATATTATAAATTTATTATTAAAATCATTAAACATAAACCTTAAGCTAACAATCTCACCCTTTCTAATGATGACAAATAATAATAGATGTATTTTCAAAATTCAAATAATAATAAAGGATTTTGAAAGACACTTGTAAATTTTATATGTTCTTACTCACAGTTATAATTGGAAGGATCCTAAATTCTAACAGAAGGAGCTTATCATTTGTATATCATAGAATAAACTTCACAATTTCAACAACATTTCAGCGGGAGTTAGCAAAATACATCAGTAATAACAAATATTTCATCAAGGTAATATTGAAGATATATCTAAGATGCATGCAATGTATATAATTAACTATTCCCACCTTTTTATTATCAAAAAAATAGAGGGAAAGAGTAACTAAGGCATCAAACAATATTATAAGTCATTAAAAAACAAATTCATTAAGAGAATTCATAAATTTTTCTGAGTAAAATCTGCATATCAAGAATCTAATTTTGCATGATGTCTATTTGGCTGCGCCTTTGATCTTGATTAGAAAGAACTTCCATTAGATGTTGAAGGATCAGAACATTGATGTTCTAGACTATAGTAGGGGCTGATTTTTATAGAGCAAGTCCCAAGAGGTCTGCTATTCTTTCAATTTCTTCTTAACCCATATATTGTCTTTTAGCTTGTACTCAAATTAGTAGGAAATGGAAGAATGAAACTTAACGAGTGCATACCAATCCAGACTATCAAAAGACACTGCATAGTAGGTAAAAATTTTGGTTAACAACATCCCATATGGTAGATTACCAGTTGAATTCTTGTGAATTCTCTTGTTCACCATAAAATTCAGAATCATTGTTGGGAGGTTCATTTTGTTGCCTTTTAAAAGATTGTAGACCATATACGTATCCAGGAGACTGCATCTTTCTACTGAGTTACTCTTTGGAAAAATTGAAGTAGTCGAAATAGATGCAAGGCATCTTGGCAATAGATCCACTTGTGTACAACAGGATCTCCCTTCATGGGCATTCTCAGTGTATAGACATATAAAGTCCACAACATCTCCTATATTAAAGCCAACAATGTCCCACTTATGACAGGGAAGATCAGTTCTACCTACGAGAAGTACATTAAGAATATTTGCCAAAATTTCTTCCACAATCAAGATCTCACACTCACAGACCCAAGAAATTATCCCTAGCTTTCCATCAATTTCTTCATTTCTCATGTGTGTGTAAAACATCTAACATAGTCATCACATTTTCATTCAAGTTCACAAAATTTTGCCAGCCAACGACAATCAAAAAGGGAGAGAATGGAATAACAATTTCATCAAAAAGATTGGGAGGCAAGATGCATCCATCTACCACCTTTCTCTTCTTATAGCACATCTTATACCTTACTTTAGCTTCCATCGATTGAAACAATTTCACTAGTGCTGAGGACTCTCCCTTTTGAGGCATGGTGAGTTTCTCTGATTTTGTCCTTTTGGCCTTAGGGATTTCTACTTTCTGAGTTGTCCTTTTGAAGAAAATGATATTTTGGTCTAGTGTGTCCAGGTTTCTTGCAGTGATAGAATATGATTTGATTGTTTTATTAATTGCTATTACCACTTCTCCCTTTTGATAGGAACTTATTGTTTCCATTTTTCTTGTTTCCTTCTTTTTTCTTCATAAGCTTCTTTTTGTAAAAGTGGACATATTTTCTGACCATGAAATTGAATTCGTCATCTCCATCTATTTGTAATTCAGTGTTGCTTTTATCTCCTTTTGATTCATCAGTTGCTTTTAGTGCCATTCCTCTTTTATATGAGGATCCTTCATCCCGCCTAAGTTCAACTTCATGGATCATTAAGTTTCCTCTTAACCAGTTGAGTGAGATAGTATCGAGATCCTTTACAGCCTTTATAGTTGTCACCTTAAATCTCCATTCCTTTGGTAGTGATTTTAGAATCTTTGTCACAAACTCGTCATTTGGAGATATCTTACCCAAGTTCTTCAAGGCAATGATGACGTTTCTCCCTGTTTCATGCAAATAGTTTTCTATTGATGCATTAAAAGACTTATTATATGTTTCTTTACCTCGTTCATTCCTTCAAAGATAACTTGTAGTTTGTCCCACATTTCCTTTGCTGTAGAACAGTAAAATATCTTTTCATACTCTTTTGGAGGTAGTGTACAGATTAGATAATGCCTTATTTTGGCATTCAGTTGTGCGTTTCTTCTATGAGCATCAGTCCATACTTCTATGTCATTAGTAACAGGAGGTGTGGCTTCAACTTTGATAGCTTGTCAGATTTCAATATCTACAGATTGAAGATAAATAGTCATTCTCTCTTTCTAGTAGGAGTATTTGTTTCCATTGAAATAAGGAGGCTTTGAGATGAATTCTCTTTTAACACTTCTCAAATTGTTTGCTACGATCTATCACGTGCTGTAAAATAGAATAAATATGAAACCTCGCTTTGATACCAAATGATAAAGCAAACACATGCAAGAGAGGGGTTGAATTATGTATAAAAAATTTGCAGGTACTTAAAAAGTCTATAAATAGAAGGGTCCTATCAATTTTCAAAAAGATCCTGTCAATGTTGAAAACAAAAGGATCTTGTTAATTGAAAGGAGTCTGCTAGTTCTCAAAAGGATAGCAGCCTGCTAGTGCTCAAAAAGAAAAGAACCTATTAATCAATAGGAGCTTATTAATGCTCAAAACGAAAGGAGCTTGTTAATCGATAGGAGTCTGCTAATAGTGAAAGGAACCTCCTCTAAAAAAAAACATAATGAGCCTATTGTAAAACTGAAGGAGCCTCTTGTAAGTTGAAAAACACAAACATTGTAATGCGAAAATTTAAAAGTTAACAATGAGAGAGTGACACAGTTGATTTATACTAGTTCGACTTATAACAAAACCTACGTTCAGTCCCTAAGTTCAATTTGAGTATTTCACTATAAAAATCAAGTAGTAAATTTTCATGAGCCTCTCCAAGCTCACAAGTACATATGTTTTAAGGTTATTCAACCTTACACACTTGTAGTGTTTAACAAACCTCTACAAGCTCTTAACAATAAATATACAAAGGATTTAACAGTCTCTCTTAATAGAGTGATTTCACTTTCTAAGGCACAAAGAGTTTCATATAACTTTCAAGCATATTGATGATGCTAAGGTATTTTGCATTAGTAAGATCCTTTTGGATGTTGTGGAACCATTTCTGATTAGGTAAGTTTATAAAAAAGGTTCTTGTAAGAAAGGAATCAATTATCTTATAATTTTATTTCCTTTTGAAAATTATATCGTTGCTTATATATGGAAATAAATCTAATTTGAATATGGCAATATTATAAAGTTATCATCAAAATTGTTAAACGTAAACCTTGAGCTGATAGTAGATTAATTTCAGAATCAGTTCGAGGGATACGACAAGATAAGGTATAAATGTCGATTCATGCTTTATTATAATTATAATCATTTATAGAATTAAAACGATCTTAGATTTTGAATTTGTAAAAAAATTTGGTAATTATTCTGTTGCGGTCAGAATTGGATCTCGTCCTGATTTCTCAATAGTGACTTCCATTAATTAGTAGAAATATTCCTTATATTAAAGCATTTTCACTCTTTACAAATTTTAATTCTTTTCATATTGATTTAAACATCATCTACTTGGGATTTTTCATTGAATCTTATAATATCTATTTATGCAACTAATCTCTACATGTGATTGGATTGAAAATTTTTTATCTAAATCTTTCTTGAAGCTAATAAGTCATTTTGTCAATAAAAAGTAAGAGCGTTGTTAGGAAGGCTTAAGTTTCAGTAAGGAAATGTAGAAGTTGCACTTCATATGTTTGAAGGAATTGATATAGCAACTGTGAAACCCAAGACTAAGGTCTCCCTTACTAGAACATGCGAACAAAATTAACCATATTCTTAAAGTGATGTTACGCCATCCATATCTATTCATGCTGTTAGTTTACTTCAAGAAGCTATTTTTCTCAAAGTGAAGTCTTTGAGGTACACTATTCATCTTTCTATTTTTGTACTTTTCATTAGAAGTGGTTTATTAGAATGACAAAGTCTTGGCCAGGTTGAGTGTAAAAGCATAGATTAATCCTTATATAGCAAAGCTTTGTGGAATACAACAATTACGAGCAGAAACTACATCAAGTTATGGGATTGTTGGAAAATGAAATTAATAACAAGTGAAGATTAACCACAGCTGTCTTCCACTACACAAGTTTTAGGACAATATATACAATTGGCAATGCAATAACTTCAAATCAAAGCAATCCTACCACTATTGGCACCTACTATATTTGCAGTGTTCCTAGTCGCTGTAGCAGTGGTATAAAGCTTGAGGTGAAGTTGTAGCACTCCATTTTTAGAATAGAAACTAATACTGCCAAGTAAAGCGTCTATGAATCATCTCTGAGGATTATTTTACCCTTTTTTTAAGAAATTGATCGAATATCGTCGGAAAAAATCCGACCAAAGGCATTCCCTAAGAATCAGAAAAATGGAATTAAATTTCTTAGACACATTGATTTAATTACACATTTAGTTTTGACAACTTTAATTAGGATAAAGTAGAGCGTGTCACACGACGGGTTTGAGCAGCCTCGTACCAAAACAAACTTAACGGCCTTTGCCGTGTCAACTTGAGTTTGATTTGAAAATCGAAATTGGGAGTCGTCGAAAGTCCAATCCAGTACTGAAGGTCTCTGTCTCATTTTTTAGTCCCTTTTTTCGTTTGTTCTCTGGTCTAATCTTTCACTTAGGGACGAATTATTTGATCTTCCCAATCAGAGCAAGTGCTTCGGTGTTCTACTGTTCTTTTGTTTTCTTTTTTCTCAAAAATTTTGGTGGATTTATGTTATGCTTTATTATATAGATTTTGGAGCTGATCTAGTCGTATTTCGACGCTAAAGTTATGATTTTTATCAATCAAATTCGATTTTGTTAGTCTTGGATTTGATTGATTTGCAGACAAATATGAAGATGGGGAAGAGAGGAAGGGCATGTGTCGTCGTCTTGGGAGATATAGGTCGGAGCCCCCGAATGCAGTATCATGCACTTTCTCTTGCTCGTCAGGTCATATCTGATAGCAAATCCTTTTTGGTTTCGTTTTGTCTCTGTTTCTAGTTTTTGAGGTTTATTGTTAGATTTTTCTTGTTAGTTTGATACTTGGATTATTCAACAGAATTAATCTTCAATGACATGTGATGAGTTATTTTTGGGAAAAAAAATGTAAATTTTTTAACTTGAAATTCGATTACTAACCTAAATCATCATTGAATAAGAAAAAGATGCAACTGCAAGCTCAAAGATGTTCCTTAATTCATTGAAGTTAAATTGGTGGGGGATCTCATAGGCTTGAGCTTTTAATTTGTCTTGCAGGCATCTCTGCAAGTGGACATTGTTGCCTATGGAGGTACCCTCTTGAAGTGATGAATGAGGGTTATAAATTCTTTGCCATTTTGAGAATTCTGTTGCGTTCTTTTTCACTTTCAGTTTGCTGGTGTTACCTTTTTCTTTCCTTTATCTCATTTTTTGTTCTAGAATGAAATAAACAAATGTTCTACTTCCTTTTTCAATTAATGGAAGGAAGAAAGATGCAAAAACTTGTCACATGATGGAATCCATGCAAAAAGTACCTTAAATCCTTGCTTTGTGTTGCCAATTGAAACTAATCAACTACAGCCATAGCTCCAAAGTAGCGGGTGCTGGTTATTGAAATACGTGGCTATTAAACATAAATTGTTATTTGATTATCCCTTTTTACTCAATAACAAAATCTTGAGACTTTACTGGCCCTGGGGCTTGATAATTCAGAAGGCTATTTCCACTTTCTTCATTTTTTTTTCTTTTTAACCTAGATCTCCATCATGCTCCTTATTACTCCATGGTGAAGCATCTACGGAATCTACTGTATTAAGCCATTTTTTAAAGTTCTTTTGCTGTATTAATATCTACGACCATCCCATTAGACGCAAACTTTAAGCATTCACATGTTGTGCGTCTAAGACCAAGTTCTTGCAGTAGTCTGTTGTTACTTGAGTAGGAGCATTATTGGCTATTGTTGCTTGATGAAAGGAGTATATCTTATGCTACATGAAGAAAAAATAATGGGTTGTTCTAAATTTTCTTTTTCCTGCAGTACATTTGTTACTGATTAATATTAATTTTCTTGACTGTGCTTTTGTATGTTTATCAGTTCTATTTAGTCAAGATAGTCAACATAAAATGTTACAAGAGCCATTTCTAAACTTCTATAAATTTCATTACTGTGTCATTAAATGCATTGGTGAATTGGATTGTTTATAGGTTCTGAACCCCATGTAGCTGTGCTGGAGAACCAGTCTATCCACATCCACAAAATGGTATTTCTAAATTATAAATCTTCACCTTATTGAGTCCATCAATAAGTGCTGTGAGTCTTCTGACTTTAATGTGTCTCTTTTTCACATATTTTTGTTCTTGACGTTACAGAAACAGTGGCTGACAATGCCTCCAGGCCTGAAGGTGCTTAAGCCGTTGATGCTTATTCTTAAGCCATTGTTTCAGTTGCTTGTGCTGCTTTGGTATATATGCTTCAAAGTACCAGCTCCTGATGTTTTCATAGTGCAAGTGAGTATCTTTATACTGGACTCTGTTAGAATAAGTTACTTTGCTTGCAACATTGCCATTTTCTATTTATCCCTTACCATGTAGTTATTTTTGTTAATTTAGCTTAAAATGGAACGTTAGGAAGAAAATGATCATTGTAGCTGACCCAAATAATTTGGGGTCCTCCTGCATCTTTGACTATAAAGCCAAATTGAGGTATGATAGAAATGGTAACGGATAATGTTAGGATTGAAGGTAGTGCTGGTTAAGATTCTGCATCATTCGTAACACAATCTCATATCTTACCATGAATAGCCATTAAATTTTTTTTATTTATATTGTTGGATCATTCCAGACTGAATTCGATTGGTATTTTGAGTTTTGTAGAATCCACCATCTGTTCCTACCTTGATGGCTGTAAAATGGGCCAGCTGGCTGAGAAACTCGATATTTATTATTGACTGGCATAACTTTGGATATACTTTGCTGGCATTGTCAGTTGGAAGAAACAGCCGATTTGTCGCAGTATATCGTTGGTACTATTTGAATTACCTTCTAGGATTTATTTTTACTGATTTTTGAACTGGACATCTAAGTTTTTCCATATCTTCATAGGTTTGAGAGACGTTATGGGAAAATGGCTAATGGTTCCTTGTGTGTGACAAGGGCAATGCAACATGAACTAGCAGAAAACTGGGGAATCAAGTAAGAGGGTCAGCTCAAATTTAATGAAATTCTTGATCTTGATACTGGTGTATAAAGTCTAATTTTAATATCTTTCTAGAAACAACTTTTTGGTTAGTAATTGTCTGTATGATGGTTAGAGCCACAGTTCTTTATGATCAGCCACCTGAGTTCTTCCATCCTACTTCGCTTGAGGAGAAGCATCAAGTAAAAATTCACTTTGTCTGATGCCAATTCCTTCTTTTTTGGTTTTCAATTATTTGTGAACTTTTAAAAAACATGTCGCTTCAGTTGTTCTGCAGATTGGATAAACAAATGACTCAGCCCCAGGATGTTCGTGACTGTGTTAACTATGGTACATCATTGTTCTGAAATGCTTCAGTTTATCCAAGCCAAGATTTGTTTGCTAATATTTATATTTTTATACAGGAGCTCTATCTATGGGAAGCCCTAATCTAAAAGAGACTTTATTTACCAACCTTGTTGACGGTGATGTTTTGTTAAGATTGAACAGACCAGCACTTGTTGTTAGCAGCACAAGCTGGTGAATTTTTCGCTTTAACTTTCAGCTACTCGTAGCAAGAGCTGTAATATCATGCATTAGTTAATGTAATTGCAGAAATTCAGTAAAGTGGATGAAAGTGTTTGCTTCCCATTGCCTCATTGCCTCTTTATGTAATCAGAGTTACTAATTGTGGTAGCTACTCCTATAATATGCTTAAATTTGTGGTGATTTAAGCTTCAATTGCTGAAAAGATGTTATACTAACTGTTCCTGTTATGAATATAGTTTCTCTAGATTCATGCCTAGGTATTTGACCGGGAAGAGCATATTTTACGATTCCATAGAGTTTTGAATATCGTCAACTAGCTTGTTTGATTATCTGTGTTTATATGTTTCCCTTTACTAATGATTTATCTGTGTATATATCTGCTGCCAGTGATGGTAGTCACGAAAATTTTTCTCTTCTTTACCCTTACAAATTATTTATTACAAAAGACAATATTGCAAGACATCGAAAAACATTACAGGACCCCAGATGAAGATTTCAGCATTCTTCTGGAGGCAGCAGTTATGTATGATAGGCGAGTTGCTGCAATCTTGAATGAAGATGATTCTGTCAAGGAAGAGATCATTTGGAATGACATATCAGCTGGGAAGCGCTACTTGTATCCTCGGCTATTATTTATAATTACTGGTAAACATCTTCATTTCTATTTGGATCTGGAAGAATTTTACATAAGTGATACCATTCTGTATGCCACAAGTTTTACCCAAGTATATGTTCGTGAAGGTAAAGGGCCTGAGAAAGAAAAATACGAAAAGAAGATAAGGCGCTTAAAACTTAAGCGTGTGGCATTTCGTACAATGTGGTTGACTGCTGAGGATTATCCTTTGCTTCTTGGTAGGATAATTTCTGCATTGCTTCTACTTGATTATGCTGATGGTTTTCCTCTCAAGGTTTAATTTCAGCTATCCTATGGTTGCAGGATCAGCAGACCTTGGTGTTTGCCTGCATACTTCATCATCAGGGTTGGACCTTCCCATGAAGGTATGACAAAAATTTAATCATTCATTGAAAATATCTTTGGGTAAGACATATATTGTTCTCAGCTTTTGGAACCCTTTCCTTTTTCTAATTTCTCCATGAAAATATCTGGCACCAGGTTGTGGACATGTTCGGTTGTGGACTTCCTGTTTGCGCTGTTGCCTATTCTTGGTAATTGGTTTCTGTATATTTTATCAGTCTTGTAGGTTTCAGTTATGCATAAATGTGGCAGGTTCATGTTGGTAATAATATGTCTTTGTTTGAAGCATAAAGGAGCTAGTGAATGTTGATAAAAACGGTCTTCTCTTCTCATCATCCTCAGAATTGGCTGATGAACTTCTGGTAAATCCATTTACCTATGTTCTTCTATGAATGATTTTGTTTGATTAACTTTGAAGTGGTCTCCTTTCTCAAGTTTTTATGGTGCAATTTTGAGTGTAAAAGGTGTACAGTAGATCGATATTCTTACTGATTTAATTCCTACCATTTAGAGAAATAAAAAGGAAACCCCAGACACAAACACATACTACACACACTTACACATTCTCTAAGAATGTTATTTCTAATGATATAAGAGCTAGTGTGCTTTCACTTGTTTTTAAATCTGCTGCTTGCCCAACAATGGGTAGTTGGATAGAGAGATGGACATTACAGAATTGTTAACCAGTTGATTCATAATCCAATGCAAAACTATGCTGCTGAATGCACACAGATGATGTTCAAGGGCTTTCCAGATGAATGTCATGCATTGAACTTGCTTAAAGATGGTGCACTGGAAACGGGGTCCTCAAGGTGGAGCACTGAGTGGGAAGAACATGCTTTGCCATTACTAACAAAGGTGAGCTTACATCATTAATTCATAGCCGAAGTTGCTGTTTATTTCTCCTACGGCATCTTACTAAATTTTTTCTACATTCTTCAGTACTCATGTTGATTGCCACTATCTGCTGAAGCTTATCCATACGGCTTCTGCAGTGAATAGATAGTTTTCCTATGGATTTTCATAAATTTGATTTAACTATCAAACTTTTCCTATGGATTTTCATCAATTTGGTTTAAATTTCAAACTTGTAGGTTGTTTCTGCGAACCTGAGGTAGTTTTCAGTTTGTAAATCAAACCAGGTAAAGTTCAATCATTCCTCTAGGTAAGTTATATAGGTTCAGCAATGCAGAACAAACAGGAGAAGCACTAGATCAAAGTCCAGATATAAGAAACATTTTGTATTAAACAATAAACAAAGCCAGATTTAGACAAATGCTTAGTTATAAGTTAATACTGACCCACGTATTGTCTGATTTCAGCTTTTTCAAAACTATTTTATATGCTTATACAAGGCGGTGTGTTTGGGACCTGTGAGTAATCTTGGATGCTGGTTCGTGGAGCAGGCATAAGTTAACCAACTGTGCCAGGAGCACAGAGAGCTGTTTAGTTTATCAGGAACCTGCATTACTGACTCATGGGTAGATAACTCTGTATGCTTTTAATCTTGAAACATAACCATACATGCTTTATACACTGGGTTTTTGTTATGATGAAGCTTGATTTTTTGTTTGCGTTTGTAAACATGCATTGCAGACGTAAGAAATAATTTTGAGTTGGGGAAATTGACTACCTATCTAGAATTTCTCAAAATGTTTTGTGATGGTAGCATGGAAATGCAGATTGTGAAGGTTAACAATCTGTGAGATTTAATGGAATCAACGATGTAATGAGATTAAAACAATGTAGCGGAATGTGCTTTTGATTTTATATTAGTGTGCAAGAATGTCATATTTGCTGAAGTGATGTGGCAACTACAATCAAGACTTTGTCCCCATCTGTGGAAATTGCACTTCTGAGTTATTTAAGTTATTTTCTGCTTGGAACACATTAAAGTTTTATTGGAGCTTCGGTCAGTTATCATACACCGATCGGACAAAACCAATTCAAGAGCACGAAGATTTAAACTTGGTTGAACTCAAGCCAATCCAAGAGCTAAACACAAAGATAGATGCCCACCAGGTGTGAGTTCACGTTGCGTCAAACTTCTATGTTAATGGTTTTGTTCCCAAGACAACTGCCACAGACAATTCTCCAAACATGTGGCCGAATTGCCAAATGGATTCTTAAATGGGATTGTCTTCTTTTATATCTGACCTGAAAAAGCAAGTGAACTTACGGATCTTCACTTAATTGCACTTATAGAGATGTGGAATATTGATGTGAACGTTCTGTTGGTCTTCAGTATCAAAAAAAGAGGGCAACATCAGTAGATGCAGCCTAGCTGACCAGTTTGAAGTTTATTTTGTTTCTTTTACTTAATTAGATTTTCTTTCCAATGTAACTATATCTTAAGATCTGTTTCCTTTGGTAATTAGGATCCCATAATTTAGGATCTCTCTCTTATTATTAGCAGCCTTTAACAGGCTCTCGAAATTTTAAAAATGGCAGGAATTATTCTTTCAGCAAGTTAGTTTTATAAGAGGGCTCTATTAAAGACAAGTCTGCCTCTTCGAATTCATCGTAAGCTTCAAGAAAGATTCTTCCATGTCTAGACTTATGACTAGATCCCAAGCTAAAGCTGTTAACAATTTGGTATTTGAGCCTGGTGTCATGGGTGATGTAGAGAATTTGGTAGTCAAGTTGAATACTTTTGTAGAACAAATGGCTAGATAATAATGTGCGTTAGAAGAGCAGATGGTAGATATATCCTCCTCGGTTCCAGGGGGTGGGAAAGAGATCGGTCAAAGATTACATAGGGATACAGCTGTTTTAGCCAAGGCCACGGCAAAAGTTTAGAAGATAAATTTGAATCGCAGTCGACGGAATCCATGGTGCCATAATACTCTTAAGATGGAATTTCATACTTATGATGGCACTGACGACCCTTCAGGATGGCTGTAACGATGTGAGAAATTCGTTGCCAATCAAAAGACGGTTGAAGGAGAGAAAGTGGTTTAATTGTGTTCAT
This sequence comes from Erythroxylum cassinoides, assembly GCA_027478405.1. Lineage (NCBI taxonomy): Eukaryota > Viridiplantae > Streptophyta > Magnoliopsida > Malpighiales > Erythroxylaceae > Erythroxylum > Erythroxylum cassinoides. Next base: position 16,052,871 of record JANIPM010000005.1, read on the forward strand.
TTATTGGGTGAGGCATAACCATGGTTCCATCAAGTGGAGCGAGAGGAGACAAAACTGGACTGGGAGCATTTTAAGAAGTATTGTCAGGTGAGATTTGGGTCACCTATAAGTAATAACCCCTTAGAACTTGCCAACCTTAGACTGGTTTTGTCGAGAAATATCAACTCCAATTTTAGTTGTTATTGGCCAAGACTTCTGATCTTAACCTCTTCAACAAGTGAATGCTAGGTTGGTAGAAGCACTTAGGATTAACATTGAGATGCTGCAGGTAGGGAACCTCAAAATTGCCATAAACATGGCTCGAGCATTAAAGCAGAAGCAAAGGGTTTTTCAAGGAATCCTAACTTTGAGAACCAACAAGAGTTTGTTCATTCGTAAATCTACTAGTACTGGGTCTGTTATCTCCACCAACAAGAGGTCTAATGTAAAAGGAAGGGAATAAATGTCAAAACTTGTAGAGAGCGGTAGGAGGGTAGGATCTTGCGCACCATTTCTCAAGGGACTGACACAAGTAGAAATGGTAGAAAGGAGAGCGAAAAGACTATGTTATAACTATGATGAATCCTATTCAATAGGAAACAAATGTAAAAGGTTATTTTGAATTGAGTTTCCAGATGTCGAAAGTGAATCAGAGGAAGACATGACTGGAGATCCTAAGATTTCTTTATATGCTATCAGTGAGATTCGTAATTTTCCTACCATATAGTTGTTAACAAAGGTGTTAGGAGTTAACTGTTCCAATACAGATTCAGGCAACATATATAACTCTCTGCGTGAAGTTTTAATACAAGTGAATGATTGGACAAACTTTTGGAAGGTTAATAAGTACTTTTTTATTACCACAATAGCTTTTTTTAAACAAAATAGATATTTGGCTGTAAAATAAAAAAGTACTTCTACTTCTACAATAGATATAACTTTTTTGACAGCTAAAATATAGGTTTTTAAGAAGCTCAATTTTAGAGCTTCTCAAATGACTTTTTGGATATATTTTCAGATCAATTAATGAGCTTATTTATTTAGTCTATTTTGCCCTTATATTTTGCACATAATTCTCACAATACCACAAATTCTTCTTCACATTTATCTTGCAAACTCATCTTATGTATTTAACTATTTACTCAATTTGAATATTTATTTTG
>JANIPM010000005.1:16222496-16238433 GCA_027478405.1 Erythroxylum cassinoides
CAAGTAAGTAATGCTTTAAGTTTTATGATAGTGTAAATGATTTCTGTTGAGGTTTTAATGTTTGTAACTGGATGCATGCATAAAAGGTGTACACTTTCATTCTTGTAGATTGTCGCATGCGTAAATGGTGTTGATGCATGTGTGTGTGGTAAAAGAAGAAGCAAATTGGGTGATATGATTAGCAAGATGAAGGATTATAGTCACTGGAATATGATGCAGTATTTTACTAAGCATACATTTGTATTTAGGGCATAACTTGATTTGTAAATATCCAAATTAGATGAAGTTAAATTCAGATTAAACTAGAAAGATATATTTACAACTTTCATGAAGGTGTCAAATTTGATTTCTGTCAACAAGTGTGTCAAAATTTGGCTTGAACTAGAGTTTTAGGATTATGTCACTGTTTATGAATAGTATGAAGTATTTTGGGGATCACTTTCAAAATAATGAACCAAATTCCCAAAAATTGGTTTCATTAGAAACTGGAGACATAAAAGAACAATTGTTTAGAAGAAAGTTTAGCCTAAATCCTTCGTTTTTATTGTTAAAATGATCGTGTAAAAGTTACCCCAAAGTTTGTTTTAGTAAGAGCTAGAAAAAAACAGGTAAGGTGAAGAAGAAGGCTTCGCGAGTCCACCAGGAATATCGCGGTCGTGCATATACACGATCGCAACTTCGTAGGACCATCCGGAGTGTCGCAGTGGTGCATGTACACAATCATGACTTCCCTATTTATCTGAAGGATGTTATTTTCTGAACATATTTTGATCTTGTTATTATAACTTCTTCATCCAACATCCAAATGACTTTATTCTTGAACCAATGGACTCATAAGACATTGATCTTCATCTTCACCAAAAATTAGGACTTTCTGAAGTGGATTGATTGATGAATTTAAGATGGAACTGTGACTGTGTTGATGTATGATAACTAGGATGATTTTTACTGAACATACTTCAGTAATTGGACTTTGTCTTGATCTGTAGATTTTCAAATAGAGTGATTCTTGATTTTAATTAAACTAGAGTCATACGAATATAGATTGTCTGAAGAGATTGAATTCTAATTCTGCCTCTAAGAATTTCAGAATATGATTTGAAGTTGGGATAAGAATTATATTGAAGCTAAGAACAGTCTGAAATCTTTTGAGTATAAATTTCAGTATACTAAACCAAATTGGATGAACTTGGTATCATTAGAAACCTAAGACAAAGAGAGACAACTTTATAGAAGGAAGTATTACCTAATTCCTTCTATTAAGCAATAAGGGATCTTTTGTAAGTAATTAAGACGGTCAATTTTGTAAGTAATTTTTGATAGTTTTGCTTGACTGTTTTGTTTCCTATTGATTTTGCTCCAATGAATGATTTGAAAAGCTGTCAGTAATCTTTAGGATGCTTACATTTTATTTTGTTTTGTTTAGTACTGAATTGAATTGTGTTTTATACTGATTGTCCTCTGAACCTTGGGACAATGAATGTTTGAAATGTTTGATGCATGTAAATATGATTGACTAATTAGTATGCACATGAAATGAACTTGGTTGGTTCTGTAACTGTCAAATCGTAGTTGTGGGTAAATAGACATGCCTAGAAGGGTATGTAGCAGCTTCTATGACATTCCGATGTCTGCCACTTTGGTGTCTTCTGTTAATGACACTTTGGTGTCTTCTATTATTGACACTTCAGTGTCGAGACTTCGGTCTCTTCTGTGACACTTCGATATCAAGACTTTGGTCTCTTTTGTGACACTTCAGTGTCGAAACTTCGGTCTCTTCTATTCAAGTCATGTTATCCACTTCTATAAATGGATTTAGTAGTCATTTGATTTTATATTCTGGTATCTATTTGATTCTAACATAAACTAAATTATGTTCTGATTCTGAAGGGTTTATACTCTCTTGTGTTATGCAGTTTTGTTAATTATAAAATCTATTTTGAAATGCTTATGTTTGATTTATTGTTAAAGAAATCTTTTAATGTAGATTAGTTATTACTTACCAAACTATATACTTAGCACGGTGGATTTGCCCTGTGTAGGTTTAGAGCGAGGATTATAAAGACTGGGACGAGTCAACCGAAATGGCCAATGGAGTCTGAGTCTTGTTTTGACAAAAATGTATTTTGAGTTTATTTTGACTTGTATATAATGTCTATGACTTTGAATTGTTGCAAGTTTTGTAATGACTATTTTCAAGTTGATCTTCGATTTGAAACAAGGTTCTTTTAAGTTCAATGTATAATATGATGTATGTTTATTCTCAATTGCTTCCAATGGAAGATTTTTGAATGCTATGCTTCTGCAAAATGTTTTGGTTGATTTGGTTTTAACTAAGTTTTAGAATGTTTTGGTTTGTTTGTACTGTCTTTTGAGACACTCACATATCCTCCCAAGGGGTATTTGGGTGTTACAATTGACCTTATTAACCAACACCTTGAAAATCCCTTTATTTTTACCAATTTCTAGCAATTATTCTAGCTTTCGATACCACCATTCAACATTCTTATTTCTTTTTTAGTATTGACTAACTTTAGCTTTGTTTCATTAGGTTCATCTACTGTTGACAACAACTTCCTTCTAGATCTTAAACGATATCCTTCATGGTTGAATTCTCCTTTTTTAACTTCTCATTTTACTTACTTATTTTCACCTATTTGGCACAAATTACTTCATAAGCCTTGCAAATGTCTTCCTTTTTAAATTCTGAGTCTCTGTCATTACTGTCACAATATGAAATAGAATTTTGGACTAATTCATTTGTATTTTCCTCATCCAGACTTTTGTTGTATAAAGCAACCAATGCTACATAATTACTCATAATTTCTTCTTCGCTACCATACTCACTTTCGTATTCATTTTCACTCCAAGTGCTTATGTAAGGCTTCTCTTTTCTCTTTTTAAGAATGTTAGCACATTCCGATTGTACATGTACAACACCTGACCATTCATAACATTGTATCTTCTTTGGCTTTCTTTCACCTTTTTAAGTTTTTGCTTGCTGTTTAAAATTATTATTTGAAAAACTCCCACCATTCTGCCTAAACTTGAGTCTATCTTTCTTCACCTTCTTTAGCCACTTATTGAAACTTCTTTTTAGTAACATTATATTTTCATTTTCATCAGAGTCGTCTCCTAAATCATTCATAGATTTACTAACCTCAGCTTGCAATGCCAACCTTTTTATTCTTCTCATACTTATCTCTCAACAAGTTCATCTCAAAGTTTGTGAGAGTCCTAATTACTTTATCCGAGGATAACTCGTTATTATCATGAGCTTCTTCAATGGCTGCAATTTTTGGTATGAATCTAGGAGGCAATGATCTCACTTTTTTCTTGACAAGTTTCAGATTTGAATACTTCTTCTCAAGTTGATGTGTTTGATTGGAAATATCACGCAGTTGCTCATGAAAGTTGCCGATGGTTTCACTTTCTTCCATCTTAATCTCTTCAAATCTAGTGCCCAACATTTGAAGTTTTGACGCTATAACGGATTTTGACCCCTCATGTATTGTCTGTAATGTGTCCCGTGCTTCTTTTACTAATTCACACATTGATATCATACTTAAATGTCCTTCATCCACAACGCTGAAAATTTCATGCATCGCTTGAGAATTACTAAGTGCTCCCTTTTCGTCATCCTAGTCCATTCATATGGATCTTTAGGTATTGCTTCATTCTTTTCACTAATCATCATTAGATGAGTCTACCCATTCACCATAGAAGTCCATGCTTTAGTTCCTTGTGCTTGAATAAATACTTTCATTCTTGATTTCCAAACAGGATATTTGGAAACATTAAGTAAAGGTAGCCTAGTGATTGAAGCCCTTTCTCTAGTAGCCATGAATGCAGAACACAAATCTACATCAACTTGACGCACCAAGTTCTAATTGGTTGAACCAAGCTCTAATACCAATTGATAAAACCTGAAGGTTGTAGTTCTGCAATAAATATGTTCTGTCGCGATTGCTTTAAACTAAACCTGACGGTTTCTTAATAGAAAACAATTTTGATAGCAACTGTCAAATTTTTCATAATTAAAATGCAAACAGAAAAATCAATTATGCAATAAGTAAATCAACAATCAAAATTTGGTAATGCAGTTCAGCATATTCAGTTTAATTCTACAGGGCCCTCACCCAGCTTGATCAACTTTCAATTAAATGTAATAGTTTTATACAAGGCTTTACTAATTATACACTACCCAACCCTTGACACTATCCACTCGTACTCATACTTCGTGAAGGTATTTCACTCTCAATATCACGACATCTTCGTACTAACCTCAACAGAGAATTTTGCAACGGTAAAAGAAGATAAAGATAAAAATAAATCTTAGGTGATTAAAAAAAGAATAATGTAAACAAAATGAAACTTAAGTCTAAAGACACTCCCTTATATGTACTGTCTCATTAACCCGAAATCATGAGAAGTTGTCCAATAAGAATTCTACTATGAACCTTTGAAATAATCACTAAAGCATCGCACGCACAACAACCACAAAAATCATCAAACGAACGTGTGTTTCATCACTAAAACATCACAAAAAATACAACTACTAGATTGATTAGTTTTCTGCACATGTTTTCCTCACAAAAAAGATGAAGTAATAGTCCAAATCATTTATGCATAGGTAGAGAAACGCAACTGTCAAAGATTGCTCAAATCATCAATAAATCTGCATGTATCTCTTCAATGAAAACATGTCTATCTCCAATTGTACATATCCAATAAATCCTATCTTCTTTAGGATTTTACTTCTAAGTAGGATTCCTTCATTATTCAAAATAATGGAATCTTACACCAAGTAAATTTCTTATCACTAATGATATACTAAATATATCCAACTAAAAATCATGGCCAAAATAATAAATTAGATATCTTAGCAAATATCTTAATAGTAACTTTGTCTATTGAGTGCCCAATTCTGTTGTCCTCATCCAAGCTACCAATCACTCAGTCCCTTTCATTGATGTAGCTACTATGTTCCCTACAATTTGCTTGTAACATCTTCATCTTTGTATAACTCGAGCATATTTTCTTTTCGAAAAGATTAAATTTTCAAGATAATGAGTCCTTATGATAATAAAAATTACTATTTAAAATAAATAAATAATAAATAATGATACACTAGTATTAAATTAAAATTTAATTGACAGAAAATTAATCCTATTAAATTCTTTTATCTAATTATGATTTAATTTGTACGATTTAAAATTGTTATTACTCAAAATAACACTTTAAAGTATTATCATTTAAATTATATTCAAGTGTATACACTTGTATTTCAAAATGCTTTTCCTTCCGAATTTTATTTTATCACCAACTTTTTAAAGCCATATTTCACTATTTCAGTGTAGATACTAGGTTTTTAGCCTTCTAGTACTATGAAGCCAACATAAATCATCTTACACATGCGTGGTTGTTATGGAATAAATGATTATAACGAAATACGTATATTCGGATTGGGAATTTGTTAGAAAGGAAAGAAGAGGAATATCAAAGAGAGAGAAGATATGTAGATTTTACAGATAGAGAGAGAGATTACAAGCACATACATTCATTTCATGTTGTTGGAGCCACATGCATTCGGCTTAAATACAGCTTTACAATACTCTATCCTCGCATCTATTCTATTACTCTGATCCTTCTTTTTAATTAAACGTTGCGCTTCACTTTTTTCCATCCAAACTCTAACGTTTGACATCTTACTTATTACATATTGTTTTCTTCGATTACTCTGTAACAATTCCCTTCTCCTTAACATTTTTGTCCACCAAGTTGATTTCCGGGTAACAGTTCTGGAGATCAAAGAGGTATTCCCACGCCACATCCATGCTTCCTCCATCCTACCACTATATTAACAGCTGCATTACTGCTCTGTTGTTCTTCTTAACAATGTGTCAGTCTAACATTGCTACCGAAATTTGCTCCACAAGCATGACGAATTCTGGTAAGGCTGGAAAAACTCTGACCCAATCCCCTTTTACCTTCTTCAGCTGTGACATATGAAATACAGGATGTATTAAGGAGGTAGCTGGAAGCTCAAGTTTATAAGGCACTCTCCCCATTTTCTGTATAACCTTGTACGACCCATAATACAGAGGGGACAACTTCTGATTTCTCCTCCGTTGCAGAGAGTGTTACTTGTAAGGTTGTAGCTTAAGTAGCACCATATCTCCAGTGGCAAATTCACACTCTGAACATTTGATGTTTGCGTACTGCTTCATCCTATTATGTGCCCTCTGTAAGTGAAACTTCGTTACGTTGATGATTGCTTCCCTATTCTTAAGCACCCTATCCACCTCTGCCACCTTTAAGTCTCCTGCTATATATGGAGTATACACGGGTGGAGAGTAACCGTATAATACCTTGAAGGGTGTGGATCCGATCGATGGGTGGTACATAGTATTGTACCACCACTCTGCCACAGATAACCATTCACTCCATCTCTGTGAGGTTTCACCATAATAACACCACAGGTAGGTTTCTAAAATCTTATTAACTGCTTTAGTGAGACCATCGGTCTACGGATGATACGCGGTGGAGTATTTGAGTTGTACACCTTGCAGCCTCAATAACTCCTGCCAAAATTTGCTCGTAAAGATCGGATCCCTATCGCTAATGATCGACTCCAGCATACCATGTAGTTTAAACACGTTCATAAGGAACAGTTCCGCAATATCACTTGCCGCATAGGGATGCTTCACCGGTATGAAATGTGCGTACTTCGTGAAGCGATCAACTACCACAAAAATGATTGACTTCCCCTTTGATACTGGTAATCCTTCGATGAAATCAAGACTGATCTCCTACCAACTTTCCTCCGAAATGGTGATTGGTTGTAAAAGTCCCGAGTATGCTGAATTGTCGTATTTGTTCCGCTAACAATTCATGCAATCCTGGACATATCTCCTCACATCTCTCGCCAACCCTTTCCAAAAAAACATGTTATGTATCTTTTTGGTCGTAGCCACTGCCCCCGCATGTCCTTCGACCGCCTCGTCATGGCTAATGCTGATTATTTTCTATTTTAATGCCTTATTATTTTCGACTATCAACAGACCTTTCCATCTTAGTAATTCATTCTTCCACTCATACGCACTGGATTTCAGTGTGTTATTGCTAAACCTTTTTATTATTTCCTGTATTGTCTGGTCCTCTTCCCAACTCTTCCTTATCTCTCCCAATAATTCACCATGTAACCGTGCCACTGATAACATCATTAACTCTACACTTGTGATTCTATATAGAGCACCAGCGGTGTCGTTCTCCTTCTCACTCCGATATTGTACTTCAAAATCGTATCCCAACAACTTGGGAAGCCATGACTGTTGGAATGGGTTTGTCAATCTCTGTTATAGTAGGTATTTGAGGCTTCGGTGATCGGTGTTAACCGCAAAAGGTTTGCAACTCAGACAATGATGCCAATGTTTAATCGCGTTGATTATGGCCAAAAACTCTTTCTCGTACGTCGACAGTCCACAATGTCATCTTGCTAACGATTTACTGAGGAACGCTACCGAGTGGGCATCCTATTACAACACTACCCCTATGCCATGTCCATTGGCATCAGCTTCAATGATAAACGTCTTCGAGACATCAGGCAACATTAATACTGGAGCAGATGTGATCGTTGTTTTCAGTTTCTCAAAGGCATTCAGCTCCTCCTCCTGCCATTCCTAATTGCTCATTCGAACCTTCTTTAACAACTCTGATAGTGGCTTAGCTATCACTTCGTAACCTTTGATAAACCTCCGATAGTACCCTGTAATTCCTAGGAATCCTTGAAGTTCCTTAATTCCCTTAGGTATCGGCCATTCCTCAATCGTCTTGACCTTTCGGTAATCCGTAGCCACTCCCATCTCTGATATAGTATATCCCAAGTATTCCACCTGTCTTGCTCCGAACACACACTTATTTCCCTTAAAAAACAACTTATTCTTTCTCAACGTTTCCATGGAAATGGAGATGTGCTGAACGTGCGATTGTAACAATGAACTATATATGAGGATGTCGTCGAAGAAAACAAGGATAAAACAACGCAAATATGGTTTAAACAACTCGTTCATCAACCTTTGGAACGTCGAAGGCACATTTGTCAGACCGAATGGCATTACGAGAAACTCATAATGACCTTCATGGGTTCTGAATGTCGTCTTTGATACATCCTCCGGTTGGATTCTAATTTGGTGGTAGTCTAATCGTAAATCCAATTTGGTGAACCACCCCGTCCCATGCAGCTCATCCAGAAGTTCCTCAATCAATGGTATCGGGAACTTATCCTTCATCGTATGTTTGTTTAACTCCCTATAGTTGATGCACATTCTCCAGGAGTCGTCCTTTTTCTTGACTAAGACCACCAGTGACTCAAACGGACAGTAGCTTTGTTTGATGAAACCTTGTTTCATAAGGTCCCGCACAACTTATTCTATTATATCCTTCTGGACCCCCGAATATTTGTATGGTCTGACGTTAATGGCTTCCACTCCTTCTTTTAACACTATTTGATGATTGTCCTGACGATATAGAGGAAGTTCAGTAGGCTCTTGAAAGACATCTGCATACTCCGACAGAATAACGTTGATCTCATCAAAAGCACTCCACGGATCCGTCGTCATCCTCATTTGTTGTAACTAGAATTCTATGGGTGTCGACATCTGCATCATAAACAACTGGCCTTATGTTGCCCGATGTAAATGCTTTTGAAATTCTTTACTGGAAACTACTTTGGATTTTCACTTCGGGTTACCACTCAACGTCACCATGCGCCCTTCCCACCTGAACGTCATTGTTCGGTTCTTAAAATTACATAGGACCTCATTTAATCCGCTCAACCACTGCACTCCAAGTACCACATCACACCCTCCCAATGATAACACCATCGCGTCCATGGAGAATTGTACCCCTTGCATTATCCACTTAAACCCTTTACAATACTGGTGGCACTTCAATTGTAATCCTCCTCCTACCATGTTGTAGAACGTGTTGTGGATGATTTCTAAGAGTAGGCTGCGCGCTACAAGTCCAAACGAAAGAGTTTGTAGATTTGATGGGCTTCAAAAAGTCAACTGTTTTTCTTAGTCAAACTCTATTATTTTAGTTATTTGCATTTTAGAGTTTGGGACCTATTTAAACTCTTTTTTGCATTATTTTGGGGGTGGCGGTTTTAAATAAACTTCATATTTAGGGATTCTCTCAATTGAATTTCAGGTTTCGGATTGAAACTTGTGTGTTTACGCTTTACTCGCTGCGCCAGTTGGTATCAGAGCAGGTCAATTCTGATGGCAGGAAGAGGGAGCGGCAGTTCTAGCGATGATGATCATAGAACTGAGGTGATAGGGGATGCCAATCTAAGGTTTCAAGCGTTGGTGAATGGTATTAATGATATTAATGAGCAAATTGACCAACATTCTCAGAAACTTGCTGATCAGATTGCAAACCTGGCAATCGCGGGTATTATGAATAGGAATGGTGGTAGGAATCGTGCGGAAGAACGACCTACCAACGAACTTGTTCTTGAAGAAGATTCAGATTCGGATTCAGATGATGATATGGTAGGCCAAGGATGGTATGGACGTGGGAACCATAATCGTAACAACCTTGACTACAAATTGAAGGTGGATATCTCTTATTTCTATGTCAGCATGAATATTGAAGATTTCTTAGATTGGCTTGCAGAGGTAGAAAGATTGTTTGATTACATGGACATCCCAGAGGAAAAGAAGGTTAAGGTGGTTGCTTGCAGACTGAAAAGTGGGGCATCCGCTTGATGGGAGAGAGTTCAAGAGCGAAGAGTTTGTGTTGGAAAAAGAAAAGTCACTAGCTAGGAGAAGATGAAGAGGTTGCTAAGGGCAGAGTACCTTCCTCCTGACTATGAGCAACTCCTGTTCCAACAGTACCAGAGGTGTTGTCAAGGCAACAGGACCGTAAATGAGCACACTGTCGAGTTTATGAGGTTGGCTAATCGTAACAACTTGAGGGAGACTGAGGATCAACAAGTCACAAGGTTTCTAGGTGGGATTGAATTCAGTGATTGAAGAAACTATTAGTGTACAGGTTTAAAATCCTTGACTAAAGCCAAAAATATAGCTTTGAGGGCCGAGATGATGCTACAGGAGAAGAGTGGATCTAGGGATTCCTCTCGCAGAAGCTATAATGAGTACTGCATAACCTCTTTTGAAAAGAATAAAAGTGTGTAGAAGGATGATGCGTAAAAGGAGCAGAAGGCCACAGGTAAGCAGAAGGATGATGGGCAGAAAGAACAGCCACGAGGCAATAATTTATATGCTAAACCAATCCCGAGTAAATGCTTCAAGTGTAATCAACAAGGGCATAGATCCAGTGACTGTCCTCGCAAAAAAACTATTAATATGGTTGATCAAGAGGAGGATGAAGTAGTTTGCGAACCCGATGGTGAAGATGATAAGTATGAAACAGAGGATGATGATCTTGCAAGAAGTTATGTCGTGACAAAATTGATGTTACTTCTAAGCCTGAAGAACACTCACAGCGGCATAAGCTATTTCGAAGTAGGTGCACCATTAGTGGTAGGCTATTTAATATTATCATTGATAGTGGCAGCTATAAAAATATATTAGGCGGGGATGCTGTTGAGAATTTGGGACTACAAGTTGAGAAGCACCCACATCCATACAAAATTGGATGGATTCACCCTGGCGAGGAAATTGAAGTGACGGAGCACTGTAAGATTCCTTTCTTTATCGACAAATATTCTGATGAAGTTTATTGCGATATTGTCGATATAGATGCTTATCACATGATTCTCGGTAGACCTTGGCAGTTTGATGTTAACGTCCAACATGCTGGCAAAGATAACATCTACAAGGTAGAGAAAGGCAGGTTAAATTTACCTTGCTGCCAACAAAAGAGAGCGGTCGTGCCAAAGCTTCTCAAGTGGAGGGGCAAACCCTTTTTACAGTTTCCACTACTGTGAAGGAATTTGAAGCTGAGTTGATGGAGAAAAAAGAAGTGCATGCTGTAGTTTGTCAAACATGTGTTATTAGCTAGTGAAGAAGAGAAGAATGCAGTACAAATTCCTAAAGCTATGAAGTTGTTGCTAACATAATTTGGTGATTTGATGCTAGAGGAATTACCGCCTGGGTTGCCACCTTTACAAGATATTCAACATCAAATTGATATGATTCCTAGTGCTAGTTTGCCTAATCTGTCTTACTACAGAATGAGCCCTAAGGAGAGCGAAATTCTGAAAGAGAAGGTAGAGAATTTACTGCAGAAAGGGTACATCTAGGAAAGCCTAAGTCCATGTGCAGTGCCTGCTTTATTAACCCCAAAAAAAGATGGCAGTTGGAGGATGTGTATAGATAGCAGGGCAATTAATAAGATTACAGTTGGGTATAAGTTCCCTATCCCGAGGCTGGATGACATGCTGGATAGACTTCATAGGGCTAAAGTGTTTTCCAAGCTCGATTTTCAGAATGGCTTTCACCAAATTTGAATTAGGTTGGGTGATGAGTGGAAGACAACGTTTAAAACAAAGGAAGGGTTGCATGAGTGGCTTGTTATGCCATTCGGATTGTCAAATGTGCCAAGCACTTTCATGCGGCTTATGAACTAGGTACTCAAGAAATTTATTGGCAGATTTGTTGTTGTCTATTTTGATGACATTTTGATCTATAGTGGTTCAAAAAATGAGCACTTGCAGCATTTGCATGAAGTGTTAGGAGCTTTGAGAGAAAATAAGCTCTATGTGAATATGAAGAAGTGCAACTTTATGAGAAGCCAGCTTTTGTTCTTGGGCTTTGTGGTTGGCACTGATGGGGTTAAAGTTGATGAAGAGAAGGTTCGGGCAATTAAAGAATGGCCTACACTGAAGACTGTCAGAGAAGTCAGAAGTTTCCATGATCTGGCTACATTTTATAGGCGTTTCATTCGAAATTTTAGTACAATTGCAGCACCGATCACGAACTGTTTGAAGAAAGGGAAATTTCAATGGGAGTGTAGAAGCAGATTCTAGTTTTGTTGAATTGAAGAAGAAATTGTGTACTGCTCTAGTTTTAGCATTATTAGATTTCGATAAGTTATTTGAGGTGGAATGTGATGCTTGCGGATTTTGAATTGGGGCTATGTTGTCACAAGAGAAGAGGTTGATAGCCTTTTTTAGTGAGAAGCTTAGTGATGCAAGATGAACGTGGTCCACTTACGACAAAGAATTTTATTCGATTGTGCGAGCTTTAAGGCATTGGGAGCACTATCTGGTCGGTAAAAAATTTGTTTTATATTCTGACCATGAAGCTTTGAAGTATTTGAGCAATCAGAAAAGAATTAGTAGTGATATGCATGCTAAGTGAACCTAATTTTTACATAAATTCCCTTTTAAAATTATTCATAAATCGGAGGTGCATAATAAAGTTGCAGATACTTTGAGCAGACATGCAAATTTGTTGATGACTCTGAAAACTAAAGTTATGGGTTTTGACGAGTTTAAAGGATTATACGAAACTGATAATGATTTCGGAGCTGTTTGGGAAAGGTGTTCAAAGAACCAACCTGAAGAGGATTTTCATGTTACAAATGGCTTTCTTTTCAAGGGGAATCAACTTTGTATTCCCAATTCTTCCTTGAGGGAGAGGGTAATTTGTGACTTGCATGGTGGAGGTCTAGCTAGACACCTTGGCAGAGACAAAACCTTTGTTTCTATTCGAGAGAGGTTCTTTTGGCCAAGGATGCGCAGAGATGTTTACAGCATGGTAAAGCATTGTTATGTGTGTCAGACTTCAAAGAGACAGTCACAGAATACAGGTTTGTACATGCCTTTACCTGTTCTTGATAGTATTTGGGAGGATTTATCCATGGATTTCGTGTTAGGCCTTCCTCGTACACAAAGAGATTGGGATTATGTGTTTGTAGTTGTGGATAGGTTCTCGAAGATGACACATTTTATTCCTTGCAGGAAGACCTCAAATGCATCAAATATTGTCCGATTATTCTTTAGGGAGGTGGTGCGTTTACATGGGGCTCCTAAAACCATCACTTCGGACTGAGACAGTAAGTTCATTGAGCACTTTTGGAGGAATTTATGGAAATTGTTTGATTCAACATTAAATTTTAGTAGTACAACTCATCCACAAACAGATGGTCAAATAGAAGTAGTGAACAGGACTCTAGGTAATTTGATCAGGAGCATTTGTGGAGATAGACCAAAGCAATGGGATTTTGCATTAGCTCAGGCAGAGTTTGCATATAACAATGAAGTCCATAGTTTAATAGGGAGATCACCTTTTTCTATTATTTATACTAAGGTCACCTTTTTCTATTATTTATACTAAAGTTCCTAAGCATGTTATTGATCTAAATGATCTGCCTAATGTTGTTGTTAAGAGTGCCGTTGCAGAGAGGATGGCGAATGATTGGTAGGCTGTTCATGTTGAGGTTAAGTAGAAGCTAGAGGAGTCTAATGCAAAGTATAAGAAGGCAGTTGATCAGCATCGCAGGAAGTAGGTTTTTGCTGTTAGAGATGAGGTCATGGTATTTCTGAGGAGAGAAAGGTTTCCAGTGGGCATTTATAGCAAGCTACAGTCGAAGAAATATGATCTGTACCAAGTTCTGAAGAAGATCAATGACAATGCTAATATGGTGGGACTTCCTGATAGTATTGGGATCTCCAAAACATTTAATGTGGTGGACATCTACAAGTACTACCCATCCGATGAGCCGTTATATCCTAATGATGATGTTAACTCGAGGTCAAGTTTTTCTCAAGTGGAGGAGACTGATGTAGAACGTGTTGAGGGTAATTTCCAAGAGTGGGTTGCAAGCTAGAAGTCCAAACGAAAGAGTTTGTAGATTTGATGGACTTAAAAAAGTCAACTATTTTTCTTAGTCAAACTCTATTGTTTTAGTTATTTGCGTTTTAGGGTTTGGGACCTATTCAAACTCTTTTCTGCATTATTTAGGGGGTGGCGGTTTTGAATAAACTTCATATTTGGGGATTCTCTCAGTTGAATTTCAGGTTTCAGATTGAAACTTGTGTGTTTGCGCTTTACCCGTTGCGTCATACCATAATGAAAATGGGTTCCATCTCTTGATGTTGACATCCCCCTTTTCTTATAACTGAAGTGTCTATGAAATTGTGGGTGCTTCCATTGTCAATCAATATGTGTATCTTCCTCCTTTGATGCTCTCCCACCAACCTCATTTGTTTATACTTGATGTTCCCAGATAGTCCCAGCATAGCTTGCATGGAAACCATCGGAGGGTTTTCCTCTACTGGGCTCCCTTCTAACTCATCCTCTTCCGCTTTTAGTGACATTCCTCCACTATCATCCTCACCCACGATTGCATAAAACTACAGTTGGCGTTTTTTACATTGGTGACCAATGGTGTATTTTTCATCGCACCAGAAACAAAGACTCTTTGCCCTCTTTTCATCAAATTCCCTACTGTTGAAACAACTCTAAGTTTTACTAGTCCGTACTGAAGATGGTGGTCGTATTGACGATATAGGAGTGGGCAGTATCCCGTTAGATGATGACCTACGAATGGCATTCATTGGCTGCAAGACACGTTCGTTTTGGTTGAAATTGCCATGATCATTCATCCCTTTCATTAGCGAACCATATTTAAACATCACACCCCCTGTGGAGCTTAAGATGGCCCCCTGTTTCCTTGCTAACGTGTAAGCTTGATGCAGCGAGTGAAGCTCATGCAACTTCATCGTCACTCCGATCTCCGGTTTCAAGCCTTTCACAAAAAATCCCACCAAATATTCTTCCGGCAACGTTAACCTATTGGAATTATGATCAAATTGCACGCAGTAGTCTAACACCATTTCCTGTTATTTAAGCTCTTTAAAATCTCCTACCGGGTCGTCAAATATTTCCACGTCAAATCTCTACTTCAAAGCCTTCGCGAACTCCTCCCATACAACTACTTCTGTTAGGTTGCGATTCCTCACATATTGACAATACCACTCCTACGCCTTTTCGTTCATGTGCAAGACAGCCACGCTCACCTTCATATTTTCAGGAGTTTGGTCTCACGTGAAGAATTACTCGCATCTGTATAACCATAGTTTGACATTCTTGCCGTCAAATAGCGAAAACTCAATCTGGCTCATCCTTGTGGATGTGATTCTTTCACGCTCTTGCGCAACCGAACTACACTGTGGTGTAGTTTCAGTCGCCCCAACCTCACCTGATTTCTAAAAGCTCTGTAAAAGTAGAGCTCTCAATTCGGTCATCTCTTTTTTTACCTTCTCCATTCTGTTTTAGACGGAATACGTATATTTAGATTGGAAATTTGTTAGAAAGGAAAGAAGAGGAATATCAAAGAGAGAGAAGATGTGTAGATTTTACTGATAGAGAGAGAGATTACAACCACACACATTCATTTCATGTCGTTGGAGTCACATGCATTCGGCTTAAATACGGCTTTACAATACTCTACCCTCGCATCTATTCTATTACTCTAATCCTTCTTCTTCTTCTTTTTTGGTTTCTCACGAGGTGTCTTAGGAGGGTTTCAATTATGGGAAGACACTTTTAAGTCATCTACACCTAGATTAATCCCCGTTCAAGCCAGGTATGTCTCTTGCAAGAGGCAAAAACCTAGTCTCAAGTTTTAAATGGCTGCATACATGAGGACGGTTCGAATCCATGACCTCACTTAAACTAAAAGAGCCCCTTACCAACTCACTTGCCCCTTGAGGTTATCTTATCCTTCATTTTAATTAAACGCTGCGCTTCACTTTTTTCCATCCAAACTCTACCGTCGTCATCTTCCTTATTACATATATTCTCCGATTACTCTGCAACGTAGTACATGCGAGTAAACACCAGGAAACATTCTTAAAGGTTTACATGATCGATTTGCTATTTTGGGAATATGAGTTTCCCAAGATTCACAAAGCCTAAAGGATTGAATGGGGAGTCAAGTCCCAACCTTTATGTGGCCA
>JANIPM010000005.1:16244548-16254956 GCA_027478405.1 Erythroxylum cassinoides
ATGCATACGATACTCAAGATATCTTTATCCTCTAATCTTTACTACTAAGACTCATGCTGGAGGATAAGTTGAAGTTAGCAAGAAGTGAGGTAGAAATTGGTTTACAATTTTGCATATTGAAGCATCATACGATCTTCTTCACATAATTTTTCTAAGAAAGTAAAATCTTCCTGTTACTTCTATCTCGGTGAATTTGCATTCACAGAATCTTGTTTATTAGTCTAAAGTCTTTCATTTCAAATTCTCTAGCCAACTAAACCTTCAATTCTATAATACAATCTTTGATGAGGCCTGTTACCAACATGTCATCTACATACAATAACAAGATAGTGATATTATTTTCACCAAACCTCTTATAGTATGGACAAGAGTCTATATTTTGTTTGCTATATCTAAAGGCTCATAATGAAAGAATTAAATCTCTTATATCAACAACTTAGCGTCTGCTTTAGATCGTACAGAGATTTGTTTAAGCTACAAACCAAGTTCTCATTTCCTGCTTCTTCAAAACCTTTTGGTTGGAGCATATAAATCTCTTCTTTAAGATCTCTATGAAGAAAAATTGTCTTTACATCTAACTGCTCTAAATGGAAGTCAAGCGTAGCACATATTGCTAGGAATAGTCAGATTATAGTAAGTCGAACTACAGGGGAAAATATTTTATTGAAATTAATCCCTTTTTTTAGCATATCTTTTCACCACCAATCTTGCACGATACCGCTCCACCTGATCATCACCATTTTGCTTGATCTTATAGACCCATTTTTTGCCAATGGTCTTCCTTCCTTATGGTAGTGGCACAAGTTCCCACGTGTTATTATTATGAAGACCTTCAATTTCTTCTTGTATTGCTGTAATTCATTGAGATGCATCTGAACTCCGTTTGGGATTCCTTTTCCACCTGAACAACAATAGTCTCTGAATCTTCCTTTAATGTGCAATCATCATCTCCTTTCTTTTGTACAAAGGTTACATTCCTTCTTATGATAACCTTATGGGTAGTGAGATCCTACAGGTGATACCCCTTCATTCCATCAGCATACTCCAAGAATAAGCATTTCTTGGATTTTGGATCCAACTTCGTAGTTTCTTAGGGATTGTACATCACATACATAGGACTTCCAAATATATGGAGGTTTGAATAATCAACTAGCTTATCAGTTCACATCTTCATCGATGTCTTCGAGTCAATTGTAATTGATAGGGCCCGATTTACCACATAACAAATGGTGTTGATTACTTCTACCTAGAAAGTCTTGTCTAAGCTTGCAATTGCCAACATTGCTTTGGTTCTCTGTAATAGAGTTTTGTTCATCAGCTCTACCATTCCGTTATCTTGAGGAGTATATGCCATTGTGAACCACCTTCCTCTTGATTTGATACACTCAACATTTCCTAGAATAATCATCAATGAAGGAGACAAAGTACCTCGTAACTCCTAGGGACATAATTGGTGCTTGCCATACATCAGAATGAACCAATTCTAGAACTAATTTGCTTCTAGATTTTGATGTGTTGAACTTCAACTGTGTTGCTTTCTTGTAACACAATGCTCACAAAAAAGCAAAGATACCTTTGTGAGCTTTGGAAGTGGCTTTTGCTCAGCAAGAATCTTCATTCCCTGTTCAAACATGTCCAAGTTTCTAATACCATATCATTGCACTTGAACATCCTGAAACAACTGATGCTTTTGCCTCCTACAAAGTCCCTCCCTTCAACATGTACAAATTTGCAATTATCTTTTCTCCCTCCATAAGTGCAAGCGCTCCTCGAATTATTTTCATGATCTTGTTTTCAATTTTAACCTTGCAACAAAGATCATCCAGTTGTCCTAAAGACAAAAGGTTTTTCTTCATGTCCTCCACATGCCGCACTTCTTGGATAGTACGAATTATACCATCATACAACTTCAGCTTGATGGTTCCTACACCAATGATCTTTAAGGAATGATCATTGCAATTGTATATGGATCCTCCTAAGACGGGTTCATAATGATATAATCATTTCCTTCGAGAGGTCATGAGAAAAGTGGCTCTCGAGTCAAAAAACCATACACTAGCAAATCTTTTTCTACTTTCATTTGTTGTCAGTGTCTCACAACATAGGATATTATCATCTTCTAAAGTTCTCGCTAAATTTCCTTGAGAATTGGAATCTATGTTATTCCGACAAGCCTTCCTCATGTGACCCTTTTTGCCACAGTTGTAGCATCTTCACTTCTTCTTACTTCTTGACTTTCCCCTACCATGATTGTAGTGATCACTTATCTCCCTCTCATCATCATCGATGCCTTTGCTTGTTGTGCAGTTACTTGCCTATCTTTCTTATTCTTACGTTAACTTTTTCTTCAAGAATATTAGTTGCAAAATCATCGAAGACTAGGTGGTCTGCATGGACATTATTTGTTAAATTGATGATAAGTTTATCATACAAATCTGGTAGACTTTGAAGTAAAAACTTAGCACGTTCTTAAGACTCTATTTTATGGTCCAATTGTGTGAGTTAGGAAAATAGAGTATTCAAGGTGTTAATGCGATCTTTCACTAAAGTAGATTATGTCATTCAAAGAGTGTACAATTTTCTCTTAAGAAAAATCTTGTTATTAATTGATTTGGCCCTGTACAGCTCAGTGAGATAATCCCAGATCTCCTTTGTTGTCTTATTCTTCTTTATGCTCAACAACACCTCACTTGCTAATGCTAGATGAAGATTTGCGACAGTATTCCTTATTATCATCTGTGAATGTTGCAAGCATTTTGTTGATGGCTGCAAAATAGTTATCTTTTTTCAAGATAGCATTCATCTTCGACTTTCATAATAAGAAATTACTCCCATTGAACTTCTCAATCTCAAATTTTGTCGCCATTGCTTCTATCAAGAACAAAACTTTGCTCCCACTATTTCACGTGAATAGTACCCATACGTATACTATAAGTGAATAGCACCGTGTATGTGAATAGTATCTAATTACTACAGCCCAACTATAGTGATTGTTACAGTGTTTAATTCAAAATAAATGCATGAATAATTGTCACCTTTTTTGTTACTATTTTACTATTCATCAACTTTCACTATCGTTACCCAAAAACCGAACACACTTTGTCAAAAAATTTATCGTAATTTTCTCACCACGCTCTGATACCACTTGTTAAAAATATTAACTGGATTAGAGTAGGCTCATAGCTAAATAGAATTGAAAGAATAGTAATGAAAAAATAAGCATACAGATTTTACGTGAAAATTTTCCAAATAAATTAGAGTAAAAATTACATGTAAGAAGAGACTTCACTATTTTACAAAGAGAAACACTTAATTCTCTCAAAAAATAGAAGAAACATTGTTTAAATTGTAAAAATTAAACTAAAGAAGAGAAGATTTGGGATGAACATAAAACCATCTAGAAAGGCCTATTTATAAGCCTCCCAAGTGCCCAAGTGCGCTTACAACTGTGGACACCAAATTTCTTCTTGCTTTGGTTGACGTATTTTAAGTCAACTGCCTTTCTTTTTCGATTCTTTTAAGTTGGCAGTAACACCATACATGCTGCACTAATCCTGCTCTCATTCTTTGCTGTTCTTAAACAAGTTGGTCCTTCTGTTTCCTTATCATCTAGACATATTGTCGAAGAAGCACTGTAGTATCATCGATCAATGTCGAAGAAACACCATCAAGAAGTTGCTCCTACTGAAATACCACGGGTGAGTTCACCTTATACTAGAAGTTCCTGAATAATCCGTAATTCTTCCTACGCATGTAAATGCTACCGGACTAATGTTGTCAAGTCAATATGGTATTATAGGTTCACGGTCAAAGGCAATGGATGCTCCTGTAAGTGTAACTGCTCACCGTATCATTATCTTAATCACGCAGTTGAATACGGATCAAGATTAGCTCTAAATGATTCAGCGACTTTCGTTATATTAATAATCCTTAGCTTTGCCAGCTATAACACTACTCAACTATAAAAGAGATGGTCGTTATATTGATTTCTCATTAATTCATTTGTTCCGTTAAGTCTCTCTATGTTGCTCGAGATAGCAACTGTGGTCTGTCTTAAAGCCGTTACTGCAGTGAGTTAAAAGGTTACATGATGACATGATTTAACGTGGCACTTTTTCCGTTTAAAACGGGAACACGGGGACCAGACTTAAAGCCATAAACTTCACTGCTTTGACCGGTGGAGAAGTGAACAAGTGCAAGACTGACTGTTTTGTCTGAATCTCATGAACTTCTGATATGTTTTGTCTGAATCTCATGAACTTCTGATATGTTGAATGCGTGGCATTAAAAATAATCGTGGCCCAACAAAGGAAATGAAAAGAGAAAAAATTTCAACCCCTACGTCTTCTCCATGCACCTGTCAAAACTCTCAAACCATGGTTGGAAACATGAGACATTGGATAGCCATTATCCGCATAACTCCCAAGTAGCCAGTCTTGGAACCAACGAAAACAATCCTATTTCTGTCAGAAATGCACTGAACTTTGGAAAACTGTCTTGTTCAGATTCAAATAACATTTTATGTTGTGGAAGACGTAGAGGCAGTTTGGGTAGTTGTGATGGCAAACTAACTCACTTAGCATTCTGCGGCCAATGAATCAAATCTGCAAATGTCCCCTCGACAAAGCGGACAAACTCTGCAAGAATAAGTTAGTAAAATGAAAATGCACCAATGACCAAGGTATGGACAAGCATTTTGATCTAGATGAAAACAATACAATTAACTAAAATGATGTAAAAAATAGTACCAACATATGAGAGGAATGGGATTTACGAAATCTATAAGAATAAAGTTCAGTTCCATATACAACAGTACTTTCAGAATGGAACAAAGAAATTTTCTCCTATATCTAACACAGAAAAGTAACAGAAATAGAAGAGATTTGATTCTTGCAATACAATTAAGAGATTGTAGGTATGACATTAAGTTGTCAAATATCTGAATCAGGATACTGTCCAACAAGAACATGCTTGTTAAGTAGTACTTGCAGCAAATATTGCAAAGAACTTTTTCTACTGATTTTGTTCCTCATGAGTATGCTATACATCAGTTAAATTATGTTCAACCTTGAGTTTGTTTTCTGGCTTTGTGCCAGTATCAATTTCAGCAACCAGAATATGCCAACTACACACTAATTACCAAAAACAAAACAAAAAAACACTATACACTACTTATCAATTCAAACTTGTGATTTGCTCTCCTTCTGATCAAACTATAAAATTTTTTAGTGAAGTAAGGGAAAAAGACATGCAATGATAGAGTTTAAATCAAACATGATAAAGACGAGTTAAGAGAGATCGTTAGTGGTACATTCAGGATGTCAAAAAGGGGAAAGATACAATATTATAATCCACCGTATACCTGTGAATCTCTTTCAGCCACTTGTCTATACATGTCCTGTGAAATTCATGATGGCAAGGCAATACCCGCATGCAGTCTCCTTCATCATACTCCACAAGGCATATATAGCATCTATGTTCAGATAAATGAATAGTTATGGAAAGAAGAAAAATGACTGCCCACAACTAAGCACCATATGCATTGCGTCTTGAATCTGTTTAAAAGAAATAAGTGACTGCATACTCAAATTTGAAACTGATCTGAAACACAGACAAGTCGGGAGTTTCTAGATTCAGTCAATTAGCCCATACTTCAGATATAATTTGTTACATTCTTTGGATCCACGGTAGTTATTTATCTATTGTCAAATAAATTTTAGCAAAACAATATCTTGCCATGTCCTGGTGAAATAGGATAACCTTGTTAATATTTCCAACAGCTTTTGGCAAGAGCAGTTTTACATATTCAAATGTGTAAGCCTGGCGCATAGTTGATAATCGAAAGAGTTGTCTGTTGTAGAGATTTGCCTTTACTGAGAATTATGCTGTTGATAAAGCAAATTCAGATAGATGATTGTCCTAATCGTAAGATTCAAGAATAGTGAACATGCAGTTTATTAATGTATTATTCAGTAATAATTGAGATGTAAGACGCAACAAAATGTGAGAGAAGCCAAACAAGCATAAACAATCAACTTGAGGAGGAGGAGTTATTTGCAGCATCATGTCTAGCCTAACAGCGAAATTATGAGAGCACAAAAAAAAAAAGAAAAAAAAAGGTGCTTGGAATTTGCAGTATCAAAGTCAAGGAGGAGTGTTGAATATGTGACTTTGAAACAGTCAAAGATATTATGAGGATAGCAATCAAATAGATTAGATTTTATTTTATGCTGATTTAGATTAGATATTATCTTATTTTTGAATTTTAGTTAGAAAAAGACTCTATAAATAGACAAACTTCTATTCAATAAAAATTGAGAGATTCTTCTCCACATAAAAAAACCAACAACTTTCACCCAAATTCTCGAACAACAGTGGAACAAGTTTGTGGACAGCTTCTTGGTCCGAGGTCGCCGTTGCCTGTAACATTACATCTTGTCTCATTGAGAGATTTGATGAATCCGGAAATATGTACACTGTAGACTACGGTAGAGAAATCAATGTTCATCCCTGATCCAAGAAGTCGGGTATGCATAAATACTAACGTTATAGTTAAAATTAGAATAACCCAGTGGGTTAGCGTAGGTGACACATACCTTCGTCATTTAACCAAGAGGTTCTGGGTTTGATCCCTGCCTTTGGGAATACAACAAGCTCCTCATGAATATATAAAAGTAGTAGTCCCTTATTTAAAGTGAAAAGAATTTAGAAGAGGTTGGTAATAATAAATTACCGAGAGAAATAGGTAAAAGAAATTTCCATTCGAGATTGAATAGTTAGTCCATTCATAGTCTAAGTAGAGTCCATCTAGTTGTGATAGGAATGAACAAGAACAAATAGGTTTTAACCAACGTAACAAGGATACTTATTTAGTTTAAAAAACGCCACTTATTTTATTTTTATTTATTTCAAAAAACTCAATGTACGGAACAGATATAATCCAACCGCGCGCATGTAAAGAACTGTTACAAAGAATGAAGAAACTAATAAGTTTAAATAAGAAGCAACATAAAATTAACCAAATTGGATACCTGAATATTCAGTTTGATAACCTGCTGCTCATAAGAAAGCCACTTTTAGGTTAGGGAAGAGTCTCTTTGTAAAAAGATAGGGAAAGATTTGCCTCAATCCAAAGGGACGTCCATTTCACTGATTTTTTGCCGGGATTAGGCCAGCGACAGCTCCCAAAAGGGATGTATTAGTATCACGAAGAGGGATTAGTCATCAACTTCGGCCCAATAGACACCTCCCGGGAGATAAAAAAATAGTTAAAATTAGAATTATCACAACAAGGTGAAAGCATTATAAGCTTATGAAACTATTAATTAATTTCTTAAATAATTATACACTCTAAAAAATGACCTCGAATAACGTGCCTATGGTTATAAATAGAGAAACCCCATTCTAGTGTCCGCTAATTTGTCTCAGTCAACCACTAATCTTAATAATGCATCTGAAGCAATAGAAAGGTACATGTCACATTTGGATATCGGTTAGTAGACCTTGACTAAGCATACTCATCATCGCACCTTACCTCACGTACATGCACAAGCATCACCCTTTTTAAGTCTCAAATCACATAAACAACAAAATTCAATCATTCAACACGCTTGACATGCATACGAGGTACCTAATTATAGAAATGCATCTACAATTTAATCTAGAGGTAGTTATAGATATCCTGATCAACAATCCCATGCACACTTAAATCTTATCTCGGATTATACATCTCAAGCAGTAGAATAGTACTAGTCCCATTTTAATATCAGCTAGTTTATTTAGAGTTATCCAGTATTTAGAATAAATTCAGACTTTTTTAATATTTAAATTTTAGATTAGACTCAGATTTGAACTTTTCGACTTGATGTGATCCAAAGCCTGACATATATATAGTCGACCTTAGCTTTTCTTTAGTTTTTGTTCTCAGCCGTCTTTCGTCTTGGTAGTGCGTCTTGTCAATGTAGAACAAATGGGTGTTTGTTTTAGTCGTCATGCGTCACCTTAACCATCAAGTAATAACACTTTGAATCAAATAATTAGTGGAATGGATATTTGTCGCCATTAATTAAAGATCGAAGGTTTATAGATAAGAAAATATGTGGATGACTTTATTTTCAGGGGTCAACAAGATCGAAGCTTTAATGGGTTGATAGATTCGAAGCTTTGAGTCTTGTTGTCTAAGCGAGGCTGATACACAAGTGCGAGTTTGTAGACAGAAATAGAGAAGGAGAATTTCGTGACAACAGAGGGGATCAATTGGAAGCTCCATTTCGAGTTTCATGCCGCTCAAAACCCATCGAGCTGAAACTCAGACGATAGAAATTAAACCTGATCAAGATTGGAGCCCGGTTCAAGCCATCTAGTAGGGACTTTAGGTTGGACCTAGACATCCTCACATTGGGCCTACTATGCTTCATTACCAATTCTATATGCGACATCTAAACATCATTATCCCATAAAGGCCCTTCGATTGGAAGAAATGAACGAATCAAACAAGGCAAAGTCGATTATGGTTCAATGATAATTATTGAAATGCTGAGTCCCCTTATGGAGACAGAACATTGGAAGATCGTTTTGAGGTGATTTTGGAGTGATTCAGTTCCCATGACCCTTTTGCCAATAGGGATAGGTACGATAATGGAGATAGTGTTATAAGGCGCCCTATTTAAAGACCCACTCATGCTCAAGGTCCGAGGTAAATTGATGCTTCCAATTCCAGGAAGTCAAGCTTGCAGTGTGATCCATACGCTTTGGAAAAAACTTGCACAATTGACAAGCCAATCACTCCTCTTCTCCTTTATGAACAATTCTCCCCATTCAAGTTTATGTTAATTAATTTGTGTGGCCTTGTTACCAACTTTAGAAGAACCACATCGAGAGTCTTTTTCTCCTACTTCTCTCTTTCGAATTGACCATTTTACCACTAAAAGTTTCCTTTTCTGGAAACAATTCCCCTCTTTCGATTTCGCCCTAATGCCTGGATCAACGAGGAAGCCCTTGGTTGAGGGGCTCCCACTATGTATAGAGCCTCTCAACGACCATTATTGCTATCTCTGATGAAGGTGAGCCATCTACCACGGTAATAAAAGAGTTCCCTACTCTTCGGAGAGAGGGTGTACAACAGAAAAAGTTAGAAACGGGTATGAGGTTAGCGGGAATGTCCGATGCTCAGAAATCAAATGGGTCTACCCAAAATGCTGGCGTTTGGAGTAAGAAGCTTCATTTTCAGCAACCGAAGGTCCAACTGAAACAATATCACGATGTCTTGAAAGATGACATAGTATGTCCACCAATTGAACTTTTACAGGCGGGGGAGAGGGCATGGTCAATTGCCTTGGTGGGTTCCTTCTGGAGAAAACAACCAGCATTTCTAGTTATAAATGCGTGGGCTATGGCAAGGTGGAGCAAAAAAGGTTTAGAAAGGATTTTACTCATGGAGGATGATACAATTATTTTTAAGTTTGCAATTGATTGTAATATGAATGAGATACTGGCGATAGGTCAATGGCACATAAGGGGCCATCCTCTGTTTCTTCAGAGATAGAAACCAGGGGTAGAGTTTGATAAAGAATGCGTAAAATTTTTTCCGATATGGGTCAATTTTCACAATTTACCACTTGAATTATGGACTGCTGTTGAAGGCTTAAGTTTCCTTGCCAGTTCCTTGGGAAAGCCATTGAGTATGGATGCCTAAACCTCTAGTATGGAGATAATAGGATATGTCAAGATATGTGTAGAAGTTAGTAAAAAATCTAGTCTGCCCGACTACCCACCAATTATGAAGCTTGGAGTAATTGGGGAGCTGGCTAAAATATAACTTACTTATCCATGGAAGCCACATAATACAGTTAAGAAGTGGATAACCAATTGGGAGGATTTACAAAACTGGTTGGCAAGAGGAGATTTTAGGGATATAAAATAATTTAGCCACTGTTGACCAGAATGTCGAAGATAAATAGTTAGCTAATGAGCAGTTATTCAGAACTCCTTGCTTGGAGTTGTTACTTCTCAGGGGTCTCCTACACACTCTAGATGAAGGACAGCTAGGAGGAAGGCTAAACAAAAGGGGGTTTCCCCGTAGAGGACCATTCTAGTGTGGAATACTAGAGAGTTAAATGACCCTCCTAAACAGTCCATGGTGAAGGAGTTGGTAATGGATCGAAAACCAGTTTTGGTAGGTCTCCCAGAGACTAAAAAATAAAGGCCCCGATTATTCTGTCTGGACTGCCCTTTTTAGTTGCACAATGGAAGATGATTACGAATCGTTCACATCATTATAATGGGCACATTATTTGCCTATAAAATTCAGACTACATAGAAGCAGTGACCAACTACTTCATCTTCATTGCTAGCTGCGAGATAATTCTCCTCCATTTGAAGTCACCTTAATATATGCTTCAAACTATGC
>JANIPM010000005.1:16280581-16297394 GCA_027478405.1 Erythroxylum cassinoides
TTAAGATTTGTGTCGATCTTAAGCATTTGAAGGTCATTGGGCATATATACCAATTGACCTTGTGCCTATGTCATTTAGACACATACAATTTAGCATAGATATCTATAAAGATTGACATGACATAGGGAGATATTGGTTTTTAATCCCATAAAGGTTCTCTAATGCTGTTTAGCATTCAGTTGGAGAACATAAAGGTTTTCTCTAATACTGTTTAGCTTTCGGTGGGAGAAGATAGGATTTCTCTAATGTAGTTTAGCATATGCGGATTAGAAAAGTTTGATAAATTGAGACCTACAAACGAAGATGATATAATTTAGATTATAAAGGTGTTATTGTAATTTGTCACACTTCATTTTCCCATTCATGTTAGTGAGGTATTAGGTATTCGTGATTGTATTAGATCTGTGTCACATAGGACACATGCATCTAATGCTTTTCGGTATCGAAAGCCTTGCGGGACAAAATGATGGACTTTTGTTATCTTTGGATCAAATATTTTGTTTTTAAAACTTAGTAGACTAATGGAGTAACGTGGCTTAACCGAGTTTTTAAACTAGAGTCTACTGCAATTGATGCTTGTCCAAAGGGGAGATTGTTAGACATTTTTGTCCTTAAGGATAATTTTGTCCATGTCTCATAAAGTTGGACAACATGAATTGCAATTTTAGTTTTTTAAATAAATTATCAGTTAAGTTGCACCATTTGATCTAAGTAAAGATAATAAAGTGACCCAATAAATAATCTAGATTAATGGGTCGACGTCCAGATGAAAAATGAGTCCCAATTAGTGTAGACCGAGTCTATATCGGCCTTATGATAGGGAAGCCCGATATGGAAGCTATATAAAGGTTAAGGTCTCATGCAATTGCTCATATATATCAATCGAAAGTATAAGGAATCCCTGACCCGTTAGGAGAGCTTTCGTATTGAGGAAACTGTAGAAAGACCTAATTTGTGTCTCAGTGAGTACTTTTCACTAAAGGTCCCGGGAGATTCGTAGATATTTGGAACTCAAAATCGACATCGGAATCAAAGGAAATCCAGGTATTCCGTGTTACCTTCATTTTTGATTCTTTCATATAGATCCGGGATACGTAATAAGGCTCTTACTACGTATATCAATGTCTTCTTCAGATAATAAATGTTTAGAAAGATATAGTAGTGTAAGATTACAGTTCATTAATACATTCATTTCTTCAACAAATACAAGGATACTTGCAGAATCTTCTGTGCTGTGGAGTGGAGTTTCTTTATTTATTTCTCACATAAATACTCAACAACAAAAGAAAAGGCCATAGGTCTTTTTGTGATACGTTTGAAGTTGCCGATTTCTCTTACGAATCAGAATCAACTTTAACGCAAGTAGGATTGCAGGGGAATTCGCAATCAATCCTCTGGATGGGGCTTCTGTCGTAAAACCAATCTCCAACTGCCTTTCCCATTTTCTGAAGACCACGGTTTCAATCATGAAATGGCTTAGTATATTCCAAGACAATGAGCTAGTGCATTTTTCTTGTCATTAAGAAAAACATGGTTAAAAAAGAGAATGATGGCTGTCTTTACCGTGTTTCTCACAACTGGAGATTTGTCACTAAGCCATGTAACCTGTGATCCGGATTGGCAATGAGCATGGCATGAGTTTATGAACAATCCTTTTGATGTGGAACTGCCAATTCCTGTATGTATTGCCCTCAGGAACTGCATCCTGTAACCTGATATAATATAACTTTTCAAAGTAAGATTTTTCCTTAATAGGAAGAAAAAGTTTCTAAGACATTTAAGTTTTGATTACTATGTAGAATATCACATGGGGCAGCTAAGTTTTTCCGCCTAGTGTTACTTCATCAAAGGTTGGTGATCAATCACCTTGTACAATTTGGAGTTGAGCAGCCGAGCATTTCTTTAAATCAAGCTTGCAGCTCTTCCAGCTACCTTTTGAATCAACGGCGCTTGGTGCAAGAATATTTCTTAGCTGGATAATTGCACAAGAAAGTTGAAGATTTACAGAAAAATAAATATTTTGATCCATTGTAAAACAGATACAATAGCCAAAAGATTTTTATTTGCTAACCTGCCAGGCATCATAAGCAGAATTTATGAGAAAAAGTGGTGTTTTCATAGTCTGAGCCACATATTGTGGGAAGAAACACTGCAATGACATATGGAGGTAAAGTCTCGATGAGGCAGATCAAAAGCCTGTGATCAAGATAAAAAAGACTTGCCAAAAAAAAAAAAAAAAGAAATTTTTAGCAGAATAGCCAAACTCACCAACTCCGGTTTCATTCTTGACGTGCATGATGAAGGCAAATTCTTTGCCGATCCCTGCATGGAAAGACAGCCGGAACAAAGAGTTGCAACAAAATGAGAAACTTTTCTGATATGTTGGGACAACAGAACCAGATTCCATTACACAATTTTAAGTGACCAATAAGGTAATGCAAAGGGAGAAAAGTACATGTGTTTGAACTATTTTTCCAAAGAAGCTTTGAATATAAGAGCCTCCAGAAATATCAGTCCTGTTGAAGAATGTAAGTAAACCCCTCAAGTAACCATGTAAAGTAAAAGGATCTAAGGACCTTCCACGCAAGCTTACCCATGAATAAAATAACCAGCGTCAGAGACACATTTTACTCTGGCACTGGCAGGTAAGAGGGATGCGAATTTATCACAATGCAATATTGCAGCCAGTCCACCAGCAGAACAACCGGAAAGAATAGCCTGTCATACAAAAAACCAACAAGTTTGATGCGTGAAATAAAAGAATTTAACCATGGGGAAAAAAAAACTACTTCAGCTCATTTGTAGCATACATTTCTGGCTTTGTTCATTCCTTTTGCCAACAGGTCATCAATAACAGCTTGCCAGATCCTTTCTCCTCTAAAGTGAAGGTTAGTTTTCTGCTCCAGATGAACGAATTGATACAAATGTCCAATGTTTCAAGTTTTTCTACTAGAAAAGACAAGCTTGAGATAACATTACCGGATCAACTGTAGCAACATCGCCAGTAAAAGATGACCCATCACAGTATCTAATCTTGATTCTATTCCAGTTGTAAAAATCTACATATTTAAGCATAATTCAGTAAGAGATTATGTGCTAAGATTGAGGTAGATTGAATCTGAGGAGAGAGTAACGAACATGCTTACAAACCGAGATGTAAAACAACAAAATCACTATGTCATACCCGGATTTGAACTCTGCTTGCTTCCTAGTATGCCAGAGAATCCCATTGTTTTGTCCATTTTATTTGAAGAGCCCTTATAAGTGTTCTTACGGGAAAGACAAGTCTCAATATCTTCACACCAACCTCCTCCCTGCACAGATTATTCGTGACAAAGACATATCATTGAACTTAACAAGCCAAAACCAGCACATAACAGCATCAACTGGTATTCTGGGAACTTAAAAAATGGACTTCTCATCTCACTACTTTTTAATGAAACATTTTATAAACTTAGCAAGAAAAGCTTATCAAGGACTAGCAGAATTTACCTCCATGTGAACCAACCAGTTGTTAATCCCGGAACCAGATCCTCTTTCCAAGTGGTAACCCGGTGCACTCCCATCCAAGCAAACTGCAAAAATTCGCCACAGTTCAAGCGGATAAGACAGGGGAGAAGATAAAGAGAAGAAACATGAACAAATTAAATCAAGAATCATTTTGTAAGAGAAGTCTCTAACCGGCTCCTTTTGCTGTTGCAGTCTCAACTATAGTAATTGGTATGGTAGCAGCTTGTGTATTCAACAATATCAAAGCTATGCAAGCCAGCAGAACATACATCCACTGGCTTAATGGTGAATCATCCATTCTGCTCATGACAAAACTCTGAGTAGCATAAACAATGTGTTAATCACCGAAAATAAGAGAAAAAGGAGTGATCTAGGACCTAGGAAAACTGTACCTATGGAGTGAGTAAGTAGAGCTTTAGATCCGCTCACGCTTTCTCTTCACTTTTCAGACACAGAGAATGAGCAGAGCCACGAGTTTCAGATAATGTAGCTAGGCAGATGTGCATGTGCTTTGTAGAAATACGTTGGCAAAGCTTTTATACTGCGAGGGAAAACACATTAGTCTGCTACAATGTGCTTTCCAAAATACAGTCAAATAAACCATTGGTTCCAAGGACAAAAAATAGTAATATGCAGTTGGAGGATGAAAATGGATTTGTTACTGTTCAAAATGTTTGCCTTCACCGTTTGCTGTAAAGGTATGCTTTCCGTTCCATGTTGTCCTTTCTTGTCTCCGCGATGGCCAACGTTATTGTGAAGGTAGCATCTTAGCTTGACTTGTCTCCTTAGGAAGTAATAATTCAAGCAAGAATCTCACTCCATTTCCATGCTTTACAGCTTTGCTGATGACACAATTATTCGTTATATAGCTGTCGCTCATCATCAAAAGGCAACATGAGAGGAATCTCTCTCTCTCTCTCTCTCTCTCTCTCTTTCCATCTTTAAATCAGGCCAACGGGAGCTCCTTATTTTCTTTGTACATCAGTATTATAAGTTTAGAACTTATTAAACGAGAGATTAGACATATTGTTAAACTATGTGCGTAGACATTAGACATATTGTTAAAGGAAAAATTACCTATGTTAGACACCTAAACATACTAATAAACGCGTTAGTTAGATGACAGATTGGTCCACACCAAGGTACTAAAAGCACATTTAGTGTTAGTAGTAGCACTCGTTACAACTAAAATGGATGATAGCCCCGGTGTCAAGGAGCCGACCCCTCCATTGGGGGACGACCGGAGCACCAAGAAAAAAAGATTTCGACCTTCAGGGGAGGAGGCTTCTCACCATCTCCCTTAGTCCTTTCGGGACACCCTGTTAAAAAGACACAATCAGCAGGAACCGCAGGTGTTGGATGAAGACCAGGAAGTAGAGTTGTTGGAGGAAGACATGATAGTGAATACCGAGGGCCCTATCTCATCGGTAGAGTTTTCAACGAAAATTCACGCTCAACTGGAGAAACTATGGAGGAATGCCATTATCATGAAGCTGTTTGGGAGACGAATTGGATATGTAGCACTATGCTCCAAACTAAGGGCTTTATGAAAAACGGAAAGTGACTATAAGGTCATAGACCTAACCAATGATTTCTTCTTGATCAAGTTCGAAAGCGCCAATGATATGTAGTATGTCCTAACGGGAGGTCCCTGGACTGTACTAGGGCATTACCTTACCTTACAATCATGGACGTCGAACTTCAAGGGGGAGGAGCAGATTATTCGTAGTGTAGTTGCATGGATTCGACTGCCTAGCATTACACTCAAGTATTACCATAAGAGCATTAATTGGTTCAGGCATTAAGATAGATTATTCTATCGAATCTACATTTAGAGGCAAATACGCTCGTGTGGTTGTGGAAGTTAACCTTGGTAAGTCACTAGTGTCCCAAATTTTGGTTGATGGTGCACTCCTGAAGGTGGAGTATGAAGGATTACCCACAGTTTGTTTCCAATGTAGAAAGTATGGACACATGTCTACAACATGCGCAGTGAAACCAACCCAGAGGGAAGAGCAAGGCAACCTACATTCGGGAAATAAGGTGGATGGTCCGAACCTTGAGCAAAATGACATGTAGGTATCTCCGGTGTCGCAGACGCAACACCTGTATGGCCCATTGCTAATTGCATCGCAAAAGAGAAGACCTCGACAAAGGCCAATGACGAGGTCATCAGGAGTGTTGCAGAAGAGTGGTAGTAAGATTTGAGGACACAAGTCTCGATTTGATGTGATTGCCAATGCTAATGAAGATCCTGGGGAAGGATCTAGGAGGACCTTCCACAGCCACCCATTACCATCTAGCATAACTCTCAATCCAATCAAAAGACCACACACCTACCCTCTACCAATAGAAATTGACAGCGACCCCATCATCCAACTTCCTCTGTAGATCCAATGCCTGAGGCCATAACAATATCTCCTTTATCTATTCCTTCATGTGACTTGGTGCATGCGATTCATCCTACCACAAACCCGACATCTCATGCAACTGATCAAAGACTGACTCGTCCCACCAATACGTTAAACCCTATAAACATTCAATTGTTATACTATCGCCTCCCACACAAAACCTACAGGCCCCCAATACGTAGCCTTGTGACAGCCCCTGCTTCACCCACCCATATATTATTGTTTTCCAGTTCTACTCATGTTCAGAGGGTGGATATAGAAGCCACTCCTCCCGAAGATCCAACTCTGTCACAATGACCTCATACGCCACCCTCTGATCGAGAGGTAGGGGATGTTAAGGATGTAGAAATGGTCGAGGATCAGGCTCCGGTAGGGGCCTCGAATGTTGATCCTACAACTAATACTGATATTGATAGGGGCCTCGAATGTTGATGCTGCAATTGATACTGATACCACAGACACTCTAGATATGGAGTCATAAGGGTCCAGATGATATGGAGTTTAGTTTTGTCATGTGGAACTGTCAAGGGGCGGCATCCCTCACATTTTAAAGGATTCTCCGCAGTGTATGTCAACGGTATCATCCGGATTTTTTTGTGGTACTAAAAATATGAGTGACAAGTGCTAAGGCAGATGACGTAACCAATGTAGCAGTTTTGATCAATCCCATATAATTAAATCTGTTGGGTTTACAAAAGGGATTTGGTTGTTGTGGAAGGAAAATATGCGTCTTCGGATTATAGAAAACAACTTTCTATATACTTATTTGATGGTGGAGTCAATTGAGTACCCGCTCTTTCTTACAGTTATATACGTCAGTCCACATCCTCAGGCTCGTAAATTCATGTTGCCAAATCTAAAGTGATTAGGGAATTAAATCACTAGATCATGGCTACTTAGTGGAGATTTCAACTATATTATACATGACTTTAAGAAGGTCGGGGATTCGTCCCGAATGGGTGCTTGTTGATTATTCCAACAATGGCTATTCAATACATGTTTGCTCGATCTTGGCTTTCAAGGCCCACAATTTACCTAGGTCAGAGGAAGGTCGCCAACGGTTGGATAGGGCGTGCAATGGATCCTTTCTAGATGCACACCCTACCACCACGATTACCCATCTTCATGTGTGGGATCTGATCATTGCCTAGTTATTACTAGCATAGTGCACAGGTGAAGATCCAGTCAATCCACAGGAAGGTTCAAGTTTCTCGCTCCTTGGTTGATGGATGGAAACTTTATAGAACTCTTATGAACAACTTGACCTAAAAATGGGGACTTCATAAACAACACAATCACTTTTGTTGAAGGTGTTACATGGTGGAATATTGAAGAGTTTGGTAATCTATTTCGACAGAAAGATAAGTTGTTGCATTGGCTGGGTTGCGTCCAACGAGCTTTAGACCTACACTCGATAGCCAATCTCATTCAGGCGAAAGCATAATTGAAGCGGGATTTGGAATGGGTGTTAGCTCAAGAAGAAGTGTACTGGAAATAAAAAGCTCAGGTCAACTACCTTACCCATAGAAATTGAAACACATTCTATTTTCACCGCGGGGTAATATAAAAACAAAGATCGTTGAGAGTGGATGCACTTAAGGACAATATAGGACAACTCCTTCATGACCCTACACTGTGAAGACAAATTGTAGAGTATTTTCACACTTTTTATACTGCAAATACACCTATCCACCTTTCTCAAGACTAGGTTAGTTGATTCCTAGGTGTAGTGGATATTGCATTGGCATAGATACAAGAGACAATCGCTGACGAAGAAATTCGAATTGCTATATTCAGCACGAAGCCAATGATGGCTCCTGGACCAAACGACTTCATTCCATTATTCTACCAAAAATGTTGGCATGTAGTTGGCCCCTCACTCTGCCATTTCATCAGGGAGATATTTCAAGCTTAAAAAAATACCAACATAGATGAATGAATCGTTCATTGTGCTTATCCTCAAGAAGGATTCAACCAACTCCATTCAACTATTTCAACCCATTAGTTTATGTAATGTTACCTACAAAACTATATCCAAAGTAATAGTCTCATTAGATAAGTGCAAACGAGCTTTGTGCTGGGATGAAAAATCACGGATAACATCATCCTTGCTCAAGAAATAATTCACTCTATGTGAAGTACTAATAAGCGTAAAGGATTTACGGAGATTAAAGTAGATCTGGAAAAAGCATATGATATGCTCTATTGGGATTTTTTTTACAAGAAATCCTACATGAAGCTAGACTTTCACTATAATTAATCGGCCTTATTATGGAGTGTGTAACATCCTCCCAAATGCGTGCTTTAATAAATGGTGAACCTTCGGATGCTTTTGTGCTGGGGCAGGGCCTTCGACAAGATGGACCTCTCTCGCTACACCTCTTTGTATTATGTATTGAGAAATTGTCACAAGATATTGTTCAAGCTGTAGAAGGGGGATCATGGTGTTCATTTCGTTTTAATAATCGGAGCCCTCCTATTTCATATCTATTTTTTGCGGACGACCTGTTATTATTTGCTGAGGCCTCAAAGGCACAAGTAAAGCTACTAAGGCAGTTGATAGAGGATTTTTGTGTCAAATCAAGTTAGCAAATAAATACTGCTAAAAAGTCATCTTTTATTCACATAATGTGTCTATAGTTGTAAAAACACAACTATCTGTAAACCTGGGATTTAAGACCACAAACGAGCTCGAACAATACTTGAGCATGCCAATATTGCATGGCTGAATTACGCGGAGAACATATGCGAGTATATCGAAAAAGTTCAAAAAAGGATTTCAGGGTGGACTGCGTCTAATCTTTCATTGGTTGGGAGGGTTACAATAGCAATAGCTGTATTATAGACTCTTCCTGTATATGCCATGTAAATGACCAAATTGCCTTATTATATTTGTGATAAAATTGAACAACATATCCGTCAATTTATTTGGGGCTCTTATACTACGACCCAAAGAATGAGTTTAGTAGCGTGGGACGAGGTGTGTAGAGGTAAAGTGATAGGCAACTTGGGAGTCCGGAAGCTTCATAAGATGAATGAAGCTTTCCTGATAAAGGCTGGATGGAAAGTAATCAATTCCACTCATAAGCTTTGGGTTCAAGCTTTAAGGGCAAAGTATGGCCTTCAAGAGGTAGTTTCCTGTGTGATAAAGAATAGGGGTTCCCCTTTTTGGAAAGTCATAAGCAATGTGTGGAACAAACTTATTGATGGTTTAGCCTGGACTATAGGCAATGGTCATCTAGTTCACTTCTGGACTGACCAGTGGTCCATCCAGGAGCATCCTCACATTACCTATGTGATCTCTGAGATACCAGAGCATATCTTGGATAAACTAGTAAGTGATTTTATCCATTCAGATGGTAGTTGGCAATGGCAACATTTTGCAATGTGATTACCTCCGGGTATTCTTATAAGTATTATTGCTGGTCCAAGGCCTACCTTTGGGGGTGGGATGGATAAGTTTTATTGGTGTCATTTAGCTAATGGTCAGTTTTCTGTTAGAACAGTGTATGACTAATTAAATGCAGCAAATGAGCACTCACGACATAGAGCATGGTCACGAATCTAGTAGTGGGGCCCCTGTGAGGATGCAAGTTTTTCTTTGGCTGGTAGCAAAACATCGCCTTCTCATGAAGAGGGAATTAGCTCATCGGCATGTAATCTAGGACATTCATTACACATGATGTGACAAGGGGAAGGAGATACTACTTCATGTTTTCAGGGATTGTCGATGGGCCAAATTGGTATGCAATCCATTGGTGCCTATGATGTATTGGTCTAAATTTTTCTCATTGGCATTTTATGCCAAGCTTTAGACGAATCTGCGTAACTTGTGGGAATTTTCAGGGTTTGATGATTGGGACATTTGTTTCGGGGTGACGATAAAGAGCTTATGGAAAGGTAGAAACATGCGTCTGTTTTAGCATCAGGAAGCACTCTAAGCAGTAAAAGTCTGCGACATCCTTACTCGGTTATCTGAAATTTGTTTCATACAGCAGATCAATTTTAATAGCCCGCATAGCTTACAGCTAGATCGGAGCATGCCATGGCAGCCCCCTATGCATGGCTTCTTGAAATTAAATATAGATGGAGCAGTTAACACATCAACTGGATTATCCACTGTGGGGGGATTGGTGCGAGATCACCAAGGTACTTGGATCATCGCTTTTGCTAGCAATGTTGGTAAAGGAGCCATTTTGACCATAGAGTTGATAGGTATTCTTCATGGATTGTAGTTTGCACGGAGTCAAGGTATCCAAAAAGTTTGGGTCGAAGTGACCATCACACAAATGGATTGTAGTTTGCTGAAAATGAAGGATTTCCGGTTTTCCTCCATTATAGTTTTCATCTATTTTTGATTCATTTTTCATTTCTTTTGCATATATGATTGCGTAAAAGTGGTATACATAAGGCTAGCTATGAAAAACGGGTCAAAACAGGTCAAAAAGAGCAAAAAATAGGTTTTAGGATCATCAAAAATTGTCCTCCTCGTCGAAGACAAAAGCACTGTCGGGCACGTGTACCGTAACCTGCCTGATATGGGATCGGGACAAATGTACTACACATGCCATATAGTGCAACACATGCGTACCTCATGGCCACGCGTAGCTTGATGTCGGCTAACGTCAGGCCACAACACTGTGTTGACGTTAACGCTACTGTGCATGGCGTCAGCACCTTAAAAAAAGAAAAAAGGAAAACTTTTAGAATTCTCATAGGGTGCCCCGGGTCCTTTTGGGTCAGTTTCCAAATCAAGGGAATTTTTTAAGCGTTTTTTTCAATTTTATGAATTTATTACATTGGTAATTGGATTCCGGAAAAGGTTTTAAAGCTTTTTAAAGCTAATTTTGAGAGCATTTTTGTGCTCCGAATTGCACATAAGGGGGACACTTAAGGTTTTGTGTCTCGTGTGGTAGGTTCAGTATTCGGAAAAGTATGATAATCACTCTCATTGAGAATTTTTAAATAAAAATCTCAAATAAAGTGTAAAGATAATGTTTTCAGTACCAGTGTGTGATTATTTAATTATGCATTTGGTTTTTTGCATTTATGACTGACTTTCACACACATTATGCCTATATAGAATGTGAGGATGACATAAAGATGTTTCCCTTGTATTTGTGGATTTTCTAGGGTATTGATGAGGATGTAGTCACCAAAGTGGCCTTTTAAGTCAGTATTTTAGATTGTTCTGCTCACATGTTGGGGGGATGTTTTTGAACTTATGTTTAATTATTCTGCCCAAAGGAGTTGGCCTTACATAGGATTTTAAGATGTACATAAAGGAATTAGATGGAGAAAAGTCGTTGCTTAAATGATCTATTCACCCAAAGGTGGTAGTGTCATAAGAGTTGATGGTTTATACTTTGATTGCCTTTGTGTAAAGGTCTAATTGAATATATTATATATTCAGCCCAAAGGTGTTTCATAATATGTATGGTCAGATTCTCTGTTTAGATATTGTTATTGTTGTTATCCTACATTTGAACTGATTTTTACATTTTCTTTTCTATCTTGCAGTCACGTTTTCTGTAAACAACAATGATGTTACGATTAAGACCTTAAATGGTTTCAATTTCAAGAAGTGGAAGAAGGATGTGGAGTTTGCCTTGGAGATAGCTGACATCAATATGGCATGTACATCGAGAGACCTTCTCTACTTACTAATATCAACTTAGAAGCTGATAAAGCAGCTATGGCGATCTGGGAGCGGTCAAATAGGATGTACTATTTGACCATCAAGAGGTTGATCCCAGATCATCTGTTGAGTGGATTACCAGATACTATCATAGCGAAGGAGTTCATGGATCGTATTTCCTAGAGATACAAGGTGTCTTCTTATACGGAGCAAAGCACCTTGATTAAGAAGCCATTCTTCATGAAGTACACAGGAGAAGGTGGAGTTCAAGAGTACATTATCAAGATGGTTCACCTTCATACTAAGCTGAAGGCACTTGATGTACTAATTTCTGATAACCTCACAGTGTATCAGGCACTAAACAGTCTCCCTCGAGAGTTTAAGATGTTGGCTACCTCCTATATCTCTCAAGATGAGGCTTGGGAAATCAATGCCTTGATTTCCCGGTATGCTGCAGTGGAGGAGAAGATTAAGAGTTCTCCTCATACAGCCATGTTTGCAGTTGTCAAAGGCAATGGGAAGGCTAAACCCTAACAGCCTAAGGGTAAGGATAAGAAACTCAAACCCTCTCTGAAGATTCAAACTGGATAGTCCATCATTGCTGAGGAGCCACATGACCTAAAGGGTATAAGGTGCTTCTTCTGTAAGAAGAAGGGGCATAGGAAGGTTAATTGCGAGAAGTACAAGTTGTGGAAGGTTAAGCAAGAACTGTCAGGTAACTCCTCGACCTATATGATTCATGAATCCAATTTAGCTATAACCACATCAAGTTCTTGGTAGTTAGATAGTGGAGCTTCTAACCATGTTGCTTCTACAATGCAAGGGTTCAGATCTAGGAGAGGTCGACTAAAGGAGAGGAGAAGCTGATGGTCGGCAACATTGAGGAGGTGGGTGTTTTCTATGTAGGAGATGTAGGTTTGAGCCTTGATACAGGTTTTGTATTAGTTTTACGAGATACATTTTATATGCCATCTTTTAGACGAAACTTGTTCTTTTTATCAATTTTGGATAAAGAGGGTTATCATTTTGTATTTGATACTTCGGTTGTAAATATTTCTATCAATACAAGACATATTAGAACTGCTTTCTTATCTTACGGATTATATAGAATGTATCTTACTCCTAACGAAATGTATACCTTTTCTTATGTTGTCGAACCTATTACTCAAAAGAGAGCCTTCATAAAGGAAATATCGTACATGTGGTGACATAAACGTCTTGGCCACATTTCCAGGGAGAGGGTTTAGAGATTAATAAAGGATAACATTCTCCCAACTCTGGACTTCAGTGATTTGGAAACATGTATTGATTGTTGTAGGGGAAGGTTGACCAAGATAAAGAAAAAAGGATCAACTCGTGGTTCTGATTTATTAGACCTTATACATACAGACATTAGTGGTTCTTATATGGTTATATTATGTAATGTTAGATATTTTCTGACATTTATAGACAATTATTCTTGCAAGAGTTATGTGTTGTTGCTTAAAGAAAAGTTTGAAGTTCTTGATAAATTCAAGATCTTTATGATTGAGTTTAAGAACTAGTTGTGAAAATTAATAAAGATTGTCAGATCTGATAGGAGAGGGGAATATTATGACAGACATAGAGTGGCAAGACAAGAAAATGAACCGTTTTTCAGGTATTTGGAATCAGTTGGAATAGTGGCTCAGTTCATTATGCCGAGTAGTCCTAAGCAAAATGGTGTAGTCGAAAGATACAATCGCACCGTAAAAGATATGATGGGTCAATGTAAAGCAAGACTAACCTACTCAAATACCTTTGGGCAAAGCCATCAAAACGACATTGTATATCTTGAATAGAGTCCCAAATAAGTCAGTATAAAAGATGTCTTTTGAACTCTAGGTTGGAAGGAAGCTAAGCTTTACACAGATTAATGTATAGGGCTACCCTATTAAGGTACAGTTATATAATTCTTATAAGAGCAAATTGTAACCTCATTCTACTATTTGCTATTTGATAAGTTATCCCAACCACTCTAAAGGCTATAGATTTTACTGTAGAGAAGGAGGGGTCAGAATAGTGGAATCGTAAATAGTTAAGTTTCTGGAATATGATGTCCATGATGAGGGGGGATCTTCACAATCTTCAGGAGATAGCAAGATGGATATTGCGATTATTTTGTATCCGTTTCTCATACAGTTAGGTCCGGTGGATGAAGGTCTAAGTACATACCTATGCAGGCCCAGGAACCTATATCTGGTCAGGAAGAGGTTTCTGAGGTACAAGAACCTATGCAATTGCATAGATCCACGAGAGAGAGGCGACCTGCTATCTCACCATATTACATAGTCTATTTGGGTGAGCAAGACTATGACATAGGACATATTGTGGATCCAGTTACTTTGGACCTTGTGTGGATTCACGATAGGAAACAATGAAGGATGAGATGCAATCTATGAGATATAATAAAGTATAAGAGTTTGTTGATTTACCTTAACATTGTAGACCAATCAGTTGCAAGTGGCTATTTAAGACCAATAAGGACACACAGGCTCAAGTTGAATGGTTTATGGCGTGTTTGGTTGCCAGGGGATTCACTCAGAGAGAAGGAGTTGACTTCAATGTTACCTTCTCTTCTGTATTCTCAAAGGATGCACTCAAAATGATTATGACAATAGTAGCTCATTATGACATGGAGCTACATAAGATGGACGTTAAGATTGCTTTCCTAAATGGTGACCTTTTTTAAGAGGTCTATATAGAGCAACCTGAAGGATTTCAGAATCAAGATGCAACTGACAAAGTTTGTAAGTTTACTAAATCAATATACGGCCTGAAATAAGCTTTCAGACAATGGTACCTAAAGTTTGAAGAAGTTTTGATCTCATTCAGCTTTGTAGAAAACTAGGTTAAAAGATGCTTATACTATAAGGTCAGGGGGAGCAAAGTTATCTTCCTGTTACTATACATAGATGATATCTTGCTCGCGTCAAATTATTTGACCATGTTGCATTAGGTAAAGCAACTTTTGGCCAAACACTTTGACATGAATAATTTAGGTGAAACGTCTTTTGTCCTTGGTATGCAGATTTATCGAGACAGATCTCAACACTCATTAAGCCTCTCACAAAGAGCATATATTGAGTGAGTACTACAAAGGTTTAATATGGCTGACTATAAACCTGTTGTAGCACATATCTCTCATAGTGAGAGATTATCTTTGACACAATGCCCAAAGAATGAAGTTGAGAGACAGGTTACGAGGAATGTCCCATACTCTAATGTAGTTGGTAGCCTGATGTATGCTCAGGTGTGCACTAGACCGGACATTGCATTTGTTATTAGACTACTGGGTCAATATCTGGCTAACTCAGGTGTAGACTATTGGAATGCAGTTAAACAAATGTTGAGATACTTAAAGGGTACCAAGGATTAGACGTTGACATACAGGAAAGTCAGTGATTTAAACCTCACAGGGTATACAGACTCCAACTTTTCTATGTGTTTAGATGATCGTAAATCCACTTGTTTATGTTGGCAGATGGTACAATATCGTGGAAGAGTATTAAACAGACGTTGATAACTTCCTTGACCATGCATGCAAAGTTTGTTGCATATTGTGGAGCTGTTACATAGGTGGTTTGACTCAGAAACTTGATCTCTGAGTTATTTGTGGTAGATTCGATAGCTAAACCCATTCAATTATATTGTAATAATTTTGCTGCAGTGTTGTTCAGTAACAACAACAAGAACATCACAGAGTCTAA
The DNA here is from genome assembly GCA_027478405.1 of Erythroxylum cassinoides. Taxonomy (NCBI): domain Eukaryota; kingdom Viridiplantae; phylum Streptophyta; class Magnoliopsida; order Malpighiales; family Erythroxylaceae; genus Erythroxylum; species Erythroxylum cassinoides. Next base: position 16,295,869 of record JANIPM010000005.1, read on the forward strand.
GCATTTAGATGTTAAATATTTAACCATAAAGGAGTTGATTCAAAAGGGTGACGTTAAAGTGGAGCACATCATAATTGAGGAGATGTTAGTTGATCTATTGACTAAGGGACTTCGCCCACTAGTGTTTGTTAAACATGTATCCATTATGGACGTGTTTAAGGCTTTAGACAGTAGTAGTTACGGATCATTGTATTTGCTCCTTAAAAATCTGTAAGTTTTGATATATTATAACATTATGAGTATTTATTAATATAGACGATCATCTTTTTATGCTCAATAATAACTGTTCTTGTGTATAGTCATAATACATATGAAAGTCTTAAGATTTGTGTTGATCTTAAACATTTTAAAGGTCATTGGCTATATATAAAGATTGACCTTGAACCTATGTCATTTTGACACATACAGTTTAATACGGATATCCATAAGTTTAACATAACATAGAAGGATATAAGTTTTCAATCCCATAAAGGTATTCTCTAATGCAGTTCAGTATTCAGTTGGAGAACATAAATGTTTTTCTCTAATGCTGTTTAGCATTCAGTGAGAGAAAAACAAATTTTCTTTAATGTTAATTAGCATTCGATGAGAGAAAACAGAATTTCTCTGCTGGAGTTTAGCATAAAATTGGAGAAATCGAGACCTAAAAATGAAGATAATACGTGTTAGATCATACAGGTATCATCCTAGTTTGTCACACTCTGTTTTTCATTCATGTTAGTGAGGTATTAGATATTCTTGATTATATTAGATCTGTGTCGTAAATGACACATGTGTTTAATATTTTTCGGTAGCGAAAGTCTTGCAGGACGAAATGTTATAATTTCATTATCTTTGGATCAAATGTTTTTAATTTTTTAAAACGTGGTACTAATACAGTAGCGTGACTTAACCGAGTTTTCAAACTATTTCTAAACTTGAGTCAAAACTGCGATTAATAATTATCCAAGGGGGAGAATGTTTGACAATTTTGTCCTTCCTCAAAAATTTAGACAAATATTAATTGTATTTTCGATTTTTCAATAACTTATCAGTTAAACTACGTAATTTGATCTAGAAAAAAGTAATAAAGTGATTCAATAAATGATCTAAATCAATTGGTCAAAGTCTAGTAGAAAAATAGATCCTGATTAGTGTGAACCATACCATATCGAGCTTGCGACGGGGAAGCTCGATATGAAAACTATATAAATGTTAAGGTCTCCTGCAGTTGCTCATATCATTCGTAAACATACGAATCTTCTGACTCGTTAAGAGCACTTATATTTTGAGAAAACTGTAGAAAGACGTTAACCATATGTTCGTGAACGTTTTTCGTGAAGGTTCCAGGAGATTGGAACTCGTTTTGTCCATGAAAATTACTTCAGAAGTTCAGATGGAACCAAAATTAGGCATTTTACATTTCCTTTTTTTTTAACTTTTTCATAAATGATCCTAGATACTCCCTCCGATTCATAATAAGTGTCGTTTTAGATACATTTTAATTATTCAAAATAAGTGTCATTCTTGACTTTGTATGCATGTTT
>JANIPM010000005.1:16298269-16314678 GCA_027478405.1 Erythroxylum cassinoides
TTACTCCATACTTTTGGGCCATGACTCTGAGGTGTCGCATGGAATTTGGAAGACCATTTAGAAGTGGCCGGGACCGCCACGTACCCGCTCATTTCTCTGGCTGCTCGAGCATGACCGGCTCCTCACGAATTAGCATAGGGTTCACCTACAATTCACTGCGGACAGCCGTTGCCCACACTATTCTTTCGATGAGTCTTCCCTTCACGCGCGTACGGGATTGTTCTAAAGCTCGTAGCGTTTGGACCATGCTGTACCCCCAACTCACTGCGTCCGTTTTTTTTACGCAGCCTCTTCGGGAATGGTTGCACATTAATCTCCACACCCGCAGCCGGGTCCGGAGCCATAATTGGGCGACCATTTTTGGGCTCACTTGTTGGTTCCTCTGGACTTAGAGGAACAAGTCGGTATTTAATACCCATTTTACTTGGCCCGCTTCCCTTGACGCTCTCATTTTGTCTTATGCAGATCTTCTCACAGTCGTCCGTGAGGCGCAGTTCCCCTGCCTGCCGACTCCAGCCCCATTCTGAGCTTCTCATCAGTTGGCCCAAATCACCACTGGGATTGATCAAATTAAACACTGATGGGGCCAACAACCGTACTACTTGCACAACTGTCGCCGGTGGCATTTTGCGCGACAGTGCCGACCATTGGCTGAGAGGATTCACTCAGAACCTGGGTTGGTGCGCTCCCCTGTCTGCAGAACTATGGGGCGTCTTCACCAGTCTCTCCCTCGCTTGACACCTGGGTTTTCGCCGCATCGAGCTAGAGGTGGACTCAGTCGCCATATACTCCCTGATCGCCTCACCTTCACGTCGCATACAGGCGGCCAATCCTATTGTCCTACTCTCCCGCAATTGGACTGCTGTTCATCGACATGTCTACCGAGAGAGCAACAGATGCACAGATTGGCTAGCCTCTCAGGCAGCCCACTTCACTGTTGGGGTTACTTTTTTTGACACTACACCCTCCGGGTACCATCACTTCCTCATTGAAGATCAGTCAGAGACCTGTATCCCACACACTTTTTTGTAATTAGCTCCGACTTTTCCTTTAAACCAAAAAAAAAAAAAAAGCAACCTTCTTGTCCCAGCCCCCGAGGAGTGGTCCAAATCCAATGCTTTTTAGATCGAACTTCCGCGTTGTCCCCTTTTGTGTAAATTACTTGCACTGATTTTACTGTCTAATTAATGCCTTGTTTCATGTGATGATGATGTTGGTCTTTTATGGTCAACTTAAAGTTAATGCACCGACCTCAGAGAAGAGATTGACTATGTTGGTCTTTTATGGGCAACTTAAAGCCAATGCACCAAGCTCAGCGAAGAGATTAACCTTTTTTTTATAAGAATATTCTTTTATGTATTTTCTTTACAGGGACCGAATCCCGATGTATGAAGAAATTGGAGATTGCACAAAGTTAGTTGCCCTTTGGGCATTCATTCATTTATTTTTGGTAGTTCTGAATAAATGCTCAACAAAGTAATGAAACAGTGGGGGCAAGTAGTACATAAGTCTTAAGTTCTAGACCCCATCGGAGTTTTGTACAGTAATGTTTTATGTATAGTTCAACAAGAATAGTTGGCATTCATTAGATTTTTCAAAAAAATATAATGTTGTTTGAGAAGAGAGCAACATAAACGCCCTTTTCCACAGACTATACCAACTATTCTTATCGAACCATATATAAAACATTACTGCACAACCTAACCAATCCTTAATAAGCCTATAACATGCACACAATCTCGATCGTGGTTCTCTTCCATCTATGTACACGATAAAAGCTCATATGATACCGTTAGTGTTCTTAATTCAAACATGTTTTTGTCTTTTCACAATCTCAAAACAAAAAATTTAACATTCATTTTAAACTGGGAATTATTAGTTGAATTACAGTACTAAATCTACGTTAAGAAGTAAAGGAGAACATGCTATTTTAGCTATGACTATTGTATATACATGTGTAAATGTGTTCAAAAACAAAAAAGAAAAAGGATAAGGAATTCGTATGTGCCGTGTAGCTACTCATGACGACGGCAACTGGTTTTTCTATCTCTGGAAAGTTGCACGCTTGGTTCACGCCACGTCTACGTGATTACTGCCAGTAAGCACCAAAATAACCACTTCACCCAACCCTTTTTCCCCAATGTCGTTGACCCGTTTCGAGTTCCGTTCTGCCAAAACAGAAGCAGTAACCATTTCAGTTTCAACTTTCTTTCCTTCTGCTGTTTGTTTCAAGTCAATGGGTATTTGCTGTTTCCTCTTTTAAAAACACTTAAGATAAGAAAACTTTCTTAATGGAGCTATCTTTCTAAAGTTTGCCAAGTCAACTGGAGATATGACCGTGGTACATCAGAAGTTTGCATTTATGGGAATCAGAAACAGGGCATATGTAAGAGTATGAAGGGAGAAAACATTTTTTTGCATAATTCAACAAAGCAACTGAGAACATGTTGCAGAGGGGTGCTTATGCTTCATTGGAGATTATATTTGAATGGTTGTTATTTATTTTCAACTAATCAATAAGCAAAATACAGCAGCAATGCTAAGGAACACCCAGCACACAAGTTTAGTGCAGTGGTGGCCTGGCCTTTGCTTATTAAAAAATCTTAATCAATTGGATCTTATTTTCTTTATTTGAGCTTGTTATGCCTATAATTGTTATCTAAAAATGATGTATATTGACGTAGAGAATTATACTTTGGGTTGATGTTGATGATCAATTACGCGATTTAGACAAGTGGGATTGCAAGGATAGGGACAATCTATCTGTTGAAAGGAAGTCCTGTCATAAAACCAATCGCCAACAGCCTTCGCAATTTTCTGCATTATGTACATTTCAAAGGAAAATCATGGACTTCTGTATGAATTGGAATAAACAAAGAAGAAGATCAAGAGAATCACAAAGGATCTAGGAGGAAAAGAGTTATAAGTCTCTTACTGTTTTCCTAAGCATTGGAGAATCAGCCATGAACCATGTTTCCTGTGTTTCAGTTTGGCAGTGGGCAAAACAAGAGTCTATATACAGTCCTCCAGCAGACGAGTTAGCTGATCTATACAATGCATGCAAAAAACGCAACCTAAAATCTGCAAGGAAATTTTCTGAATACTCAGAACTTGCAAGTGGACTAATACACAAGCTTGTGAACGCTCGTCCATGTAAAGAAAATAAGAAAGGTCAGTTATGCCATCATAATTCCTTCTGCTCATTTTTGCAGACGTTTATCTAAATTTTTAGTTGTTCCCATTGAAATTTATTGCATTTATTCATAACCTCTACTACGAAGATATTAGGCTCTGTCATTCATCCCGACAGAAACCTACATTGGAAACTAAAATATGATTGCACTTGGTGTTGCTTAAAGTGTTTATACAGGTTTTCTTACACTCACCTTGCATTGTTTGGAGTTGAATGGGAGAGCAGTTACTTATGTCAAACTTGCAGGCGTTCCAGGAACCATTAGGATCATCAACACCCGGTGCCAAAATATTCCTTATCTAAACAAAGTCATGATTTTAAAGGTTAAAAAGAAAAACGTAAACAGAAGCAACTCGCATGAAAGATGCACAAAACAAGTTCATTTTCTTAATTAACAGGTTTTTCTTTGGACTTCCTAGTACATGTGAAAAAATGGATCATGGAATTCTTTCTATATTTCATTTGTGTTTAAAGGGGCCGTTTTCCTGAGTATCTCTTTTTACTTCAAGGATATTCTTTCTTCTTGTCTGTAAATTTTACCATATATGTCTCTGGATTGAATCATAAAGCTATACGCTTAAGTGTTTCCTTTACTAAGCTAAAGAGGTCCAAACCTCATAGCAAGATTCTGTGAAATTAAACAAAAGTTCACTTTATCGAAAACAGAATTAACTGTGTATTCATCTAGCAGTGTGCCTACCTGCCACCAATCATATGCTGCATTGACTATAAACAATGGTGTTCGTATCTGTGGCACCACATACTGCGGGAAGAAACACTGGAGATTGAGGTGCTTATATTAGTTAAACTGGAGATGATATGACTAAAAAACAGTGGAGATGATAAGGTGAGAAGGAATATAGCATTCAACTCAACCAGACTTACAAGAGCTGGTTTCAATCTTGAGGTGCAGGATGCTGGCAAGTTCTTAGCTGATCCCTGAAGAGAAGATAAAAATACTGAATCAGCATTCTGTTCCTCAATAAGCAGAAATTACCTCTGGTATTTAGAAAGGTTCTATTATAGCTAATTGGTCACTTTTGCTGCAATAGTGGCAACAGTATGCATGATTACGAATCATAAGAAACAATGTCAGAACTTCTGCTATGTTTCTACAAGACAGCATACATGCAATGTAACCACTTCATTGAAGTAGGATTGTATGTGTGGTGCTCCAGAAATATCCTTCCTGTGATGAAAAAACATGCTGTTAGGCAGGCATTAAAATAAGTACGTAACTAGTTTCTGTAGTTAATGGTTTGCTTATGGGGTCCTATAAGGAGCTTACGTATTGATAAAATAACCAGCATCTGAAAGACATTTCACTTTAGTACCCATAGGTAGCAAAGCTCGGAAACTATCACAGTGCATGATGGAAGCCAATCCACCAGCTGAACAACCAGAAAGAAGAGCCTATGGAGACACATCCATACAAGTTATTCAGAAACATTTAGTAACTAGAAGTTAAAAAGTGGAAATGTGCGAATGAGTTGCATCCACAAGAAGCCAAAAAGTGGACAGATGTTGGAATAAATCTCACATTTTCTGCGTTTTTCATTCCTTTGGCTAATAAATCTTCAATCACAGCAAGCCAAATCCTTGCTCCTCTGAAGTGAAGATTAGTAGCCTGGTCAAATACTATCCGATTAAAAATAAAAATTCTGTAATCTTAAATAGGTTCCCACTAATCTGAAACAACTTACATGGTTTACCGCCTGAGTATCACCAGTAAATGATGATCCATCACAATATCTGATCTTAACTCTATTCCAGTTGTAGAAATCTACAAATTTATATAGGATATAAGAAATGGATAAAAGCCAAAATTCAACAAGGAATTCAGTACTTGATTATACCTGGATTAAAGTGTCCCCTGTTGTTCATAATCCCTGAGAAAGCAATTTCCTTGGCCATGCGTCTAGATGAGCCTAAACGACTATTCTTTCGAGCAAGGCAACTTGTTACATTGTTGCACCATCCCCCTCCCTAATAACACAACCAAAAGATGTAACACAACATGATACAGATTTGATATAAGATAATCCTGAGATTATCATTCCAGTTAACATTATATGAAATTAACCATGTCAAATCAATAAGACATTAAAGCTAAATGAGTTTTGAAACTCTGAATGCTTCCAACTCTTATTAATGATCTAAAGTAGCACTTGAAAACTTGGATCCAACAATTTCTTTTTCCGAAACTTTTTACCTGTCTTACATCTTTCAAAACACCAAAATACAACATTTTGTTATTGGTTTCTTTTTTTAGAGAAAAAAAGGATTTGGATTGCATAAGATTACAAACCTCAAAGTCAATCAACCAACTATTGATTCCTGTTCCAGAACCTCTATCTAAGTGGTAAGCTGGTGGACTACCATCCAAACAAACTGCAGATACATATCACAGTTCCAAAAGCATTAAAAGTTTGCAATTAATAGCAAGCATTTTCCTTTTCTTCTAATTATTGAGATTAATAACACTTAATTTCTTACCGGCTCCTTTTGCTACAGCACTTTTTACGTACGTAATGCCAACCAATCGGCCTTCAGTTTTCAGAAGCAACAGCAAACAAGCTAAAAAATTCAACCATCTGCCTGGTCTTGAATTTAGCATTCTGCGGTAGCAAAAAGTAATTACTCGATCAGCACAATAATTGAGAAAGAAAAACAAAAAATTACTGAAAAAGCAGAGAGTGGCGGTGAAAAGCATAGATTAGAAACATGAATTTTCCTGGCAGGTAATTATGCGGTACACACTTTACCAGTACAAGATGGAGCACTGATTCCCTATTTGCAGAGAATCTATGCATATTATTACCACAATGGCAGATCCATAAGCTACTGTTGTTATCATTGCATATTGAACAAAAAGGCCAAATCACATAATGGGGTGATCCGACAATTAAAAACTCAGCTCCAATGCACCGAGTCCATCAATAAAGTGATAACCATATAGTGCCACTATGAAGTTCCATTTTTTAATATGATTATTCTCAACAGCTCATGAATAAGAATATAAGACTCCTCAGGCTTCCTTCAATGGGAAACAAAGACAGAAAGAACAAATTGCCCACTTGGAAACACATTCTGCACATCAACAACCAGCATACAAATCTTAATGACAGGAGTACACGTCAACAAACAACAACAGAACACCCTGCAACAAGGGATCACTGCTCTAGCGGAATGCTTCACATTTCAGCTTCTTCCAACGAACACCAATCAGAGGAACAGAAAGAAGGAGATGGAGAAAGGAAAGTTCTTTGGTGAGCAAATCACATGCTCATGCTTACCTGTGGGATCAAAATCTGGAGATGGAAACGTTTGGAAGAGAATGTGAGTGACACCCAGTTCAGTTCATCGGCAGACAAGTTTAGAACAACGATGTGTACTGAAAAACGAAGGTCAGAAATCTACCGTTGTGTGTGCGTTTCTAAAAATGCCTTTGTTTTGGTGCGAAAAGAATAGAGAGAGAGAATCCAGCAGCCGACACACATTCGATGAAAAACACATACATGCGCACATTATAGGATTGGTTTGGTTTCATAATTTATAAGGGGCATGTCTCGGGTTACGGGTCAAATTTACCCGACCCTGGAACATAGCGGCTAAAAGCAAGTGACATTGAATAGTTATTATGGAAGTTAAAACTTTTCTCTTACAGCATAAAAGTTTTGATGATCTCATTAATTGTTGTCTAACTCCTATTTGTTAAAGCTGGTTTGGAGACAAGTGTGATTGGTCCTTGACGATTATGAAGTTGGATCCTGTAAAAGTTGAAAAACATACCAAATTTTCATTCTCATGAAATCTAAATTAAGATTGGAGCGCCAATCACGGTTTAAATGATATAATTATGTGTCCTAATGAAATTTTAGTCGTATATTTTTTTTTCTAGTCCTTAATATCCTTTTCTGAATAAAAAAAAATATAAGTTAGGACTTGGTGAGAATCATGATTGAGATTTGGTCATGCTATTACCAGAAGGCTTGGTTAGGTCATCCTTTACCAACAAGTCGTAAATTTGTCAACATGTTCGGCCACGACCATGCCTAACCCGAGACGACCACCTTTTACGTTTTGTAGTTTGTTTTGAAACAGTCCGTCTGTGACCTCTAGACCATACGGCATACGCACGAAAACAGTGCTGTTGGAGTTTAGTGGGACGGTTTTTTTTTTAAATGACAAAAAAAAACTAGAAAAATATGTCAAATCATGCTGATTAACTTAAATATATAGTTATAATTTGTTAGATGATTATATATAAATCATTTTGTGAATTATTACATACCCTCTAAACATTTAAAATATTGAAATCATAATTTTTAATGATGAATCAATTAGGTATATTATTAGTTTGTTTCGTAAGTTATATATAATATATGTGTTATTATGTTAACTTGCGGTATTTATTTAAAAGCTAATTATTTGTGTTAGTTTTCCCAATTAACGAAAAATGAGATTGGAAATAGCTAAGATGAAATAAATCTATTCCTAATTGTTGTATTTTGTTGTGTTAATTTAAAGATTTATTATTTACGAAAGATAATTATTGTAAGTTATTTAATAAAAAAGAGGGCTACAAAACAAACACAAAAACGTGATTTTGGCGGCAACGCCTCCAGCTAACCGTTGGGTGAGTCTTGAGTCCTACCGCTATAATTAAAAAACATTTGCATGGGCACAAGCCCTACACTCCTTTTTCGGCACAAGCCTTTCACTTCTTTTTCTTTCCCTTTTTCCTTTAATGGTTTCACAAGATAAGGAAAAGCCAACTTCACTTTATAAGCTTCTTCTTTGCATTAGATTCTAGGGCTTTCCCTTCAGTATGGTGGCACTTGTTCCTTTATATATATATTACCTTGATTTGATTTGTATCTATCTAACATTTGGTTTAATGGAATACATTTTTCTACAAAGAAGAGCTGCATTTCTTATATACATCACACACAAATTTATTGAAAAAGAAGTAAGTTTTATCATAACCTAATGGTATATCAACATCCATTCAACCACATGTTAAGTTTAATCCCGGAAATGATTTTAGTTCACATGGGTATAATTGATTGATCATTTGAATCTTAACACTAAAGAAGATGACAATTATGTTAAGGTTAAACCCATATATAGAATCAACGAAGCATACAACTACCATTTTAAATTTTGATAATGACCTTCCTAATCTAAAACCAATTGAGGGGCAGTGCACTGGCGTGCCTGGGCCGAAAATGCGTATGGAATTAAATGACATGGGATTGGCCTCGACAGGCAGTGTGTCACATCTGCAGTTATCCTATGAGCACTGTTTAGATAAACTTCAGACGCTAGCTAGCTAGCTGCCAATATGTCCGTTATTTATCTTTTCATTCGTGCTAATTTATGCATACACGTATCTCCATGGCGCAGATGAGTTGGTAAGGAGCTCTCTTGATTTAAGTGAGGTCGTGAGTTCGAGCCTTCCTCGTATATGCAGCCGTTTAAAACTTGGACCCAGAACTTTACCTCCTGCAAAGGACCTACCCGGCTCGAGCAAGAATTAGTCTGAATATAAATGACTTAAAAGTACCTTCTCATAATTAAGACCCTCCTAAAACACCTCTTGGACAACCAACCAAAAAAATTTATGCATACGCCTTAAGTCTCAAGTCACATCAAAGGGAAATAATTATATTAGCTTATCCTCAATTTGATTCCAGGGCTAAAGATCAACTTGTATTTGAATTTACGTTCACGCAATTTGCTTGATTAAAGAAATCAATGTCATAAGCGGGAAATTCAGGAGAAAAAGAAATATGTAGTTGTAAGGAAACTTGACTCAGATTACACAATGGGAGAGCATCTCAAAGTTTTTGAGGGCTGAAATAGTGGATTATGTGTAACTCCACTAGAGACCACCACCTTCGACACTAGGTTCCATTTTCAATAATTACAAGCTTTTATCAACTTTCTTGTAGGTTATGATTATGATCGACTTGATAAATCAGTAGCTAGTGGCTTATTCATAATTGGTAGGAAAGTATTTGGTACATCCGAATACATTAAAGTTGAAAATTAAATGCTTGAAACTCGGATAAAATCATTTGTAGACTTGCAGAACACATTTATACAAGAGAATTGGACGTTTTCAGACATTTAGCTGTGCTCCAATGCATGATTCAAAACTCAGCATCCCTTATTTGTTGAATGCCATGAATTCTAAAGCTTCAAAATACGATCCTATATTGTCTTTGTATCCCTTAATAAATGAGGTATGTAAGAAATTAAATAGAGAATATAATTATATGATATTATTTTTAGTAATTACTATTATTATTTATTGCAAGCGTTGTAGCAATCTAAGGAGTATGCCCTGAAGTGGATGTAAACTAATTGCAACCTTATTCACACAAGACACAAGTATATTGTTCTAAGGTAGGTTGGTGGAAAGTAGAAAGAGTCCTAACAAGATTTAGACCTAAAGAAAGAGGATGTCTCTGAAATACGTATACAACTAAGCCATATTGCATCACAGCTTTCTTAATTTGAGTTTGGGGCTAGGCGAGAGCCTTACGGAATCAATCTAGAAAAAAGAGATGTATAACTTAACGACAAAAAGGAAGCCGTCAAGAGTTTGGCAGCTACTGGCGGATTCTAAACTCTTTTGGACCAGCAGTTGCTTGAGGTCCCCCGACGAAAGAACCAATCCTTCCCACCTCTCTTTGTCTTTCATCTGCTTGGTCCCAGTTACAGAAGAGGCCTAACTGGTCTCCGACCTTCTCTTTCACGCAACCTTTCTGGCATTAATTGCTCTACAATGGAATTTGTTCAAGTTGTTACATGGGTCCCTTCCCGTAACATGCTTATCAATACTGGTACGAAGTATTAAAAATAGAGATATGATCAATATAACTTCATTTAGTTTAATGAGCCCGTTCTTCAAATTGTTAGCCAACTCATGATTTAGTATACTTATCTTCATTTGGGGCCAGCTCATGATTTAGTATACTTATCTTCATTTGGGTTACAAGCTGACAACGTAACGAATTTACCAATAGGTTGTGAGATAATCGGTTGAAAGTTGAAACAACGGTTTACCGAAAATGACCGGCAACGGGACATATATAGTTTGGATGCGACGCTCCTTATTTTTAATTTGATCATTCATGGAAAATAAGAAAATGATACCGTTTTGGAAATCTTGTAAACCGATTGCGTAGAGCAATAATTTTGATTTATAGACAAGAAGTCGTAGTCAATGGACCCAAGACGACGTCGAAAGATTGCCAAGTTATATTTTCGAATTTTGAGACTCGGAATAGTCATATCCAATCGTTGTATGGCATTAATGGAGTATGGAAGCTGCCTAATATAAAATGTGATATATGGTGGCCACATGGGTTGGCCTTTGTAGGTGGCGACAAAAACTGTTGTCTGGCATTTGTAGACTCCGTGATTCGTTTAATTCAAAAGTCTCGTTCGTTCTGCTTTAGAGCATTAGCTCAATTTCTGGTTAAGTTGGCGATTTTGAAAAGAAAGATGGTGACCATATTACACGCACTCTCTTATTATTTCTATTAAATTGACTCTAAATATCAAAGTTCAAACCGGCAAACTGACGGTGACTCGTTATGTTGACTTCAGAAGGAAATAATACTTCAAGGTTGAAACTTGTGAAATGAGCTACTAGAAGACTCGTTCATTATCTACAGTTTGACGTCGTTTCCACATTTATGATGCATGTCATTCAACATCGTCTTCCTTCATCTTCTGCATTCTGCTGCTGCTCCTTCAACTGGACTATGAGATGTACCAATTAGCCCAGTGATAGACATCGAAGAGATTTCTGGATTGATCTCTTCATCAAAGATGTCGTTGTCGTTCTTCCTTGTCTCCTTGTACTGATTATGCGGTTAAAACGTCACAATTATAACAGAGAGTCCCTTTATTGTATGGTCTATTTCATTAGGGGTAAGGCGTTTGAATGAGTCCCTTTATTGTATGGTCTATTTCATTAGGGGTAAGGCGTTTGAATAATCTTTAACTAGGATTTAGGAGTAGTTATAGGGCCCCCTCCCTTTTTGGTCCCCTAGTTTTATTGCCGTGAATGAATGGACTAAATCGGAGGAGACAACATTCCCATGAAAAACCAGGCTCATCTCTATCCAACTTCAAGAATCACTCGTGCACATCTTCATCTTGGTGTCTTAAGGTAGTGACTGCATCGGCTTGACGAAGCTAATGAGTTATTCTCGCCATCATCACATATTGAAATTTCCAGTGATTATATACTCTTGCTTCAACTTAGTTATTGGTTTAGGCTTAGACCTTGTAACGCTCCCTGCATCTCTTTGTCCTCAATGGGGACTGAAAGTTATTCTCAGTTCCACACAATATCTCTGTCTATCCCGAGTCCTGACACATTGTATGTGTTGAAGAAAAAGAACAAGACAGACGAAGAAGAACAAGACAAAAAGGGACACAATCACAAGTTCCAACAACAGATATGTTCAATAACAAACGCTAGCTGGAATAAGCAAGGATATAGAGTCGGTTACAACAGAAGGCATCTCAATCCTTCAATTTACTCTGTACCAAATAACAGGTGTATGATCAATATTGAACCACCAATTGTATAAATGTACAGATGAATGAATAATAGATATAATACGTATTCTACACACATATACTCTCTTTACATGGTATCAAAGCTATTATTCACAAACGTCAAAAATGGAAGAAAACTTTGGTTCATCATCATCCACCTTAAATGGAACATCATCATCCTCTCTTGATTTTTCTGCTCTAGTAAAAACTCTAAACTTCACTCTTCCTATCAAGCTTGACAGACAAAACTTTGTAAACTGGAGAGCTCAAATCCTTGCAGTCATAAGAGCTCTTCAGCCTGAGAACTTTATCAACACAACACCTCCTCTTTAGTTCGTCAATGTAGAAACAAACCAAGTTATCGAAAACTCAGAATACAAAGCACGAAGGAGAACAGATAACCTACTGCTATGCTGGTGATTTTCAACCATTGGAGAAAAAGTAATAGGACAGATAAATCACTCAAATTCATCCTATCAAGTTTGACAAATTTTAGAGAACCTTTATGCTCAAAACATTCATGGTTAGAGTTCTTCAACTAAGGCATCAACTTTTAACAATTAAAAATGGATCACTTACCATATCAGAATATATGCAGAAAGTTAAAACAATAGGTGACTCACTTCAAGTAGCGGGACATGCAATCACTGCGTATGAACTGATATTAAGCGCCCTAAATGGCCTTGGTCATGAATATGATCATGTTGCAGTTTATCTAACACATTATACGAAAACTTCAACCTTGAAAGAAGTGCAATACTCTCTTATGATGCATCAAACAAGAATAGAACAGCTGAACACAATCAATCATAAAGAAATCTCAACACCTACTACTAACTCTGCAACTTTCAATCAAAACAATCAACGAGGAAGAAGTGGATTTAGAGGAAGAGGAAATCATGGAAGAGGAGGCAGATAGAATGGAAACAGATTTTTTTTGTCAACTTTGCCACAAACCCAGACATGAAGCACTAAAATGTCACAAAATGTTTGATATCTCTTGGCAAGGTAACACTACTCAACCATGGAGACAAAACTCACTCACTCACCAGACATAGCACAATGCACAAAACTTTCCTCAATCCTATTTGACTCAAAATCAGCATAGATATCCATCATCAAAAGCAATCAATAACAACACATGGTTCATAGACAGTGGTGCTACAATTCATGTCACAGCAGACCTTAATAATCTGTCAATAAGTTTAAAGTACGGTGTAAAGGATCAACTCACTGTTGGTAATGATAATTCTCTTCCTATTGCAAATATTGGTTCATCCTACATACATTTCCTAGATAATACACACACACTTCTTGCATTAAAACAAATTCTGCATGTTCCAAGCATAACCAAAAATCTCTTGAGCATTTCTAAACCTACCAAAGATAACAAAATTTCTGTTCAGTTTACTAATGAAAGTCGTTTGTTTAAGGACAAAGCAACAGGGAAGATTCTGCTCAAGGGAGTGCTTCAGGATGGCCTCTACAGCCTCAAAGCCACTAAATCGACCAACAAAATTAGACCAGTCATGCAAAATATTCCGAGTCTAGTTTTTCCCAACAAAAAGCTTCTTCTTTAAAAGGTTGTCATTGTGAAGCAAACATAGCATAGAAGAATGTCAATATTTGGCATGCTAAATTAAGACACCCTTCTAGCAGTATCCTAAAATAAATTCTGAGTTCAATAAAGTCAATTTTAATCTCAAAGATTTGTCTCATTGTGCTGCTTGTAAGCAAGGAAAATTACATTAAACTACCTTTTTAAACTTATGACATAATTGCTTAAAATAATCTAGAAATCATATACTCAGACATTTGGAGACCCTCTCCATATCTCTCAACTACAGGACATAAATAATATCTTATCTTTGTTAACGCCTACACAAGATTCACTTGGTTTTATCCCCTAAAATCAAAATCTAACACTTTATCAGTCTTTGTCAAATTCAAGACTAATGTTAAACTTCAATTGAACAGAAAAATCAAAGTTCTACAAACTAACATGGGGGGTGAATATAGAGCTCTCTTACCTTACCTCTCAAAACATGGAATACAACCACGTTTCAGTTGTCCTTACACTCACCAACTGTGTTTCCGAAAGGAAACACCGACATATCACTAAAATGGGACTAACCCTTCTATCCCACACTCACATGCCACTCATCTATTGGTTAAAAGCCTTCTCTACAACCACTTATCTTATTAATAACCTCCCATCTCCTAGACTAAACAATCTCTCATCATTTGAAAAGCTGTATAACAAATTTCCAAACTATCTTCACATCAAAACTTTTGGCTGTAGTTGCTTTCCTTATCTTAGATATTACTCTCATCATAAATTCGAGTTTCATACCACAAAATGTGTCTTCCTTGGGTAAAGCTAAATGCATAAAGGTTACAAATGCTTAACTAATCAAGGAAAAATCATAATATCTCGTCATGTTGTATTCAACGAGGAAGAATTCCCATTTCCTCAACTTTTCCCTACACACTCAAATCATCCTACAGCCTCATTAAATCTTCCTACCTTCAATCTGACCTCAACTCTGAATGGTTCAAAGGTTGTCCCAACTCACTCTCCTGCTGCAGGATGTTCTCCCTCAACTGAATCCTAGAACAGATAGGTAAACTCTCAAAACCCTTACTTACCACCACACTGTACAACTTCTCTAAACAATCAAAATACTTCACGTAACCCCATTTTCTTAACCACACCAAACACTAAACCAAATCCTTCATTTCCACTCACACACAAAATATTATGGAGCAGATTAGTGGGATTCTATGAAAATGTCATCAAAGTGGAAATTAAGAATAATATAGAGGAGGCTCAAACCAAACCTCAAACTCTGGGGAGTCCTTGCACCTGTAGATACACACACAAAAAAAGGATACGAGGAACGAGATATCCAAGATTCCAAAGAAAGTAGGAAACATATAGAAGCTACTCTGAATTTTCTAAGCTATGATGTGTGTTTTTGCAAGAAGTTTAATGTAACATTTTGGTGCTTTTAAGTAGATCCGTTGTTTACACTTTTAAAAGGAAAAAATCCGTTTCCCTAATTTTCTACAAGGAAATTCTATAGATATTTCACTTCAGAGTAGCAGACTACTAACCGTGCACGTACAGAAACAGAATCACAGTGATTGGATATTATAACTCATATTGCTAATCAGTGTTGAATTTGAAAAGAAAACACGAACTCACAACATAGATAACAAAAAGCTAAAGAAAATAATAACATAACAAAGTGAATGAACAGATCACCGACGTCTGTACGACTATAATCCAAAACTCTTCCTAAAACTCAAAAGTAAAAGAACAGAAATATAAGAAGAAAAATGCCGTTAAAAGATCTAGGGAAGATATTGAGAACTTGAGCGTTCTATAAAAATTAAAAGAGAGCAGAGAGTAGATGCAAGGAAGACCGAAGATCAAAGATCAGCCAAGAATCTACGGTTTCAGAATACACAAATTCATTTCACGATGTTACTAATTCCAGCGCCTGTACTGTAGTAAAAGTAACAAACTAAACCACAAACACTGAAATCGGTAGCCCAGAAATCGGTTTCCGGTGAGTATAAGAGAGAAGGGAAAGGAAGGAACAACTGGAAGTCATAGGAATGGGTGGAATCGGAAGGTAGACAAGCACGGTCTGTGTCTCTGTGTGATTATTAAGATTACTCCGGAGAAAAACAATTCCTGTAGTTTGCCACTTACCAAACCACCCATATCCAATGAATTCCAGAAGCTTATCTCCCTATCCCAATACTCCCTTCACTTACAGACCCTCAAAGTCCCTTGTTTTAGCAGCTTATATCCAATTTTGTGACATGGGTTTTGGAGCTCGAACCGGTGGGTAGAGAAAAGATTGAACCTTGAAGATAAAGAGATGAGATTTCAGATTTGGTTAGCGGTGGAGTGGAGACTGGCTGGTGCCAGGTGGGCTTCACGTGGTATGTAATTGGGAACTGAAAAAGTCAAAAGAGACTTTGAGTGATTTTTTGAAAAAGAAAAAAGGTAAGATGAGATCTCGTGACGGATTTTAATTGCGCGTTGATTACGATGAAAAAAGGAGACTTTTGAGTTACATTGAAATTGGACGACAGTTACGGAGACGCCAACTTGCATCTTTTATATTAAAATAATATAACCTAAACGTACTTTTAATAAAAATTATATTAGATTCGAGTAAAAATTAATTTAAATATAAATAATTTAAAGATATTTTTTAATAATTGAGACCCTCTCTAAAAAAAAGTAATGTCCGTGACGATTCCCCTAAAAACTTTTTTAAAGTATCTTTTTTTTTCTAAAAGTCTTTTTAAAGATTCTCCTTGTGTAAGTGAGGTTATACAAACATACAGAAATCTTTAAATAAACTCTTCAAAATAATTTTTAATTAAAAAACATAATTATTTAATTCAGATTTTAACTAAACTAATTATAAATTAATTATTTAAATCAAATTTAGTTTATTTGAATTGGAGTTAAAAGTTGAGTTATACTATTATATTAGTCTCGATTAATATAGCGAGCGTTTTATTTTTATTCTTTAATCAAAATTTTAAAAGATTAAAATTTAAAAAATTCAATTTTAATATTACTTTTTAAAATTTTCTTAAATAA
>JANIPM010000005.1:16318291-16330424 GCA_027478405.1 Erythroxylum cassinoides
AGAAACTTTTTATGCTCATTTCTAGTCGAGTTAACTCCAAGCTTTGGAAACCTATCAAGGTTTCAGGTAATGGTCCTCCCGTTTCTCACCTCTTGTTTGCAGCTGATGTTCTTCTGCTTTCCTATGCTTCTATTAGAAGGTGCCGATTTGTGTTGAATGCCTTAAAGCAGATTTGTGCTTGCTCAGGTATGAAAATTAATGACCAGAAGTATAAAATTTTTATTTTACAGTGGCTTTGGGAAACTATCTAGGCGTTCCTCTTAATGGCACTAACAAGAAAATTGAATTCATGGCTGTTTTAGATAAGATTCAAGCTCGAATACAAGGTTGGAAGGCAAAATTTCTAAATAAAGCTGGGTGGTTAACACTGGTGCAATCTACCTTATCTATTATCCCTTTGTATACCATGCAAACTTATTGGTTTCCTACTCGTGTATGTGATACTATTGATAAGTTTTGCCATAATCTTCTGTGGAAATCCAAGGATGGGAAAGGCATTCATTTGTTGAATTGGGAGTGAATTTGTAGTCTCAAAGCTACGGGTGGTTTGGGTTTGCGGATGGCGCGTGATAACAACATTGCTATATTGGCCAAGCTAATTTGGTCTATTTTGAAGGCTGATGATAATCTTTGTTCCATTATTCTTCATGGTAAGTACTTGAAGAGTTCTCATATTTTTCATAGCGTTACTTCTTCTATTGCTTCCCTTAGCTGGAAAGCAATTAAGCATGCTATCCATTTCCTAAAGGATGGTTTTTCTTGGAGAGTGGGAAATGGTGAGAATATTTCCTTGTGGCTTGATAGTTGGGTAGGTGACATTACTTTGTGCAGACAAGTCTCTAGAATTGATCCTCGTGATAATCAATTTTGGTTAAGGACATGTTAGATTTACATGGCTAGAATAATCTCTCTCTTATCAATACGTCGATGGATCAGGATCTGCAGAACATCATTCTTACAGTTTCTATCTCACGAACAAGGGTGATTGATGATTCTTTGATTTAGGGTGAGAATGCCTCGGGGTTTTATTTGGTAAAGTCTGGTTATGAGTTTATTACTCGATTATCTTATCCTCCTGATCCCAGCAAGCATTGGTCGCGCATTTGGGAGCTGAATATTCCTTAAAAGTTTCTTTTTTCATTTGGCAGATCCATTGATAGCGCCTTCCAATGAATCTGTTACAGTATGAATGTGGTATGGCTACCTCTCTGTTTTTTCCTCGTTGTGTTAAGGGTTGGGAGAACAACCTTTATGCCTTACGTGACTGTTTATGGGTGAAGCAGGTCTGGAATGCTACTTTGGTAACCTGAATGCTTCTTTTTTCCATCTTGATATTAATGCTTGGATTGTTTCTTATGTGCTTAACACCACCTGTCCTCTTGAAAATATTATTAAATTCATTGTTAGAGCTTGGATTATTTGGTGTGCTAGAATTAAGGAGCTTTTTCAACATGACATTATGACGAATGTGTTTCTAATGTTTTTCATCTTAATTTGCTAACTTGGTACGTTTAGATATGTCAGCAAAAGAAAGTTTAAAGAAGTTGATCCACACACATTCAAATTAGTATTTGAACTAAAGGGTTTATACTTCAAAAGACCCTCTAGCATTATTTCACAACAATTACAAGCTAAAGCAGACAAAAAGAGAATATCATTTACACCATGATCATGGGAATAAGCTTCACATTCAAGTACAAATGAGGGAAACAACATAGAATAACAATGCATATGACTTTTTAATGTATGTCCCATTGGCTTTTTGATGTATATCCTGCTGACATATATGAAAATGATCATTTGATGATTGCGTTGTATAAATAAGCTATTCATACTCGACATATCTTTTTTGTTTGACCAATATGAACTACTAAATCGTGAGTTAACTCAATCAGTGTTATACATATACTTTGTGTTTAACTTCTTATTGCTTAATTCTCTAGTGTCTACAAGATTTACGGGGTAGTGTTCATTTTACTTATTTAGAGGATTTTGATTTTTGTAGTCTTTTGAAAGCCAACAAGAGATTGTGTGAGCAAGGCTTTCAATGGGAACCTAGTTTTTCTCCACTACATAATCAAAAATAATTCTTATATAATCCAACGTAGCAATTGTTCATTTTTAGGTTGTCTAAGCTACACTTATCCATAAGATTTAACAAAAAAAGAAGGGAAAATGAAGCAAAAGAAATTGGCCCCAAAACTTATCAAGCCCAAAATTGTAGTTTCGTGAGAACTACTTATGACAAAATAATCTAAATTTAGAATAATTGAAGTTGATAGAAGTCAAAAAAGAAATTCCAAAACTACAATTAGAAAGAAAATAAAAATTATTTTCGTTATCGAATAAAGCAATTACCTAAAGATATTGGCTAATTCAACCAAGAAATTAGTTTATAACAATAGACTATGTATTATGCTTCCACCTTCACTAAAAAAAATGATTATAATCTACATTGCATTATTTATATTTAACATAATTATATAAAATATATATTCAAGGCCATTTCCCTATGACATAGTTCAAAATAATAAGTACTTTAAGCACATCAAATCTTATTACATTATTCATTAATATAAACTTCATCTCTCTCTCTCTTTTTTTTTTCTCTTTTGCTAATAAATTTATGTCTTGCTTCATGAGATTTATTTGTTCTTCAAACTCCTTAGTTATGCTTGTTTTAGCATTGTTTGTTCCAACACTTCTTATTTTAGTCCCTTTTTTAATATTGAAATTTTCTTTCCTTAATTTTTGATTTACTTCAATGGCTCTTTTGAAAAATTTGTCATCATACTATTTAAAAAAAGTTGCATCTCCTAACTTGAAATATTGTACTTTATTATATAAACTTCAAACACAAGTTCTTAATATAATAACAAATATATTCTCACCCGATAATTGGGCATCCACCAAATCTTCAATTAGAATTATGATAAAGTCAGTCTAGTTGAGTAATACGATTTCTAACTCGGCTAGAGTGCCTATTAATAAAGATGCTATTCGAGTGTCACTTTCTAGTTACTGTGTGTACACATAGAAAAGAAAGAAAATGACAAAACCAATGGCGGGAGCAATTATACATAAGAAATAAACCTTATACTTATGGAGTTACTTAGACAAGTATTTTGGTGATGAAGATGACCTTGAAAAAGGATGCGTCATAAGAAAGAAAAGAAAGAAGAGTGTGTCACTGAAGAAACAAACAATTTTGTAGACACAAAATAACAAGTTCATGGAGAGACCGAAGTAAAGATTGATTGGCTCCTAGACGTGCATGCTCCATAGATTCCTAGAACTGTGTAACCTGTTGGAAGTCCCGGCCACTGGAATACAAGTAGAATGTTTTACCAGAAGAAGTTTTCATGGAAACTGGAGCAAATCCATTATATTCTCCTCTTGACTTGGCTAAACATATTTCAGACACATTCTTGAAAGATTCGTGTCTTTGGTTGTATGGTTGAGCTGCATAACTCTCAATAGGCATCCACTGCAAAAGTCAAAAGTAAGTGTACTGATTATCCAGGTTTAGTATTAAGTTGAGTTCATTTTTATGTACTGATTGTCAAGGTTTAATATTAAATGAGTACTACCTGGGCTGCCTCGACCTCTGACTCTTGCTTCTTGATGTCAAAGGATAGTGGTTGTAACACACAGACAAAAAATAAGTCTGATTTCCCAAAGAAAGTCTGGTGGGTTTGACTGTTTATAAACAACAAAAAATAAGTCTGATTATTTTCGAATTGAAACGAAGGAAGGATAGATTGCAAACTCAGCATTTGTTCAGATTTAATCATTCATATCATCGTAATGGAAAAGAAAACAATGTAAAAAAAATTAAGAAGTGAATATTACCTAAATGCCAAGACTTGCAGAAATTTTGTATCAATCTGGAACGAAATACAAGAAGTTAGTGATGATCGCATGAAAAAGAAATATCATATCATATTATGTGTAGGTTCCTTACTCCAGTCTCTTCTTTAACTTCTCGAATGGCAGCCATACAAAAATCCTCACCCTGTGAGAACAGAATTTTAGTCTCTGGAACCGGAGGCAACATAATATAATAGAAATAGACTGCTATCTTACTTGATTAACAACTCCTGTAGGCATCTTCCACACACCCTTACCTCTGAATTGTCCACCCTTTTCCTGAACCACAAGTACCTGCAGTCAAATGAACGATTCACTTTACAACCATTAAGGTCTACAAAGTTCCTGAGCTTCAGCGTTGTTGAACAACCAAACCTCTTTCTTAGCATTCATGACAAAAGCACCAATGCCTACTGTATGTGAAGCATTTCCTGGAAGCGTATCAGGAATAGTTTTGGGAAGCCAATGTACCAGCATCAAATAATCTGCCTCAGCATGGTGATACCTAAATCCTTCCTGCACAGTTAGTAGAAAGGGAAACATGATTATTGATACCACCCGAAATTTACTCATCTTGACTCGACACCCTCTCTCCAATAAGATATCTACATATGTACCTTCATTGTAGGTTCAACAAGATTGACAAGTTCTGAAGGCAATTTGATCCAAACACCCTTCTTCCCCTGTATGCATGTATGTATATATATATATATCATAAATTGCTTCAGAAACCTCAAAATACGTGAAAGATATATGAGAAGACATGATCCAGGAAAGAAAGTACTTGCTGCCTCCACTCCGACAATGAAGCTTTAAGCCTAAGGGCGTAGATTTTGGAGTCCATGGGTTCCTTCATCTCCACTTTAACTCCCCCGTAGAGATCATTATCTGCACTGAGTGGTTCTATTTCTTCATCTGCCTTTTCAATATCCATCTGTTTCTCAAGAGAAGAAGAACACGTTGGAGACGACATGGCTCTGCAATCTCAACAATCTGTTGCTTGGATCTGATCATGTTAGAAATGACAACCACAAATTAATTCCAATAGTCCACCTAACCCCAACTGAGATCTGCCACTAAGTGCCTTAAATATCCTAGCAAAATCATATATTGAAATTTTATCAGGAAGGTTGAGAAGCAGCAGGTAAAACTCCACTTTCATGCACATATCTAACTTTAAAAGTTCATTAATTACTTCAGCAAGCATCATCCCGGAAATGAAACCAACCACAACTTAATTCCAATCTACCTGATGAACGTCCATAACTACCTGAACTTAATTCTATCCAATAAATGCCTTAAAACATCTTATCAATAGCATATATTCAAGGGTTGCAAGACATTAATACAAAGCAAAAGAAAAAAAACTATCTTATCAATAGGGTATATTCAAGGATTAAAAGACAGCAATACAAAGTAAAAAACTTTCAAGCACATATCTGATTTAGCTGATCATTAAATTACTTAGCTTTGCAGTCATCATCAACAACTACCATCTAAGAAATGAAAAAAGAACACATGTTTATTACGCAGCACATATCAAAACTAATTTAAATAGGACTTAAACCTGTTAATATACGACGCAGGCAGGGGCCAGTACTGAAGGCATTGGCAACACGCACAGAAACCTCTTGATAGCTGAGAAATATTAAAACCTCATCAACGTTCACAAGAATCGAGCCGGTCGACCAAATATGGTGGGGAACACAGTTATTCAGAGTTCATAACGAGTTATTTAATATTATTCCGATTTAATATTATTTAATCGGAAGAGGGTGTCATTTCCATTGTTTTAATAAGAAATTGTTCCGGGTCCAACTGAAAATGGCTGACGAAAAGGACTGAATTATTATCAAAGTCGGAAAATTTCAATGGTTGCAGGTCTAAAGATAATCGTATGAAACCGTTTCAGTGAAAAAGCTGAAGATCAATGTATGAAACTACATTATTAAATTCTGTCAGACGATCTACTCCAAAAATAAGATAGTTTCCTGACGCTTGTTTTGTCATTTCCTATGCATTCAGAAAGTAGATAGTTTCCTGACGCTTTTGTCATTTCCTATACATTCAGAAAGTAGATAGTTTCCTGACGCTTGTTTTGTCATTTCCTATGCATTCAGAGCCCTGACGCTTCTGTCGATCGTTGATAGGCGCAATTGCTCATAATGAGTTTTGAAACTATTTTGTCTAGATTTGATTTTGCCTTTATTACTTCAGGTTAATTTTGGTAGTTAAACAATGAGGCCTAACCCATTGGGCAGGCTCGAGTTTATATTGTTAAGCCCAGCCAGTCCATCACTTTGTAAACTTTTCCCGAGTTGCGGCTTAGTCAAGCTATGGGAAGATAAAATTTTGGGCTTTGGCACAATAATATTTACTTTTACTTTACCCATGCCATGCGAATTTCCAAAATAATATTTCTTATTGAAATTATACATTGGTCTTTTAAATAGATTAGTTTTATCCTGAATTGATAATTGATTTTATATAATTAAAAGATCGCATTTTTCATTATATATACATGACATTATCACATTTATCATATTTTTCATGAGCTGCGGCATAATATTCATTGTGATGTATTCATGGCTATGGGTTATAAGATAAATTATGACTATTCGTGCTACGAAATGGCACTTACATGTTCTAAAAACACACTAATCAGATCTACTTCTTTCTTAGTATCAGAATTGAAGAATATCTCTAATCAAAGTCGTTTTTAACTATCCCATAAATCTAGTTAGCATTCCGAATTAGGGCACTGATAAGAGAATAGGAAATTAGTTAATTAAGATATTGATTACATGTCATCATCAAACATTTGCTGGAAGATGAGACAGTAACAAATAACATTAACGATCTTACCTACACGGTGATGAGTTTTAAGGATAGATGATACATGTTACCATGGAAGTTTGGGTTACTTGGACGAACATGTTAATATGTTTTTATGGTTGGGGATGGATTGACCGGAATTGCAAAATAGGGATCAACTAACGTTACTTCACATTTATTTTCAAACGGGTCACAGCAGAACTCATTGTAGAAAGCTCTTGCCTTCATCAAAATATACCAAAACCTCAGAAAGTGAGCAAGTTCTCGTGCCCAGTTTTGGATTCGCTGTCTTTTCCGGTTCAGCTTACAATTCATGGCCGCTTGATCTCTACTTTCTTGGCGCCTTTTACGCGGTAGCTTGGACCTTTGAATCCAGACAGAAGAGAGCTATCAGTTGTTTTTGGAGAATTCGTTTGTTCTCTAAGTACGGCAAGGCTCAAAAGTTGGGTGGCCTTTGAAGATAGCTCTTATTTCCTCATCAAGGTTGGGACGGGAAATGGTCTTCATGGGATTAAATAGAAGGTAAGAGCTGCGTGTGTGTGCTATCAACTGCACTGTGCCTGCCCTCTTACACGTGACCACATTTTTCCGGCAGGAATCCATTGTCATTTTCACGTTTTAGTTATCAGAAGTTATGCTTCAAAATCATCCTAGTTACTGTTGTTAGTCCTGAGCTTTTTATATATTGATATTGCCATGGAATTGGAAAGTGCTCGCAAAGGTTTTAATTTCATTAATTTCTAATTATTAATAATTGCAGATTATATAAAGTAAGGATGATATACGTATAAATAAAAAGAAAAACTATAATAAATTGTTTTAACTATTTAAATTATAATCATATGATTTATGATTTAAAATTTTACAGTATAACCTCTTGCATTTAATTAACATGACCTATATTTAGGTTTGCACAAATAATTAATATTTTTTTTCTTTATTTTAAGTCTCATGTTGGTGATGCATACTTCAATACACATCGTCATTCATAATCGCCAATATGTATTGATACATATAAACAATAATTATTGTGATTAGTCAGTCGATCATAATAAGATGATCCTCAGAAACTATTTTAATTTTTTAAAAAGAGACGGAAAAATCGAAGTATATGCAAACTTAATGATTCCGTAGACTCACCAGAATTCAAAGCTTAATAGAATCCCACTGTTTGGGCTTCATGCTTTGGATCTTTTCACGAGAGTCTTGAGTCAATTCTTCTTCTCGTTTTCAGTGACACTAGCTACCGTATACCGAGGCAAGTGAGATGTTATTTGAAGGTGCTGACCATACGTAAATTAGGAATGCCGGTTCGATTGGTCGGTGTGATTACGGGAAAATGGCCCCTCAAATTCTCTGGTCCACTTAGTATCAATCCTGTCAACTCATATTAATCATCCATTTATGTAGGTAGGTTAGCACAGGTAGGTAGGTTGGCACAGAGTTGATACAAAATTAGTAGAACAGAGTATCACATCCCGGAAAATGGAGGGGCCTGACTTGTTGATTATACCCGAATTGGCGTGCCATCCCTGTTTAAAGTGAACGGAATCTTACTTTCTCCCCATCTTACCTAGGATTAACCATATTGTAAATTAGAGCTTTAGAACCACGCATCAAGCCACTAATCCTTATCCCGGTTTAACCGAAAGTAACTCCATAGAAACAAGAAAAGCCATGTTAATTGGAGTTGAGATTTCCTCGTTTGTGTTGTGGGATTTAGAACTGGTGCTTCTCGATTGTATAGGGTAGCATAAGCTTGTTGCATGATGTCACCTGTCATACTATTTATATAGGAGTATTATTTCAGATTTCAGAGTTAGTAACAAATAACACAATCAGATTTCCTAACTTGTCAACCTTTCTAAAACAGAGAGCTTGAAATGAAAAAAAAAAAAAACAAAGGATGATCCACGTCTTGATATTTCATATTTTTCCGCGTGTGTATATATATATATATATATATTTGTTTCATAGAAATGTTTAGGTCAAGCCGTTACAAATGCAACAGGCATGGGTGGGCGTGATTGCTTGAAAGAGTACACATTAAAAAGTAGATTATTGATTATGTTTATACTTCAGAAATACCTTATTTATTAATTAGAAATAAGATTATATATTTATTCTAATTGTGTATTAGTTAGATTTTTAATATTCCTCTTTTTAATAATGTTAATATGATGAAATTGTGAACTAAGTATTCCGATCAATTTTAATATCTTGAAAGATGTTTCTACAACATTGAAGTCTTGCCTTTCTCCCTCTCTCTTTTTTAATCTACAGTAAGATAATAATATCATCTAGACTCCAATACCATTTGAACGAATATGTGAACATGGATGGTCCTTAATTTTCAAGGGCAATTAAGAATACTATATAAGTGAAAGGAAAAGGACATACAGAATGGAAACATATGATGGAAACAGGAGGGCCCTGTGACATCCCACTAAAATGGGGCTGAGTACAGGCATCTTCTTGTCATTTGGGTCTTCGAGATGTTTCTGGTCTTGTCTTTATCCTCGTTAGTACTCACACGTTAGGATGCTTCATCACACTCAGGCTTCCAACATATGATTAGCCTGAGGTTTCTCTTTATCACATTCACGATAGGTTTTCAACAACGTAATTGTGAGTGAAACTTCTGTTGCTTAAGTGAATCTAATACTAAAACGGACTGCAGCAATCTTAAGGGGTTTGAAGTTGTGCTTGCATGTGTACAGTTCTTCTGTTCTAATAAAGAAAACACAATTCTTTTTGTTCTCCATGAGTAATTAACCAGTTAGAGAATTTTTTGTTGATCGATGTGCAAATTTATAACAACGAAGGAACTTGTGGTTTTGGCTTTCAGGAATACCTTAAGAGAGGTGTTCCCACCATATGGAGTTGGCCGTATTCTTGAAAGGCTTTTCAATGCAAGCAATTCTCAACGATCGAATCAAGTACAAAAATGCAGATGTTAATTGCAGGAACTGTTCAATGAAAATGAAATTACAAGAACCAAGGAAAGTGGTTTACCACCATGCAAATCCAACCCCAAACTAGGATCTTGGGTGACAGTCCATGTTAGAGTTCACAGACGTCCAGTATGGCTACCTTGTTACGATTTCACTCCAGTTACCAGCTTTGCCTTCGACATCCCCTTTATTAGGCCCTTCGTCTCCTAATTCTTTCTATTCTACCTTCCAATAATCTCTAACATCTTAATGTTGAATATTAAATTATACGATTTGAACTCAAAACATTTAAAAAAGAAAATTTAAAATAAGTTAATAAATCAAGTTTAATCTCAAAAAATAAGAGCCATATTTGGAATTTTTTGTAAAACTACTTAAATTATTGATGTGAAATTGATTAAAAAAATATAACATGACATTAAAGTAGATAAAAAATTTTAGAAATTAGAAAAAGATTTAAGATATATATAAAAATAAAAAAATCTAATTTAACTCAAAAATTTTAAAATATCTTAAATGCATATTTTATTTACAAAGAATTTATAATTTTTGATAGAGTGGAAAGAAATAATGATTATAGAATATCTATTTATGACACCTCTTTCAAACAAGCTCTAACATATGGTTTGACTAATTAAATATTAATAAAAATTAGTGCTTTGGACTATTCTTTTATTACTATAAATATAATTAAATATTTTTTCACTAACATTTAGTTTAATATATGAGCCTTACGTAATTTATTATAGTTAATCATTAGTTATTAAAATCATTTTATATGTAAACAATAAATATGATATTCTACAATCATAATTTTTACTTTATAATATTTTATATTAATATGAAAAGAAATGATTTTATATTATATAATTATAGAGAAAGTTGAATGTAATTGAATATTGTTTAGTTTAAAGTAAGCGTAAAAAACATTAATTTTTTAGTTTCGTTAGTTCTATCAAATATTAAAATTTTGAAGTAAATCCTTATATTAATTTTCTTCTTTTAACTATCCTTGAAATGTTGTTACGGGACATGTGACAATATCATATAAGTAAACATGGATTCATGTTTATTAATAAATTTTAAAAAAATCTAATCCAAAGTAAGACCCGCTTCCATTTAAACGCAGTGTCTGGAGCTCTTCTCCAATGCTCATCGCCCACCGTTTTAACTTAAAGCGCACCGTTTTGAAGTAGCGAACCAATAATCTACATTGTTCTTCCTTCTTTCTCAATTCCTAATTCTCTTCTTCTTCTTCAGATGATTTCAGTTTGGTCAGATTCAGTCACACCTAATTATTCTTCAAACAATTTCAAACATCCGTAAATCCCTAATTATTTCTTCTTCTCCCACACATCGTTTCTAATGTTAGAAGCAACTCGCACGCTTTTCAAATTTCTAGTAAACAAGAAGTCGACAATTCATCATGGTAGGTCTATTTTTGTCTAGCTTTTATGTTTTTATGTTTGTGGTATCCTAAATCAACATGTTTGCTTATAACTATATGTTCTAGTCTCATATGCTTGTTGAGGTATTGCATGCATATTGTGGTCCCCTAAGTTAAGATTTATTTGCAAAGACTGGATGTTAGCAATGAATGTGTTAACAAAGTTCTCCATATTTAAAAAGATGATACTTGGCATTGAAGCCTTGAGATGTTCTTTTTATGGGGATACATAATCATGTTTAAACTATTATTCATTTTCGTCAGCTTTGCTCATTAAGTCCAAAACATTGTTTAAACTATTTTCGACTTTTTTGAACATTTCTGCTTCATTTTTCTCTACTCTTAGCTAATACGTGTAAATGTACACTTCAATGTTATGTACATATTCTTTCAATGCAAACAATTTCTCTTGAGAGAAGAAAATATACTTCTCTATACTTAAAGTTTTGAGAGTTGGATGTAGACAGTTAGTCCCATTAGTGTTCCAACTTTTGCACTAAGAAATGGATAGAATGTCAAATGGAATAGTATCATGTTAACTGTATTTTCAAAATTTCAAATAGACTAAAAAATGAAACATAAAATTCGCTGCACTAATATCATGCAATCGTAGAGCTGATCATACTTTTATTGCAAGATTAGGATAACTAAGTACTACTTACTCCCATTAATAAGTAATTAGCTTCCAACCAACCATTATAAGAACTAAATAACCCAAAACTGAAACAAGTCAAATGTGAATCAAAACAAAGACATTAAAAATGGATTGGATATATCAAAATGCAAAGTTAACCACTTGAATCGCCAAAACAACAGTTATCTCATATATAGAGTTTTAGTTGTGACTTTTGAATTGATTTCAGTTATGTCTTTTGTTTGTTTTCTGTCTAAATGAATAATAAATAAGATAATTCAACTTGTTGAAGATTAAGACACCTTGAAATACACAAAATTCTCCAAATCATTGTTGGTACAACAAGTTCAATTACTATTTTATTTGTAAAATGTCTTCAGTTGAATGCCTTCG
>JANIPM010000005.1:16375468-16386081 GCA_027478405.1 Erythroxylum cassinoides
AGAATATATGGTTGGTAAGAGCTTTGGCAGGTAAAATCATCTCCATTCTCATCAAAATCCTGGAGGAAAATTCTCAGTCTTAGAAAGGATTTCAAAGATTGTACTTTTAGTAAAACTAGTAACAGTAAAGTGTGATAATCAAAAGTTTTCTTAAATTATTTTCATATTGTCTATTCTGCTTATGTTATTAACTAACAAAGACAACAATGTGGCAATTAAGATCAACAAGATTATGAAAGCTACTAAATCACACTTGAAGTTTCCACAATCATTCCTACTCTCTGCTCCTTTTTTAGCACAAACACCGAACAACGACATCACCACTTATGTCTTTTTAACTCTTTCTCCAATCAGACATACTCTTTCCTTTTCTTTCTTGTCCGAACCTTTGTCTAGCCATATTTAAGCTACCGTTTTAGCTTCTACTTGCAACAAACATGGATAATGGAATGGAAAACCTAACCTAGTAGAAACCCAAGTCAAGAGTATGAGAGAGATTCAAACAATACCCAAAACCTTGATAGAGATTCAAGAAAGAAAGTGCAGAAGAAAATAGATGACGAACTCGAAAACCTAACCCAGTAGAAAAGAAGAGAGAAATATACAATTATATCGACAAAAAAAAATGAAGAAGAAAGAAAGCAACAAAATTACTAGTACTACTTCTTAGTTTCAAGTGTTTTGCAAGGATTAGTTTCTGGAGAGATAGCAGCAGTCCATTCATTCGCAATAAGGAGAGAATACAGAATAGAGAGTAATTCGGTGGAGTGCCATTCACGGCAGAATCCACGCCAAAATTAGAGAGTACTGATTGTCATTCATCTGAATTACAAGAAGAATAGAGTATTACTGAAAACTAAGGAATTAAAATATTATTTGTTTAATGATAGTATCTTACCAAACACTTGCAATCATTCTATACCCATATGTCTTTTCCCACACCTACTAAACAAGCATATCCTTAAAGCTATTTCAATAACACCGGAGCTTTTCGGGCCTAAGAGCGTTGGCGTTAACCACATCATTATTTTCACCAATCCACTGGCCAGAACATGTCTACTGATCTGTGGCATGCATAGGGGAACATGACTTATTTTGTGGGGTTACCTTTATCAGTTTTCGGCTTTGCTTCTAGTCTTCTGTTTTTCCCAAGGATCAAAGTGTCTTATCATTAGTTTGAAAGGAAACGTATTACGGCTTCACTGTACTAAGAGCACAACTTAAAGAATTCAATATGTACAAGTAGAACTACAATAAGGATCCTTTGTATATTGAGCGCATACAATTCGAGGGAGATGTTCTTTTGATCTAATTCAGTGTCTGATTCCAATTATAAATCAAGTTAGTGAGGGGACTGACTTCTTTTAGCACAGGTTTTCAAGTTGTAAATTGATCGTACTGCAGCCTGCAGAAAGTTGATAAGAGTCAAAAGTTTTCCATTTTAATATTTATTTAACTATGATTTGTCAACGAAAATTAAAAGCAAATCCCTGTCAAAATTTAATTGAAAAACCTGCATATCAATTATAAGGAGTTGAAAACTAGAAGTTGATGGGTGTTGAGCAAATTTCAAAACGCTTCAAAACATCATGGAGTGAAGAAATTGCTACATTGCATTCTTTTTCACTTGCTCGTGACAGAACTCTCATATGTGATAGACAACGCTAGAAAGGCAATGTGACCGATTTCTTTTGAGTGCTTCCCTGTTTCTCTGAAGTATTACTTATTAGGTGTATAATTACTAATCGAACAGGGAGCTTGAAATTGAAATACTCAAGAATAGAGTCCTGAACCGTGTGATTTGACACTAATACTGATATCATTCTCATGCCAGAAGAGAGTTTCAGCATTGCAGTTGACTTTTTCGAAAACATATGCTGACGTAAAGCGACAATTTGTAGTACAAAAGAATTGGAGTTGTCAACCTCACTTGTACAACCTTAGTCCTTATTGGGTTGCCTTGTTTAGAGTACGAACATTACTGTTTTCAAGAGAGAAAAACCGAAAGAAAATAACAAATAATGCTCTGCTTCACTTAACCTACTTATCAGGATCCGTTCTATGTACAGAACCCCAAACAGAATGAGGGAATGAATAAGAATCTACAAGTGACGGATAGTTGCAAAACGTTTGATTCTTGATGCAAAGGAACAACCTCTCGTAAGCCAAAGCCATTTTTCTGGCTGTAAACATGGAAGTGGCATATTCTCTGCATGCCTTCCCTCTCTGTGCTAATCTTTCTGGTCCTTCCATAACCACTGCCTCTAACGCCTCCAACAAAGACTCTACATTGGGAGAGAACATGTAACCAAACTCATCATCAACCACAATAGTGCCCTTAATACTAGGAAACCTTGAAGCCATAAGAGGTTTCCCGCTCATCATTGCCTCCATAAGAGTAAGATCAAGCCCCTGTGGCCTAAGAGTTGGATTCACAAAAATGTCAATGGAATTATAAAATGCCCTCAATTCAGATGGACTCATAGACCCCAAAACTAGCACTTGGTGGCCTAAATCCTTGTATCTTTGCTGCCATGGTCCCGACCCAGCCACAACTAAGTATACATCAGGGTGTTTTGTAATCAGCTGTCCAAAGGCTTCATAAAGTAAAGGATGCCCTTTGTCCTTCACTAGTCTACCAGCCACACCAAGCACTAAACTTGCATTAACAGGCACACCAACTTTGGACCTGAACTCTCTTCCTAATTTCACATCTTCTCTGAAATCATTCTCATCCACTCCATTGACAATTACATGTACTCTTCTCCCTGGAATTTGGTACACATCCCTAAGCATCTCTCCACAACTATCGCTTATAGCAACATGGTGAGCATAATTCTTGAAGAACCTTATCTCGTTAAGGACTTTTGGCACAACCCCTTGTAGACTTCTGTTAAAAGCAGGCGAAATAGGTTCGTTGGGTTTACGAGTCAAGTCTTGGTATATGTCTGACTGCAAGCTCTCAAGGGCTATACCATGCCAAGAAACTGCAAGGTTTGGAACATTACGAGCCAACCAATGAGGTAGTGCTACACTTTCTGAATGAACCACGTCAAAGGGCTCTCGCCGATTTTCCTCTTCGAATTGCTCCCAAGCTTTGTTATATCTCCACCTACCAGCTTCGCCTTCGTGACAGTGAATTCTGATCGACGAAACGACATCACTGGCATCGTTCACCGGTGAACTATATCTGTCTAAAGGAGACGTGAATACATGCACTCGATGTCCACGACGAGCTAGAACAGTATGCAGAGTATAGGCATGGCGTTCCATGCCACCAGGTGTTGTGCCAATAGGCCATTTACGTGAAAAGACTGCAACTTTGAGCCCGATTGGAGGTGGAAGATCGTCATCTAAAGGAAGACGGTTCCAAGCAAACTGGGCACTACGTAGATCGCCGGACCAGGGCTTGTTGGCATGGTGAGCAAAAGTGGTGCATATGGTGGTGGTGGTTGGTGTGTGGAGGAGGAAAAGTGCAGGGATGGTGAAGAGAACAATGAAGAAAAGGGTTGTGCATAGGTTGGACTGGGAGGGGAGATGTGGCTTTTTTGGTTTGCTGTTGAAAGCCATATGATCAAACCTGTGTTGTGGCGTGGAAGATGGGCATTTCAAGTATGTGTGCTGTGTACCTTCATTTTGGTGGGTTACAGTGCTTTGAAGTTATAAGCTTGTATTGAAAAAAGTTGAGGAAAGTGGGGAGGGTTTGGAGGGTGGGCACGCACCTAAGCAAGTGAACATTTTGATGGAAAGTGCGTTTATCACGCACGCCACCAAGGAAAAAGAGGATTCTTTGTGATTTGTCTTATGGGCCATTGATTATTTTAAGCATTTGTAGTCATCTTAAAAATGTTTCGGTATTATGTGAATTTTAAGTTTCCATAGTCCCTTGCTTTCTTTCTCTCCTGCTATTTGAATTTTATAACTATAGCATTGCAAGAAAGATTGATTTCTTTCTTGTTTTCATATTGGAGAGCCTCAATAATTAACTTGGTTATAATTATCTTTTTGCTCGTTGGTTAAAGTTACTTTCGCCATGTTAGTACCTCCTCTTATCCAATGATAGATGGATTAAATCCCAATTAAGATCTCACCTTTTGTTTCTTAATTTCATTCTCTTTTACGTCCTTATTTCAAGTTTCTTGCACAAGCCAACAAAGTCAACTCAGTTGAGTTAGGCAATCTACACAAATGGGTTCCAATTGAGAGGGGAAGTCAAACATTTTGGGTTGTTTTGAAGTAAGAGGTATCACTTTTTATTTTGGTGCGGACCAAAGCAAAAGCAACACGTTCTCTTAACCAATAAATGCACGTCTTGAACAATTTGTGATACATCCTACAAAGCTGTTTGCCCAACAAATGAAGTCATTAATTGCTTAGTATTAAAGCAGATTAGACTTTGCTCTCCTCCTCTATATAGCCTTTTTTTTGGTAAGATTAGGCAAATGCATGTGTGGTAAGCTGATATTAGTGAACGGTCACATGGATGGGCTTACAGTTGAAGTAATTGTCCTAATTCAATGGTACATTTCATATTGAGCGATGATATTGCCAAGGAAAGAAATGGTATACGATGCTTTGACATACAACTTAGTTCAATTATTCAAAAGAAGGATATCCACTTATCCAAATGGAAAGGATTCACTGATGGTGGAATTTTTTCGCAATTTCAGTCCACTGATACCTCTTCATTTTTCCATTTTCCTTTTTTTTTCACATTTGAAAACATTACTGATCCACTAGGTTCAGGACAACTTTAGGTTAATCTTTTTGTTTAATGTTCAAGCCATACAGTGCCTCATGTTTTCCTTTATTAAAAAAATTACTACATCAATTAATCATTTGACTTGTGCCACAATTAGGAAATAATGAGTAAAAATGTTTGCATCCTTGGACGAAATTTCAGTGACTAATTATTCAATGAGTAACAGTAAGAGTTTCCTTATTTAAAAAAAAAAAAAGTGAATTGCATGCGGCAAAGAATGCCACGAACCCAATGTTGAACAAATTACAGTAATCTTTTTTATTTTTCTGGGAAATTTATGCAAAAATACCAAAAATTACGTTAGTTTTTGTGAAATAAGTTGCCCACACACAAACAGGACACTAGAACAAACTGATAATAAGATGACATACAGCAAGTGAAGCAATTTGGTTTTTATCAGAAAAATCAATTTGAAGAGATTGATGAAAAGAAGATTTTATGGAAGAAGTGAGAAACTCTTATTCATAAGAAAAATGAATATTACATCAATCAAGAAATTAACACTGGTCTTTATACGCACGGTAGATGAAGAGAACCAGCTAAGTTAGTTAAGCCGAGTCAGCTAAAAAATTGATGAACAAATATAACCGACTAAATTAACAAACTCATCAAACAAAAATGTCCCTAAACTTCACATTCTAGAACACATAATGGATCCTGGATATTATTTACGTTAATGCACCCCGTCAAGAGTGTTGAGAACTCCCATCTTGGGAAGAAGAATATGAAATTAAGAGACAGATAAGGCTTTAGTAAACAAGTCAACCAACTAAAGTTTAGAATAAACATTCAGTAACTTGATGATTCTAGCTTGTGCCTCCTCTCTAATAAGATACAAATTAATTCTATATGCTTGGTACGCTAATGAAAATTAGGATTAGCAGCAATATGCAATGCAGCTTGATTGTCGCAAAAGAGTAAAGCTGGTTGTGAAAACTTAACATGCAAATCAGTAAGCAAAGTCATTAAACATACTATCTCACAAGTAACATTAGCTAATTAGTGATATTCAACTTCTGTAGATGAACGAGAAACAATGTGCTACTTCATGGATTTTCAGGAAATTAAGGAGTCAGCAATAAACACACAAAAACCACCGATACTCCATCGCGTGTTAGGATAAGCAACCCAATCAACATCTAGAAACCTTTTAATCTTTAATTCTGAAGTAGTGGGGTAGAAAAGTCCTTGTCCAACTGTGCTTTTGATATATTGCAAAACTTTATGAGCTGCTTTCATGTGTGTATCTTTAGGAGAAGCCAAGAATTGACTTGTTGATAGTAAACGTCAAATCTGGTCGAGTGATGGTAGGATAAAGCAGCCTACCAATCAACCTTCTGTAGCTAGATGGATCATCTAGGGTTCACCTTCTTCAGCAGATAATTTGATATCAGGGCTTATGGGCACTATGCTTGGCTTACAAACAAGCATGCTTGGATTGGATAAGAGTTGAAGTATATAAGGCCTTTGATTAAGGAAAACCCCTTTATATGATCTAACTATCTCCAAGTCGAGAAAGCATTTTAATGCCCCTAAATTCTTGAGCTTAAATTTACTGTTAGGAAACCTCTTAAGCTCATTAACTGCTTGTTGATCATTGCTTGTAATAATGATATCATCTATATAAACTAACAAGATATGATTCATTAGGCAGGTTTAGAGCAATACTTAATTTTATTTATGTAAGGTTAGTAGAAAAGTATGCCAAATTGAAAAGCGCTCATAGTAATTGAAAGCCTTAGTCAATGAAGGTCATATAAAAGATGTCCTCTGTGTCATTGTTTCATGATTATATATAATTGTTTCATATGGATGAAGTTAACTCTTTAACAATATAGGTAAACATAATGAAAAATTTCAATCCAATAATTGATTATATAGTAAGTGAAGAAATAATTCAAATAAAATGAACCAAAAACTCTGTGAAAGTAAGATGTGATGTTTAGAATAACTTAGTAAAGATTAAACAAGTGAAGGAGTTTATAAGGAAGAGTGCAATTGTAATAAGTTGTTTAAAGAAGGCTCTAAAGGTGGAACCTTGCATTTAAAATGGTTTATCAATTTTGAAGTTATAAAAATGGTATTAGGAGGTCAAATATTTTTTAAGCCTAATCTATTAAAAGGAAAAAAAAATTGAAATGTTTGTCATAAGCTATAATCTTAAAGATTAAAGAATTTGCTTAAGAATACAATTGTAAGGAATGATTATCCACTCTTAAATATGGATCATATAAACTTTAGGTTATTTATTACATGAACTTAGTCACATTTTAAAGTGTTAACTTAATATCCCATTAAGAAGGACACCATCAAGATTTATGATGCACAATATAATTCGACATTAAATATGTTTTCAATTAATCATGAGCGAGTTGCAATCACATTAGACATATATATAACTATAAATTAAAAGAAGGATTATATGGTTGTGACAGCGCATTACATTAACAATAATTGAAATTATAATGCACATGATTATTAGTGGATAATAATAAATTCATCATTAAAATTTTTCATTGGACATTTTAATATCTTTAAGCTTTTTTGGTTTTCCTTGACCCAATTAGGCTTTATCTATTAAAGCCCGATTAGACTCAGGCTCAATTTAGGCTCATTTAAACTTCAGACGATCATGGGACAAAATAAAAAAAGTTAGGCTTATGTTTAGGTTCGGCTCAGTTTGACCCATTTCACTATCATTAATATGACTAACATGGTGGTTGGCCCATCCACATCAGCATATATGTTGAATCCTTACTGAATAAAGTGTTATATTTTTAATTTAAATATGATTAAAAATAAAAATTAACTAACCACTTATTTATCACTAGGGAAAATTATTATGATATCTGAAAATTTTAATTTAACAAATATTTTATTTATTAAAAATTCAAGTGTTATCTAACATGAATGAGCTCATCTTATTTAATGGTCGATGCTAGTAAGATTAACAGTAAGAATCAATGATGCACTAAATTTACAATAAGTTGAAACTTTTGACATTTGATTAATATACTTTCTATACTTCTAACTAATATTATAAATTAAGTAAAGTTATGTATTTATATAACTTATTCCAATTTATATTTACTCTCTTCTTGTGTACGTACTGTGAGCAAATTAGTCCTTTCTTCATATAATGATATTTGTTTTCTAATACAAAATAAGTGAATATAATCGCTCAATTATCATACGTAATATTTTGAAAATCCAACCAAACATGAAACTAATAAGATAATAGAGTTAAAGTTTAAAAATTTAATCGATATTAGATCTTTAAGTCAGAATAAAAATAAAAAATTATAAAACAAATATTTCATTGAGATAAAAACAAAACATTAATATTATAATCAATGAGCCTAACTCATATAAAAAATGGAGGAAATGCCAACAAAGAGAAGAAGCAGTACTGATACATAAAGTGGAAGGCTAATGCAACAAAGTTCCCAAATGCAGTTTATCACGGTCTTGACAAAGAAGACTGGGGTTCGACCTAAAAAGAACTACGGATAGATACTCGACCATAAGAGCTAAGTAATCGACCACAAGAGCTAAGTAAACAGAAGAAATGTTATAATAGGCAAGTGAGCAAATTGAAGATGAAGATTCCAGTTCCATTTAAACATGTTTCTTCTACGTCTGTAGGAATGCAAGTACTACAAGGCTTCCAAATCCAATTGTCAATAAGTTGATGGAGAACCAAGTTTCGAGCTTATTGAATGGGTTGTAATTAGCTTCAGACTTGTTTCTTGTCCAATTTAAAATATGCATAATGTTGCAATATTGAAAGTAGACGAGCACAAGTGTTATGTATGTCCTACGTCCAATTGGTTAGTCATAGATTTTGAGACATAATTAATTAAAGATATTATTTATCTTTATGTATTATATTAATTATATTTAATATTTTAATACTAAAGGTAAAATCGATTAAATAATTATTATGCAATCAAGATAATGAGATTTAAATTGCATTTGTATGTTATTCCAAATTTGCTTCTAGTTGTAACTCATTCATATCATAAAAAATTATTAGGACTAGGTTGATAAAGTCTAATAAATAGAGGTTCATAGATTTTAGTAAGATGAATAGTAATTTATAGACTCAAATGGATTCACATTAGCTACTTGTTAGAGAGAAAGCTAGTTTGGTATGAATGGATCGACTTTTGAAAGGGAGGCGTTGGAAATTTATAAGTAGATTAATCTTATATAGGAAAGAGATATAAAGATAAAGTAATTTATATACAAAAATAATACTCGTAACATTAATATAAAATATATTCAGATTGAAGATACCTTGAGTTTGTTCAACAAGTTTTATAATAAACAAAACTTTAATTTTATTCTTAAATAATGGGAGGAAACAATCACAATTTTTATATGTACTTAATACTTTAACAAGAGCTCTAATTTTCAATGCTTAAAGATAGATTTACCTTTTTATGCTTAATCTCATCGAAGTGTTGCAATGTTCTTAATACTTAATTTCTACTTAGATTTAAACCCTTTAAGCTTTTCGAAATTTTAAATTAATATTCAATTTAATACATATGATTGTATCATATAAAGTCATTAGTGAATATGATTAAATATAAGTATTCATCTTTTTATGAATTGTTATTACATCCAACATATAACATGTGTAAGATTAACAATTTAATATCATCATCATCATTTCACCAAAAGTTGATTTAGTTATTCTTCAACTTAATAAGTTTCATACGTTTTGTAATTAAAAGGATATAAATATTCTTATATGTAACTCTATGATTCTCATTATATTGATTTACCCAATATGGGTTAAAAGAATAGTCTTACTTATTTAACATTTTATTCTTGCCACTTATATTAAGCATAAGTCTCATTTGATTTAACACATACAAACTATTTGCATAAATTTATATAAATTATTTTACTCAACAATCTATTTCTTATCATGCTTTAACGTTGTAATAATGTTGAATCCATATTTAGTATCAAATAGTCAAAAGCATGAATTATAAATATATATGATCTCTGTCATATTATGTATAGGCAAATAACAACTATTATTATACTATAACTAATGCCTTCAGTTTATACTTTTAATAGGTTAAATTGAGTGAAACAATTTTATTAAGCATTATACTTTTTAACTCTACATTAAGTAACTATTTGCATTATGCTATCTAGATATTGAAATCCATCTTACTTGTTGTCACTGAAGTTTATGAAACATTAATCAACTCAAAATATCATCACAGTATGTCATCTATATAATTACTTTAATTTCTCTATTAGACTTAGATCCCATTTAAATTTATTTGATCTCGAATTTGCTTGACAAATTAGCTAAACTTAAATTAGATGCAAATAATTATATCAATCACATCTTATGTGGCTTATAGATTCATTAGTTGATAACTCTTTAACAAAATATATCTTATATATCATTTATAACCCTGCCACTAAATTCATATCATCATAAGTTTGTTCATCCAAATTATACAAATCTCTAGTTTACGAAACCATTTACTTTTTTCATAAGAAAAAAACATAATATGTGCTAGTTTTACCATTCGATGAATATCGTGTCTTGATGAAACTACATCTAAGAACACTTTAAAAATAACATATAGACATAAATTGAGTCTCATAATTATAATCTCATCATTATTTCAATTGAATGAGGGGTATGAGACACGTGCTCATACGAGAGACATGTCAAGCTTCTATCATGGCTAATGCTTGTACATCAAGTGCAAATAACCCCTTTTTATTTTTATTTTTAAGTCTTTAATTTAATTAAATTAGTTTAAAATTGTTTAAATTCCGTATACATCTAGAACAGTGGTTCTAGTTTCAATCG
>JANIPM010000005.1:16641848-16672129 GCA_027478405.1 Erythroxylum cassinoides
TCTTCACGTAATAGCTTATTGTTACTTATAACCGTGGAGAACTGAAACATTAAATGCATTTGTACGTTAGTTGAATTTGATATATATGTAGCCATACTTACGTTAAGTGCATTTGCCTGTGAATCCTGTTGAATTTGATATATATGTAGTCATACTTACGTTAAATGCATTTGCTTGTGAATACTGTTGAAGTGGCGTATTACCTGAAGTTGAAGCCGAAATCAAGGAATGTGTAAATAATTTATTGTAGTGGTTTTGCTACCAGGTTTTCACATATAGTGAAAATTTAATTTGTGGACAAGTTTAGACACCAAATATTTTTTAGAATTATTATGGTTATCACATGTTTATTTTAAATTATCTTTAGCATTTAATACTTTGTAAAAATTGTTGTGATTGATGTCACTTATATGTTATTACATCTAGTGATGGTAGGCTTGAACAATATGAATGATTACAATGATTGTATGGAAGTAAATGAAAAAGATGAGGTATGGAATGATACTATAGAGATGTATTTAATCTCCTTGATGGTTGAAGAAGCGAAGAAGGAAAATCGAACGACTATTACCTTTTCCAAATTTGGT
Source organism: Erythroxylum cassinoides (assembly GCA_027478405.1). Classification (NCBI taxonomy): domain Eukaryota; kingdom Viridiplantae; phylum Streptophyta; class Magnoliopsida; order Malpighiales; family Erythroxylaceae; genus Erythroxylum; species Erythroxylum cassinoides. The sequence continues at coordinate 16,642,436 of JANIPM010000005.1, forward strand.
TGAAAGAATATTAAAGCAGGGCTTCAAACAAAATTCAATAAGGAGTATACTGATATTTAATTGAAGAATAAGTATAATAGATTAAGGGTCAGATTGAAGAATTTCAAGAACTTATTCAAAGAAACAGGAATTGGTTACAGCTCTTTTACTAATGAAGTTAATGCTACAAATGAATGTTTGGAAAATCTATTTAAGGTAAAATATGTCTTTTGTTTTATTAATATATCATATTATATAATATTCATTCTCATTTATCTTTTTCATCATTATAGGTGCATAAAATGGCTCATAGATTCAAGAAAAAAGGGTGTAAGGAATTTTTAAACTTGTGTCATATTTTTAGAGATACTACTGCAACTGATGTCCACGCACATCCATCAACTAACTCTCCATCAAATAGTATAGAAGAGGAACATGGAAATCATATTGATGAAGATTACTTGTATAATAGAAAAAAGGATTAAGATAAAAGTTCTCCATCTAAGAGAAAGAAGTCTCCTAAGAATAAAAAGGCAAAGAAGATACATTCTAACATTGTAAAAGAAGCCTTACTTATACTTAGTGAACATTCAAGAAGGAATAATGATTTAATTGAGAAAAAAACTAAGTGAAACATCATCCACTGAAGACAATATATCTCAAGAGTCTAACATAATGATGGAATGTTTGAATTTTTTAAATGAAATGGGTGTTAACGGTATGCAGTATAAAAAATTGTGAAGGCTTTACATGATTCTCCACTTTATAGGGATAATTTTTTGAAGATGACACAAATAAAGAGGCTGGATTGGATTATATCGCTTTAGTTATATTTTCATGTTATTGTACATCAAATTCTTATTTATTTGACACTTTTATATTAAGCACTATTTCATATGTTGAACATTTTAAGTTTATGCTTTGTAAGAATATTTGACTTAATTTTAAGTTTATCTTTTGTACGAAATTTTTTTTACATTTGATTAAATATACTTGATTGAATATTTTATTAATTATTTAATGTTGACATTGTAGACACGTGGATTTCTTATCAAATTTCGAATTAGATTCTGATGATAAACTAAAGAAGGTAATCATTATATCTGTAGTTGGGGGAGAGAACCACTATTTTCATTTACAAAAGCAACCATGTGGAACTTTTGCTCTACTAGGTCATTATTGGATATTAGAACTTTTGAATGGGAATCCCACAAGGATTTACGAAAACTTAAGAATGAAAAAGATAATCTTCTTGAGCTTATGTGATGAGTTGAAGAGTTTAGGAGGCTTAAAGGTAACAAATCATTTGACTGTGGAGGAACAAGTAGTAATTTTCTTGATGACTATAGGACATAGTGAGACAACTAGAGTCAATGCAGAACGCTTCCAATATTCAATCTAGACAATTTCGAAGTACTTTCGAAAAGTCTTATAAGCAGTTAATTGTCTTACAAAAAAAGTCATTACTCCACCATTTTTTACTAAAACACCTCCTGACATTGAACATAATTCAAAATTCTTTCCATATTTTCAGATACATTCATATATTTAATTAATATTTTAATTACGTGCTTAAGATTAAAATTTATTTTAATATATTTTTTAATTTAAGGACTATATAGGAGCAATAGATAGTATACATATTGAGGCACATATTCCAACCGATGAACAGATACCATAGAGGGGCAAAAAAATTAATCTAACCTAAAATATTATGTGTTGTTGCTCATTTGACATTAATTTTACATATGTAATGACTGGATGAGAAGGTACTGCAAATGACTCTCAAGTTCTTTTGGAAATAGTGACAAATCCAACAAATCAATTTCTTATACCTTTACAAAGTATTATATTATTTTAAATAAACATTGTAATTATGATTCATTTTTAATATCTTTTGATAATATTATGTTTTTTCTATGTTAGGTAAGTACTATTTGGTTGAGTCGGATTACACTAATATGCCTAGGTTTCTTTTACTATATCGAAGTGAAAGATATCGTTTGCGAGATTATAGAGATAGAGGAAGACCTCATGGTTTACAGGAATTGTTTAACTATAGGCATTATTCATTAAAAAATGTTATTGAAAGATGTTTTGGCGCTCTAAAAGGAAGATTTCCTATACTTAAAAACATGCCGATTTATGATATGAAGAAACAAAAATATATCGTTATTACTTGTTGTGTTATACACAACTATATTAGAATGTATGGACAAAACGATAAATTATTTGAAAGTTGTGGCAAAAATGAATAACAAATTAAAGAAAGTGAAAATGAAGATGCAAGTTCTTAAGTGGAGTATAATATCACTCCAGCATAACTTCAAGATATGTCTTGGAAGCGAAATGAAATTGCTAGACACACATGGAGTGATTTTATTATTTCTAATTGATTTATATTTCTTTTTGTAAATGATAGTACTATTATGTTTTCAAGAATTATAGTATGATGGACATATTTTATTGATTAGAATGACTAAATATAATTTCTAATTTATATAATTTTATTATATAATTAATGTGTAATTTTTTAATAATATTTTATTTACATATATTTAATTTTAGCTACCATGATAATTAATTAATTTAAAAATATAATGTATTATATTATAATTATTACACATAAGAGTATAATTAAAAAATAAAAATAGGATAATAACACCAAACATGTTTTTATTTTTAGTTTTTTATTACAAATTTCAACTAAATAGGTTTTTGTTTTCAGCTTTTATATTACAAATCTCAATCAAGCATGTTTTCGTTTTTTTAAAGAAATAAACATAAATAAAAAATAAGAAACAGAAACTAAAAACAACAATAGAAAAATAATAGTGAAACTAAACGATCTTTAAGTATAATTATTTGTATAGTGACTATTATGTGCGTATACGTAGAAATTAAAGAACTTTTTAATTCCACTTTTGTTTGTCTGTTGTTTTTTATTTCTACTTCCTGTTTTTGGTTTCTGTTTTTTTCTAAAAAATCGAAAACCTGCTTGGTTGAGATTTGTAATATAAAAACTAAAAACAAAAACTTGTTTGATTGACATTTCTAATAAAAAACTGAAAATAAAAATATATAGGGGCTGTTTGTTTCTGTTTTTTTTTCTCTGTTTTTTGTTGTCATTTTTGTGAAAAGAAAAACAGGTAAGTAAAACGTGTTTGGTTTACTCTGTTGCGATTTTTTGTTTTTGAAAATAAAAAAACCACAACAGTTTTACATAAACCAAAAAACATCGTTTTTCTGAATTTTGACAACAAGTTTTTTTCTACAAAAAACTAATATAACCCTGATTTCTATCTCAAAATAATAATAATAATAATAATAAGTTTATTAGAAATCTCAACCAAGCAGTTTTTTATTTTCAGTTTTTATATTACGAATATTATCCAAACAGGTTTTCATTTTTTTAAGCAAAAAAAACAGAAACCAAAAACAGGAAACAGAAACTAAAAACAATAACAGAAAAACAGAAGTGGAACCAAACGGACCCTCAGAGAAAACTAAAATTTTTGTAAAAATTACTGTCAATATAGTTTACTAACACGAACTCGTGTTAGGGTCGTATTCCTTAACTATGAACACAGATTAAACATGGATTCGTGTTCTAGACCTATGTTTAGGCTCCTTGCTCTAAAATCACATCAAAACTTGTCCAACTTGCCAAAATTATTTCCTTTTTCACTAGGGGGTTAAAATAAAGCTTGAAAACATAAGTCATTTTGAGTACCAAATGCTATAAAAAAAAAAAATCCAAACAGAAGCATACCACTCTTAGAATCATGCTAAGAATACAGTCTAATTGGTACTTTATCAGTCATAAAGAAAGATTTCAACAACTAGGATTAGGCGTAAAATGAAGCGAAAATCATGAAGGAAATACAAGTGAAACTTTAAAATGGTTGGATGATAAATACTGTAAGTAGAAAGAAAGATATAATATATTTTATTATTCATAAACTTCAGAAATTGCCATTTACATAGTAAGTCTTAAAGAACAACAGTTAATAAACACCGAATGCGCATGAGCTTTAGTAGCAAACATCACAACAATGAATCAGTAGCAGAATCATCATGCAAATCAAAGGCCACATGAACTTACAAGTCCAGGACTACTGCAATATAATGTGGAATGGATACGCCTATTCTTTATAAGCTTCTAATGTTTGACTTTCAATACCTACAGCTCTTTGTAGCTATTTTGGAACTTTGCTTGCTATTCATGGCCTAATTCATTATTATTATTTCCTAACAATAATGAAACAAACCTTCTCCATATCCTCTATATTAGTATATTCCATTTCGAATCTCATTTCCTCCAAGGATGCCATTATTTTAATGATAGCCAAGAGGAGCAGGAGATTCCCTCAGCTCCTTCCCCTGATAGCGTATGTCCGAAGCAAAGTGATTGACATCTCTGTGATGCGCTTCGTCAGCTCTAACTACCTGAACAACATCTCGTAGAGTGGCGTTGGGGGCCAAACGCCAGTAGTCAATGGCAATAGCAGGGGCAGGGACGTTTTCAATGTTGCCCTTGTCCATTTCCTTGAGGAATTCGGTGTAGGAGTGTATAGCTTCCTCCTCCAGATACCCCACCATCCTATGAGCGAACTTTGGCGATATGAGATACCCAAGAAAGTACGCATTGAAGAAGATGCCTTGCACTGCGAAAACAAGTGCACGTTCGTACCACCTTGGCTTCGCCACCTCCATGAATGTCATCAAATGCATACGCTCATTCTCAGCCTCCTCAAGCAGAGCTTTGATCCACCCGCCGCTGTGCTCGAACCGTCGTAGTGACTGGCAGTGCAGCAGCATCCCTCCCACCATCCCCGGCACCGCTGCCACTGTTTCTAGCATCATTGCCCGGCACCCATATCGCCTCTGTCCGTTTTCCGTCACAAAACACAAAACAATAAGGATCATGCGTCTCCATTACAAAACTTGTGAAACCGAGCCCAATTCGAATAAGAATTAAGAAATGAAAGCGAAACAGGTGCAATCCATGGATGTTCTCACAAGTTATTAATAGACAGAATAAAATAATATTCTTAGACCATTATGAACACAAATTTATTGCTATAATTAGCGCTCTATATACTGAAACAGAAATTGAAAGTCTCAAGTTAATTCAATCAAGAAGAACAAATAAAAAGGATGTATATATGTACATATATACCTGAAAGAACAAGTCAGTGGGCCACCTGAGCGCTTTGACAGTCCAGAAAGCCATCTTATCCAAGAACGTCGTCGGAACGTGATGCTTCTTCAGGTCTATTGACAAGTCCGCCGCATAAGTCTCCCATGGCTATCATTTTCAAGAAACCAAAGTTCCATAATATTAACAACCAATTACTTTTACGTTAATAATAACAAAATGATAGGAACGATCAATTTAGTAGTTTTATGAACATTAACTGAATAGTGTAAAATATTGCGATAAGTATACAGTTGCTCCCTTAATCATATTTGTTATTACTATTGATTTTGGCCAAATACTCCTAAACTAACTTACCCTAAAGCAACTCCATTTCCACTCAGTACCATCCTCTTTAGTTATCTTGCTAGTCTTCACGCCCCAGTAACTCACTATCCCCTTCTCCTCTTCCTTCTTACCCCCGCCGCTCAGCGGCGTCGCCTTCTTCTCCTCCTGCTCCTTCTCCGTCAGCGTCATAGTGCTAGCCTTGCGCACAGTGCCGAAAACCGGCGCCCTGATCCAGAAAGCAGCTACGTCGGAGACAACCGCTCCTGTCGGAGTTCCACGAAGAAGGATTCTCGACGACGTTGATGCCTTGGAGGTAACCGTCGAGAAGTAGCGTATTCCGACGGCCGCCGCAACGGTACCTGACAGCCTTGTTGCACTAGATTTACAAGCGATCATGTTGTTCCCGAATGTGAAATCAAATATGACGGTTTTGGGCTATGTACGCGCGTGTGTGTGTATATATATATATGAATGGCGGTGGTGAGAGCTGACGACGTTGGCTGCACGTAATGAACATGATCATGGGCCAGGCTGGAAGTGCTGAATGACGGTGTAACCCCTGAGGGAAGGGAAACGGGTGTGGGGTTACTACTAGGACAGTTGATACTTGATAGGGCAGTGTTAGGAATGGTGAAAGAAGCTTCCAGGGAATTTGGTGTTTGTAACTTGGGGACCAAGTTTCAAATTAAATTAAGCAGACTTTTGTTTATTTATCTGCCACTTGTATTTGTAACATAAAGAAGCTTATCTGTGCAATTTACGTATTCTGACTGCCAAGCGATAAAAGGGAAGTTTCTGGATTTCCATTTCTCTAGATTTCCTATAAAAAGAAAAAATCACCCCAATCTAGCCATTATTAATGTTCTTAATCCCGAGAATATAATCTGATTTTTTTTTTAAATCTTGTAAGTAGAAGTTATACACTTGTACACGGATGCAAGGCTTTGAACGCACTTCAATTAGTGGTAATATAATATATAAATACCATGCATGCAGTCTTTATATAAATATTTATTATTTAAAAAATGAGATCAATTTGTAAGGATTTTTAACCAAACATGTGGTGTATAAAGCTTATCATATAAAGTTGAGCCCAATTAATTAAAGTGGTCTAATATGGTTATAGTATTTTGAGCTTTATGCATCTATTTTAAATGTGGGCTTTATATGTGTAGAGATTAGGTTTATAATTTCTAGTTTTATGATATGCTAAATTAAAAATTAGATTTACCCTAATAAAAGTGGTTATAGTCCTCAAATTAAATATACGTACAATTTCTTCTAATATTCCATCATCAAAGAGAAAACAACAAGTTAGGAAAAAACTCTAAAAAAGCGATGTTCTAATTTGGAAGACAAACCGCAAGACTTCAGTGCAAATTTCACAGTAGATTCAAGTATGCTTCCGCAACAAATCTAAGTACTCTTAATGATTTCACATAATTATTTTGTGATTGGTGACAATTTTCACCATTAGGGATTAAATTCTATCAAGTGTGGTATTAGAGTCTCTTTCATGTTAGATTATTGAGAAATTTAAATTATTTGTCTTCCTTGTTTTACGAAGGATTCAGTGAACGTACAAGGGCCAAAAGTATCAAACTTTTTTAAAAAATTTGGTAACTTTACGTTGATGACGGCATGTGGTGATGCTATTGATGGATAAAAAGAAGCAAGAAACACATTAGGCATTTGTTTTTGTTAACTGTTCAATGCTTTGTGTGGATTCAGATTACGATTGGATGTTTTCAGAAGGTTGCTTTCAAAAGCATTTCATCTTTATCCAATAACCAATAAAGATTCTTTTTGTTCTTATTAATAAAGTCATGCTCTTTATTAATCCCTAAAGAGTTGATCTCTTTATGGAGGGAGTAAAATCATACACATCTTCATATCAAAACTATACGCCTTGTTCTTACACTTCATGGAAGAAAGGGAATACTTACTGCAATTAGAATATCTGTTCTAGTCACTGCCTACACAGCGTTAACCATCGGATAATTGATCATTAGATAATAACCAAAAACAATGTATTTGGGTTTATACTTTATCCATCAGATAAAGACCAGAAACAACCCTAAAGCTTTAGCATATTGGAAAGTTTTAAATTTATACTTATAAGTATGCAAGTTACGGATTAATATTATAAAGAATGAGTTTCGGGTTCCAATATTTATAATTTCTGGTTTGGTTTGTAAAATTTTGACCCAATTCTTAATTTGAGCTAACAGGATTGTCAGTGTTATAACATCAAGAAATTGGAGCTATGACGTTTTCATACAACTTATGCAAAATTTAGGTATTTTAATTTCAGATTTTGGTAATTTAACGAAATATATAGCATTTGAAATTAAATTAATTGAAGCAACACGTTGTCAAAGCGACCTCTCTTGTTAAAATTAATTTAACTTAGAACGTTAAAAAATTTTGTGTGTATGTTATTCATACGAATATTGACTGGTCCAAAGAAAGTTAATATTTGGCCCAAATAGCATGTACACTTGTGGTGGTAAATGTGTGGCAATTATTCAGTATAACTTGTGAACATTAAATCAGTCTAAAAGAAGGTTTATTGTTTGACATGCCTTGTTGCCAACGTTTGATCACTACACTAAGGTATCACTTACAAGTTAGTATTATTGCCCGAAGACTAAATATTAGTGTTGTGCTAGGTATCTTGTGATGGAGCTCTACCATTATCTGTATATAATTAATTTGGCATATTATAGTGTTGTATATGTAAGTAATTATATTTTGTTTGTTTTGTTCTCTGTTCAGTTCCTGGTTCTGCTGTCAATATCTCTGCTAGTATTAATTCAATTCCTATGTTTAATGGCATCAATTTTAAGTCATGGAAGGAGAACATTTTGATTATTCTCGGAATCATGGACTTGGATCTTGCTTTACGAGTCAATCAATATGATCCACTTATTAATGAGAGTACCTCTGATCAAAAGAGGGAGATGGAAAAGTGGGAAAGGTCAAATCGTATAAGCTTGATGATGATAAAACATGCCGTTCCAGAAGCTTTTCGAGGCATTATGTCCAATAAAATTACTACAACTAAGGGTTTCTTTGAGGATCTTGAGGAAAGATTTGCCAAAAATGAAAAGGCTCAAACAAATAAACTTTTGGCAAAGCTTATCTTAATGAGGTATGTAGGAAAAGGAAACATAGGAGAGTATATTATGGAAATGTCTCACATTGCTTTAAAATTGAAAGAACTTAAGTTGAAATTATCCGAAGACTTGCTAGTGCATCTGGTTTTGATATCTCTTCCTACATATTACAATCAATTCAAGGTGATCTATAACTGTCAAAAGGAGATATGGTCTCTTAATGAGCTCATCTCACACTGTGTCTAAGAAGAGGAAAGGTTGAAGCATAATAAGGCAAAAATGCTCACTTGATCATAACATCTAAGGACAAAAGAAAGAAAAGAAAGAAAACTAAGGAAGTTGTTTTTTCCGGCAACACAAAAGAAACAACAAAGGGAAAAAAATCCAAATGGCTGTTACTTCTATGGAGCTGAAGGTTATGTAAAGAAGAAGTGTGCCAATTATCACACATGGTGTGTAAAGAAAGGTATGTTTCTTATTTTAGTTTGTTTTAAGGTTAATTTGACTTCGATACTTAGACACACATGTGGTTAGATTTTAGTGCACCAACTCACATCAATGTGTCTATGTAGGGTTGCTTGAGTTGTCGAAAACCAAGTGATGGTGAAAGATACATCTATCTAGGTGATGGCAAGCCAGGAGAAGTCGAAGAAATAGGGACTTTTAGATTATTATTAAGAACTAGATTTTATTTAGATTTAGTTGAGACTTTCCTTGTACCGTATTTTAGACGGAATTTAATTTATATTTCTGATTTGGACAAATCTGGTTATTGTTGTTCATTTGAAAATGAAATATTTAATCTCTTTCAAAATTCAAATTTGGTTGGTGCCAATTCTTTATCAGGTTACGATAATCTATATATGCTTGACACTAATGCTTCATTTAATGAAGCTTTGTATGTGGGTACACGAAATTTAAAGCACAAATTAATCGACGAGAATTCTGCCTCATTGTGGCACAAGAGATAGGTCATATCTCCGAAAGGAGAATTGAGAGACTTGTGTCCAAAGGAATTCTAGATCCCTTTGATTTAAGAAATTTGTATACTTGTGCTAATTGCATTAAGGGGAAACAAACAAATGTCAGGAGATTGGGTACCAATAGGGCTTCAGATGTCTTAGAACTTATCCATATGGATATTTTTGGGTCATTCCCTATGGTGTTTTGGAATGGTCATCTGTATTTTATAGCGTTCATAAATGATTTCTCATGATATAGCTAACTTTATCTCATCTATGACAAATCACAGTCTTTGGACGTGTTCAAAAACTTTAATGTTGAAGTTAAAAACCAACTCAACAAAAGGATTAAAAACATTAGATATGACCTTAGTGGTGAGTACTACAATAGATATAACAAATGAAGTGAACAACGTCTAGAACCGCTTGCTAAATTCCTAAAGGAATGTGGTATCGTCCTACAGTACACTATGTCGGGTTCGCTTAGCATAAATGGTGTCACTGAAAGACAAAACAGAACACTTAAGGATATGGTGAGGAGTATAATTAGTTATTTTACCTTACAGAATCACTCTAAGGAGAAGCACTAAAGACTGAAACATATATACTCAACAAAGTTCCAACTAAAGCAACTGATAAGGCACCTTATGAGCTTTAGACGAGCAAAAAGTCTAATTTAAAGCACTTGCACATTTGGGGATGTCCAGCTGAGACAAGGCCTTATAGGCCAAATGAAAAGAAACTGGACTCAAGGACTATTAGTTGTTACTTTATTGGAAATTTTGAAAGATCCAAGTGTTATAAGTTTTATGATCCCACTAAAAATGCCCTGTTTTATGAGGGTGTTGAGCTTGCGAGGGGAGAAAGGATTAAGGACTTTGTTTTTGAAGAGGAACATGTTGAAATTCTTTTAATTACTATTAACAATGATCAAGGTCATGTTTCCATTCTTGACATTGTTCAAGAAGCAATTCCATATCAAGAAAATGTTATGAAAACTCCTCCCAAAGTTCAACTTGTTCCTGAAGAAAAAACTCAACAACCTCAAGAACCTATGTCATTAAAGAGATCCACAAGAGAGAGGAGAAGTGTATTGTATTTCGTCAAGAACTTGAAGTTGATGTTGGTATGGTGGAAGATGATCCAATCAACCTCCATCAAGCTATGGAAAGTTCTAACTCTAAAAATTGGATTGACTCTATGAATGAAGAGATAAAGTCCATGAAGGACAATGATGTTTAGGACCTTATAGCATTACCTGAAGGTGTGAAACTTATTGGTTGCAAATGGATATTTAAGACTAAGAAGGATTTGAAAGGCAATGTAGAAAGGTACAAGGCTCAATTTGTCGCAAAGAGCTTTATATAGAAAGAAGGCATTAATTATAAAAACAATGTTTGTCAATGGTGACATTGATGAGACGATTTATATGGTGTAGCCAGAAAACTTTGTGTTAGGAGATGTAAAGAAAATAGTTTGCAAACTAAAGAAATCCATCTATAGACTCAAGCAGGCATCTCGTCAATGGTATTACAAATTTCACCAAATTGTCATCTAGTTCAGTTTTGAGATGAACTTGGTTGATGATTGTATATACCATAAGCTCAGTGGGAGTAAGTACATTTTTCTAGTTTTATATGTCAATGACATATTGCTTGCCATTAGTGATATAGGCTTATTGCGCGAAACCAAGAGATTTATGTCAAAGAAATTTTAAATGAAAGACCTTAGTGACGCCTCTTTTATTTTAAAGATTCAGATACATCAGCAATACTCTCGAGCTATTCTTAGATTATCAAAAAAGAGTTATACCGAAAAGGTACTTAAAAGGTTTGGCTTGCAAGATTGTAAACCAGGTGATACCCCTATGTCTAAGGGAGATAAGTTCAGTTTAAGTCAATGCCCCAAGAATAACTTTGAAGCTAAGGAAATGCAAAAGATTCCTTATGATTCGACTGTAGGAAGTCTAATGTATGTTTAGGTTTGAATGCGTCCGAGTATTGTGTACATTGTTGGAATGCTAGGGAGATATTTAAGTAACCCAGGATTGGATCACTAGAAAGTAGTCAAACGGGTCAAACAGTACTTGTAGAGAATGAAATATTATAGGCTCACATACCAAAAATTAGATAAGTTAGAGATCAATGGTTATTCTGATTCTGATTTTACTGGATGCCAAGATAATAGGAGATCCCCTTCAGGTTATATCTACCTGCTAACTGAAGGACCTATTTCTTGGAAGAGTGTTAAGCAGACGCTTATAGCCTCTTCCACCATGGTAGTGGAGTTTATAGCGTGTTATGAGGCATCCAACCATAGGATACGGTTAGAAAACTTTATCACGGGGCTGCGCATTGTGAACTTTATTAAAAGACCACTTAAGTTATTTTATGACAATAACTCAACAGTTTTATAGTCCAATAACAGTAAGAGCCTGAAAAAGTTGAAGCATCGATATCAAGTTCCTAACTGTTAAAGAGAGAGTTCAAAGTGGACAATTGTCTATATAACACATGGGATCAAACTCCATGATTGCGGATTCGTTTACTGAAGGAGTGCCATCTAAGGTCTTTCATGAGCACACTGCTTATATGGGTGTTGCATCTTTTCAAGAGATATATTTTCAGTGAGAGTTTGTATTGTAGATGCTTTTCAGATTAGACATATTTCACTGTCAATTTGGATGCAATTTTTGGTTAATTTGTTCAAGGTTATTTTCAGCTTTAAGATATTCGGTTTATTTTGTCTCTAAACTTATTTAATATTGATCTCACTAAAGCATAAGGTTGGACCAGCTAGAAATAAGTTTGTTAAGATAACGCTGCTTATAATTTCCATGCTACACATCCATGCTTAATCCATGTCATTTGGTTATATCAACATATATCAACATATTTGACCATTGATGGGTTTAGCTACGTTAAATGTAGTGAAAGTCGCTTTGATATTATACCAGTATGATTGATGGATCGAATTATTTGAGGATGCATATAGTAATGATAGCAAAATTATGAGTCCTCATCAGGTTAATACACAATTTTAAGGTAACACATATAGCCCAAGTGGGAGATTGTAAGGATTTTTAATCAAACATGTGGGCTTATATGTGTATAATTATGTATAAAGGTTATCATATAAAGTTGAGCCCAATTAATTAAAGTGTTCTAATATGGTTATGATATTTTGGGTTTTATGCTTCTATTTTAAGTGTGGGCTTTATATGTATAGAGACCAGGTTTATAATTTCTAGTTTTATGATGGGCCAAACTAGAAATTAGATTAGGGTTTTACCCTAATAAAAGTGGTTATGGTTCCTAAATTAAATGTACGCACAATTCCTTCTGACATCCTATCATTATAGAGAAAACAGAGAGTTAGGAAAAAAACTCTAAAAAGGCTACATTCTAATTTGGAAGATAAACTACAAGACTTTAGTGTAGCTTTCACAATGGATTCAGCTATGCTTCCGCAATAGATATAAGTACTCTTGATGATTTGATATAATTATTTTGTGATTGGTGACAGTTTTCACCATTAGGGATTAAATTATATCATAATTTACTAGATATTATTTTTTGTAACTTTATTTATTTATCTGTCAAAGATTAAATACTATAAAATATTTCAACATTTAGTTTTATAAGTTTATTAAGAAAGTTTATAAAGAAGACTAATAATTCCATTTTAGCCTATAACGTCATTCTTAGTCTCGATGTTTGAGCCTAGCCTCAGATCTTGAAATTTTCAAATTTATTTTCGATGAGAGACAAGACTCGATACGAGACCAATGGCGAAACAATATCTTGAGGTTGTGCAAAGGCACTTAAATTTCTTTAAAAAAGTTTTAAGGCATGTAAACGTGCAAGGTTATTATACGATGGCTCAGGTTATTATTCGCTTAGGACATAAGCTAGTGAGACTACACAATGAATGTATTTAGATGGACCATGTACAAAGATAGCTTGAGATGGCTACGCTAAAGGCTTATCAAGACACTAGGTACAAATATGTGGTAACACATGGAAAGAACATGCATGTAGTAGTCTAAGAAAGTGAGGACACTACCAAACAAAGTAGGAGCACTTCTTCAAGTAGTGAGAAAGTGAGTTGGATGATCTGGCAACATATTGATATCTTCTAAACACTTATCTGATCAAGTGCAAAAGAAGAGTTAGTGGTCTAAAGTAGATAACTCCCCACCAACTTGGTGGAGTTAGTTAAATAAGTGACAACATTCTACTAACTTGTGGGTCAGTGGAGAAAATGAGTAGTTTTAGCTTGCTTAGTCCATAAGTTCTTGTAAATCTAAATAAAGGCATTATTTATAGTTTATTTAAGATAACTTGGTCTACATTTAATCATTTGTAAGAGAGTTAAGAGTTTTGAAGGAAACTTCTTGTTGAGAGCTTCAAGTAGAGAGTTCTTTAAGTGATACTATTGTAAAGTGCTTTGAGGAGAACGTCATTTATGTTTCTTTTTATTGTATATTTGTATCTTTTATGAATAAATCAATAAAAAAGTTGTCTTTGTCATTTCTTTTTAATTTATCCATTTGTTTGTTTTTGCAAAACACTTATGTATTGAGAGTGTTATTGAAATTTAATAAAATTATTCATCAAAAATCATAAGTGAAGGTTGAGTTGAGCTTTGAAACTTAAACTTGATTATCACATGAGGACTTAGGCAAATTTACTCCAATTTTGTATCATTTGAAAAATTCTCTGTGACACCTACCATAATGAGTCAATGAAGAGGGAAATATTTACAAATCAAAACATAAATTTAGTCCTATTTGCTATATACCATGGCAAATCAACATTGTTTGGTCTGTCATAAGACTAAGACTAAAAGCATACTTATATCAATTTAGATATCCCTTTCACTAAAGATGTATTTTTAGTTCCCTTACCATTAAAATTTAAGTTATTGCCCCTAGAGGCCTATAATAGAATGATATAAAATGTGACAGTATAATGCATTCAAGAAAAACTGTTAGATGTTCACAGGGCAATAAATGCAATAAAAAATGGGCTTTTTTGTACACTTTGATAGGGCCTAATAAAGATTAGTAGATGCTTCTAATAGGCTCAATAGCGAGCTTTAGAAAATTAAAAAATTGATATGAGACTCACTTTATAAGAAATTGACGTAAGCCTCTTACCTCAATAACTCTATTCGAAGTAATCAAAAGTTAAACTATATCCTTCAACAATACATATGAAGATTGATTTTTGAAGTCATACAAATACCTAACTGCAACATATTTGTCATATTATTGCTTTTAAGAAAAGGTTGAAAAACCACTAACCCCTTTGTGAATCTTTGCTTGTGACTATAAACCATATATTTGATAAGGCTCAAGAGAAGAAACAAAGATACATTGACCTAAAAGAGGCTAAATTATATTAGAGCATCCAAAGAGGTCTTTAAAATACAAGCTGTTAAGATATTCTATTCTATTTTTGGCATTATTTATATCCTGATATATTTGGTATATCTTTTGTAATAAGAAAGTTGATTTAGTATAGGATTCTACTATCGTAGAATATATAGAATTCTGGAAGTTAAGATATTTGTGGAAAGAAGGAATCCGAAAGAATAAAGAATCCTAAAGGAGAAACGCCTCATGGTACATCATTAAGCAATCCATGGTGTGATAATATCATTGATTTTTAGCTGTTATGCTTGGGCGTTTTGATAGATCAATTACAAAGTTCTATAGTAGATTTTTTTTGAAGACTCTCCATGATTATGTTTTAATGTTGATACACATATAGGAGAGTGTTCATTGACTTAAGTGAGTTTTGTTTCTTTCGTTCTTGATTTAATCACTTGGGATAGTCTTTTCTTTGATTCATTTTTTGTTTTAAAATTCTCTGTTGAGGTTAGCATGAATCAGTCATACTGTTGGGTGTGAGATTCTCTCACGGAGGTGAGTACAAGTGGATAGCTTCAAAGATTGAGTGATGTCGGTTATGTAAAAACCTTGTATAAGTATATTATAATATTGTAAAAGTTGATTAATCTGAGTGAGGGCTCCAAAGATGTAAGTCATGTTTACTGTGTGTGATTTATTTACAAAGTATTTAATTTTTTTTGCAAAAGAATTATGGTAATTAGAGTTGCTTGCCCAGTTGTTTTATAAGAATTGACTATAAATTTTAGTTAGAAGCAACCGTGACAGAATAAAAATTTAGTGGAACTTCGATCTTGAGTTTTTCAATTGGTATCAAAGCAAGGTTTGCCTCATCAAAACTTGGTGTGTTAAGTTGGTGTAGATCAATGTTCCACACTCATAGCTACTAAAGCAGGGGTGTCAATCATAAGGCCACCTTTAGTAGATGACTCTAACTATCCTAATTGGAAATCTAGAATGAAAGTGTTTATTCAAGTACAAGGGACTAAAGCCTGGATTCATATGTTGAAATGATGGACTTATCATATGACAACTGATAAAAAGAATTAAGCACTACCTAAAGATCTGTCTGAATGGATAAAGGCTAAAGAAAAGAGAGTGCTTAGTAACTCTCAAACAATGCATGCAATTTTCAATGTTGTAGATGAAGGACGTTTTAGTATGATATCATCGTGTGAATTAGAAAAAGAAGCTTGGGATATATTACAAACCATACATAAAGGATCACAATCGGTGATAACATCAAAACTTCAATTGTTAGCCACTAGATTTGAAGAGCTTAAGATGGAGAAAAGTGAAACTATTGGACAATTTCATGAGTAGTTGCGTGGTATCGCTAATCAAGCACATCAACTTGGCAAGAAGTACTTAAATATGAAACTTGTCAAGAAAATCTTAAGATTTATACCGAAGCTTGCAGTTATTAAAGAAGCTCATGGCATTGTTAAGTTATCTTTGGATAAGGTAATTAGAATTCCTACAAACTTTGAGATAAACTTGTTGAGAGACAAGCGTGAGAAGAATAAATGATCGGAATTACAAGTTAGAGTTGCTAAACATGTGCATGATTTAGGAGACGATTATGATAAAAATGAAGATTCAGTATTGCTAAAAAGAAATTTTAGCAAGTGGCTAAAGAAAGTGAATAAAGATAGACCTAAGTTTAAGCAGAATGGTGGGAGTTCATCCAACAGTAACTTTAAACAACAAACAAAAACTCAAGAAGGTGAAAAGAAGGAAAAGAAGATTCGATCTCATAAGTGTCAAGGTTTTAGGCATATGCAAGCGAAGTGTGCTAACACTCTTAAAAGGAGAAAATTGGGAAGTCTTAAACCAATAATTGGAGTGGAAACAAATATGAACGTGAGTATAGCAGCAAAGAAGAAATTGTGAGTCGTCATGTTGCGTTGGTTGCTTTATATAAAAAAAAAGTCTAGTTGTTTGCTTAGTACTAACTAATGAAGAAACTAAAGATGAAGATTTAGATGTTTTAGTATCAATCTCTAATTCTGATAATGACAACGATGACAGTAACTCAAAATTCAAAAAGGAAGATATCTATAAGGCCTATGAATTAATGTATAACAAATAGGTGAAAACGTATAAACAAAATGAGAAGTTAAAGGGGGAGAATTATACCATGAAAGATGTTATTCAAGAACTGGAGATGAAGTTATTGCCAACAAAAGATGAACTTCATGAAACTAAGCTAAAGCTGATCAATACAGAGAAAGGAATCAGAATGTTAAATGGCGGTACTGAAAAGCTAGATGAATTGCTAGAAATTGGCAAAAACAAAGGAGATTTTTAAGGTGTTGGGTACAAAGGTGAATGCTCTGAGGTGGATAATGAGTGAAATAGTGAAGTTAGATTTGTCAAAGTAGCAAGATCAATTAAGAAAGAAATTTCAAAAAGAAGTAAAAAGTTCGTCCCTACATGTCACTTTTGTTGTGTAAAAGGTCACATAAGGTCAAATTGCTACAAGCTACTGCAAATGCTATTCTATAATGCTTAAAACATATAATTCAGACATTCTTGGAAGAACTTTCAGGAGCAGAGGCTACCAAAGTCGATTTGGGTTAAAAAAAACCAAGCACTTCTGGCTCTTAAATATTTACACATTGCTTCTCATAATGGATGGTACTTTGATAGGGGTGCTCAAGGCATATGACAAGTGAAAGAAGCTATTTGATGAATTATCAAATCTGTATGGATGGTTATATCACATTTAGTGATGAGAAGAAAGCAATGGTGATTGGTAGAGGAACTCTTTGCGTGGATGGATTGCCTCATTTCAAAAATATGCTTCAAGTGGATGATTTAAAAGCTAACTTGGTGAGTATTAGTTAGCTTTGTGATGATGGGCTGTTAGTCAAGTTCACCAGTGATGAATGTAAGGTGTTAAACCAACAAAGAGATTATATAGTAAGCGTAAGAAAATCAGTGGATAATTTCCACATGTTAGAAGATTATGGAGTTGCTCAAGATGTTTTAACTATCATATGCGATAATAAAAGTGCCATAGACATCTCTAAAAACCCAATTCATCATTCAAGAACCAAATATATTGATTTGAAGTATCATTTCATTAGAGAGCTAGTGGAGACTAAAGTTACAGTTCTTTCCTATATTACAACTGAGAAGAAACTGATCGACATTTTCATCAAAGCTTTTGAATCTATAAGGTTTGAACTTCTTCATGAGGCACTAAGACTCTATGCTTTACACCTTTGAAACTTATTGAAGGAACTAAAAAAAAGGGGCAAGGGCCCTAATTTGTTTTTCTCCATTACAGCCTCTATCTTTTGCTTGTTTGGATTTTTGTTCTGATCATCGTCAATCACTTCATCTCCTTGGTATCCTGTCTATCACCGACCATCTTTACACCTCAATTTCTTTTGGTATTGATTTTTCCCAAGGGGTAGATAGGAACTTGCTTATATTTTATCATGCCATGACATTTGACCTTAACTTTGATATTTCGATATCTTTTATCATGATCATTTATTTCAGGGGGAGTTTCAATTTCTCTTATTTAGGGGGAGATTTTGATGTGACAAATAATGCCAAAAAGGGGGAGATTGTTAAGATATTTTTTTTAGCATTATGTGTATCCTGATATATTTTGTATATCTTTTGTAATAAGGAAGTTGATTTAGTATAGGATTCTACTATCTTAGAATATGTAGAATTATGGAAGTTAAGATATTTGTGGAAGGAAGGAATCCTAAAGAATAAAGAATCCTAAAGGAGGAAGGACTTGTGATACATCATTAAGTAATCCATGGTGTGATAATGTTGTTGATTTTTGGCTACTGTGCTTGGGCATTTTGACAGATCAATTATAAAGTTCTACAACATATTTTTGTTTAAGGACTCTCTATGATTATGTTTTAATGTTGTTGCACATATTAGAGAGTGTTCATAGACTCAAATGAGTTTTATTTCTTTCATTCATGATTTAATCACCTAAGATAGTCTTTTCTTTGATTAATTCTTTGTTTTAAAATCCTTTGTTGAGGTTAGTATGAGTCGGTCATGCTATTGAGTGTGAGATTCTCTCATGGCGATGAGTGTAAGAAGATAGCTTTAAGGAGTGAATAGTGTAAGCTCTATAAAAGCCTTGTATAAGTTTATTACAATACCTTGAAAGTTGATTAATCTGGGTGAGGGCCTCAGAGACATAGGACATGTGTGCCGAATTATGTTAACAAATTTCTTGTGTTCTATATATATGATTTATTTGCTAGGTGTTTAATTTGTTTTCTTACAAAAGATTTTTGGAAATTGCAATGGCTTTCCGAGTTGCTTTGTGAGAATTGACTGTAAATTTCAGTTAGAAGCAACCATGATAAAACAGAAATTTTGCAAAACTTCAGCCTTGGGTTTTTAACAAAGAACACCATGGGTAAGGATTATAATATGCATGGTACACATAAGGAGAGCCAAAATAGGCTTAGAAGGATATGGCTATTGAACAATCTAAGATTGAAAGTAAATTAAGAAAGAAGGATGACTTTAAGCTACCAACATTGAGCGCATCTTTGAATCATGTCTTAAATTTCATTAGAGAGAAGGATTTAACAAAGCCTCCTCACTCATATCACTACAACAAAACAGGTATTTAGCTAAGTTTTTTTGGTGCTTTTGGCAACAATTTCTACATTTGTCACTAAAAGTTAAGCTTTGGTGACGTTCCACATTATCATTGCTTAAGGCATTCCTTTAGTAGTGATTTACATTAATCGATGCAAAAGTTGCGACATTATATCACAGTTTATGCATTTCATTGCCAAATGTCGAGCCTTGGGCAACAATATTTTTAAATGATGCAAAAACATAGACTTTTGGGGACGAAAATATAAAATCATCGCCAAAAGTGGATATTAAATATTTTAAAATTAATAATGTTAAAAAATATTTTTTAATGCTAAATGTGCTTAATAATCCTAACATTAAATATAATTGACATTTATATATGTTGTTCATATTTTTTCATTCACTTTTTTTTTATATAAATTTTGTTTATATAGCTAATGCTTAACTTTATAAATTTGTTTAAATCTATGGATTTGTACACAAATAATTCTTTAATGATGCCTATTGTATATAGTACACCTCCGTTCATACAAATATTTCATGAAAATATATATTAAACTTTATTTTGAACTTTATTTCCAAATTTTCATAATGCCAAAATTTTGATTTATGTATATGTTAGTATATTAGTTAAAAATAAAGGAAAGGGATTTTGTTAGTAGTGAATATGATAATTTTGAAGTTATGGGAATTGTTGCTTTAAAATGTGTTCTTAAACTTTGCAATAGTAGTAGGTGAGGTGTTTTAACTTCACTTTTAACATTTTTCTTTTATTCACTAGTGAACTTAGTGATTTAAGACATTAACTACACACTAACAATTTGTATTGTTGTCCATAAAGTCTCCAAATACCTTTAAGTAACTAATCTCTTTTACTATTTTCAGTATAGAGAGAGTTGTAGCATTATACCTTTGTAACTATTGTAAAAGTTTATAAAAATTTAGCACTTGGATTGTTTATTTATGCATTCTTTTTTTTTCTTTGTTCATTCTTTAACTAGGGTAAACACCTTTGTTTTCTGAAACTTTTATCTGAAAAAACTTAAACATAATATATTCAACATGGATGAGAAATAATGGATTCAGTAATGTTATAGGCTATGGAATTGAAGATCACCATGCTATTTTCATAAAATAGTTAAAACATTATTACTCCACATAATGTCCTACAAGAAGATTCACAATTGTGTAAGAAAATACACGATCGTGTAAGAACATAAATACAGTCATATCCATTTTTTCCCTTAATTACAAGTTACCTTTATGTTTAATACTCATATTGAGATTGTTAATGCAGATTGTTAATGTTTGAGTTATGTTTATGGGGATTGTTGATGTTTGAGTAATAAATATCCAATATAATGACTTGGTAGAAACAAAGGAAAAAAGTGGCAAGTATCCAAATTGTTCCTCCTCCACGATAACCAGATCAATCAAATCCTAGCCAATAACAATAATCGACTTCACCCACCAATGAACCTAGTCAGTAACAACCTCCATCTACCTCAACCAATATTGAGGAATCTACAGATGTGTTAATCTTTAATACCTATAATTAGACTTATGCTCAAATATATATTTACAAGTTCAATGCATATTTTCTTATCATCAATTATTTGTTGCCATTCAATATCACCATCAGAAAAAGAGGTAAAGGTATAACTAAACATTGTGAGTTGCAATGAAAGAATGTTGCAATGAATAATAAGTTTTTCGTACATATGGATACCTTGTAAGGTGGTCATGTATACAAGATTCAATCGGAAAAATTGTCTAATGAATTGGGGTTAACTGTTAGAAATTAATTATCTTGCCTTCAAGATGCCAAGTGATTGAAAGAAGACAACTTGCTAAAGATGCTTTGGACAAAGATTTGGTAAATTTTCAATTTTATAAATTATATGCAATATTGTTTTACTTATTTAAAGACTAATTTCACTTTTACTTGTTGTTCAAAGATGAAGCTTAATATTGTTAATATCAACAACCCTACTGTTTCAAGATGTGTGACTTCACTGTTGAAACAAAGGATACACCGATATTACAAATCTTTTCCTTCCAATGAGGAGGCAAGAAGATATGTTCCTAAATGGATATCTCTAAAAAATTGGAGCCAAATATGTGATTATTAGGCCTCTACCAACGTTCAAGTTTGTCTTTTTTCCCTTCACATTTGCTTCCATTATTTTTGTTACATAATTTAATGACTTTTTTTTTATTTATAAAAAGTCTGAGAAAGCCAAGGTTAATAGAGAAAAAAATCAAAACTTGTCATAACCAAGGCTCTAAATCATTTGTTGTCCTATAAAATGAATATGTAAGTTGTTTGTATACAATTTATAATTATATCAGTAAACACAATATTATTTATTATGTTTTGTATTTTTTTCCATAGAACAAAGTCAGAAGGAACTACATGGACAAGATTGTAATTCTATCACACTCTACAAATTGACACATTATAAGGAAGGTAAAGGTTAGATATCTAAAGAAGGGCATAATAATTATGTAAGTATAAAAATTTGTTTAAATTTTAAGTTTATTTAATTATGTAGTACTAACTATTAATATTTGAATTGAATATTGATTTTTCTTTTTAAATTTTAGACTAAGATACAGGAGTTGTTGCAAATATCAATGTCTAACAGAAATGAGCCAAATGTAAATGACATTTATAACAGGGTGCTTGGGGCATGATCTGGCTACATCAAAGGTCTTGGGTTTAAGCCTAAGCCAAATGCATCATCCTCATCAAGACCAGCATATGTTGACAATCATGAAGAGAAGAACTAATCACTTAAGGATAAATTAGAACATAATGAACAAAAGTTGGATAAGCTTGAAAAGTACATCAAAAAATTACTTGGCTCAAATTATGTAAGCAATGAAGATGAATTGTAAATTTTATTTTGTATGAAAGTATTTTTAAAATTGTAATTAACATATTGTACTTGTTCAAATTTAATGACATTTTTATACACAATGCTTCTAATTTTCAGTTATTTTTATTATATTTTGTATAATAAATTATACAACAAAAATTTTAAATATTACATATAATAACATGGATTAAAAATGTCACCAATGAACATGATATAATATTTAGGTAGAATGGGTAGCTAAAAACATTTGGCCATGATTTTACAAACATAGTCAAAAAAAATTTGCTATGTTTTCTAAAACGTCACCAATAAGTTTTTGCTAAGCTTCTTTTGGTAGCTAAAACTTATTAGCTATGATTTTTAAAACATAGCTAATAACTTTTTGCTACATTTCCAGAAACGTAGCTAATAACTTTTAGTGATGAAAACGAAGCATAGTCAAAACTTATTAGTGACTATTAGCCCAAGGATTACGATTAATGATTTTGATAATAACTGTATAATATTTCAAAATTCAAATTGGATTTATTTCTTTGTATAATTAATGGTCTTATTCTTAAAAGGAAATAAAATAATAAGAAATATATTTTTTTTCTTGCAGGAACCTTCATTATGAACTTACTTTATTAGAAATCGTTTATCCGAAAGGATCCTACTAATTATGAAGGACATATATTAGCCATGTGATTACTGTAAGATTTTTAGGTAAATATGACATTGAAGTTATTCAGATTTAAATCTATCTAGTTAATTAAGGATGCAAGATAAAGCAATGGCTAGTTAAAGAAATTAACTATTTAAGGAAGAGCCAATGTAATTGTGAACAACAATGAAACGATGAAGAAGCTTGCAAAGCTATATTGTGAAAACTCATCAAAATCATATACATTCTTGAAAGTGATATCTTTGTAAAAAATTCTCATGTGCATTAGAAAGTGAAATTTTGTTGAGACCGATTACTAAAGCTCATATTGAGCAAACCGCATTTTTATTTGAGAGCTTGTAGAAGCTAGTGAAAAACTACTAGTGTGGAAGGTTCAAAAAACTTAAAAAATATTAACTTGTGAGCTTAGAGAGACTTGTTAAATTACTAATTGATTTTATAGTGAAGCACTCAAGTTGAATACTTGGGGACTGGATGTAGGCTTGGGTTGTAAGCTGAACCGGTATAAATCGACTATGTCCTTCTTCTCTCTCTCTCTTTATCTTTTATATTTTCGCATTATATCGTGAGTGTGTTCATTTCAGCAAGAGGCTCCTTCACTTTTATAATAGGTTCCTTCTATTTTTGACTTGCTGATGGTTCCTTTCATTTTAATAGGCGTCTTCTTTTTATTGTTTCAACAGGACTTCTACTTTAGTAGGCTCTTATCATTTAATAGGCTACTATTTTCTGACAGGCTCTTATTGTTTTAATTTTTAACAAGCCCTTATCTTTATTGGAATTGAAAGTAACTTGCGAAAAAAATTTCACACACAATTCACCCCCTGTTGCATGTGTTTGCTTTATCATTTAGTATCAGAGCAAGGTTTCATATTTATTATGTTTAATAGCACATGAAAGATCATGGCAAACACCTTGAGAAGTTTTGAAGGACAATCCGTTTCAAAGTCTCCTTACTTTAATGGAAACAACTACTCATACTAGAAAGAGAGAATGACAATCCATCTCCAATTTGTAGATATCGAAGTATGGCAAGCAACTAGATTCGGAGCTATAATTCCCACTTCTCGTCACGTAAAAGTATGGACTGATGCTGATAGAAGAAATGTGCAACTAAACATGAAAGCAAAGCATCACTTGATATGTGTATTGTCTCCAAAAGAATATGAAAAGATATCTTGTTACTCTATAATAAAAGAAATGTAGGACAAACTATAAATCACATTTAAAGGAACAAATAAGGTAAAAAAAAAAGCATAGAATAAGTCTTTTAGTGCATTAATACGAAACTACTGGCATGAAATAGTGAGAGACCATAGACAAATTCTTCAAATGCTTCAACAACGTCATTACAGCCTTAATGAACTTGGGAATGATATATGCCAATAACGAGCTCGTAATAAAGATTCTGTGGTCAATACCAAAGGAATGAAGACCTAAGGCGACATCTCTAGAAATAGAAAAGGATTTAGACACTATTTCACTCGACTAGTTATAAGAAAATATGATGATCAACGAAACCAAACTTAGGCAAGATAAAGGATCCTCCTATAGAAAAGGAATGACACTGAAAGCTACTGACGAATCAAATGATGATGAAAGTGACACTGAGTTGCAAATAGAAGGAGATGACGAGTTCAAATTTATAGTAAGAAAATATGCCCATTTTTTTAAAAAGAAGCTAATGAAAAAAAGAGAAGGAAAGGAGAAAGTTGGAAACAATAGGTTCCTATCAAAAGGCAACAACAACAATAGCAATACACAAAATAATCAAATCATATGCTATCACTACAAGAAGCCTAGACACACAAGAACATAATGTCCTCTTCTTCAAAAGGACAAGTTAGAGAATAGAAAATACAAAAAGCAAGTGATGACTACAGCCTGGTCAAATGAGGATTATGAAAACTTTGAAGAAAAAGAACTAGAAGAAGTCAGCAACATTTGCTTCATAGCTGAATCACAAGATGATGAGGTATATTATTCTAATTCTGATATTGAAGTTGATAAATTGAAATTTGCATATTATGAATTGTATGATCAGTACAAAAAGGTTGACAGTGAAGTATTTCAAAAAAGCTTGGAAATCCAAGAGCAACGATGCATCTCTGAAGAGTAAAATTAAATCATTGGAATCAGTGAATGAGAATATGATGACCAAGAATATATCTTTTGAAATTGAGTATAAGCAAAAGGTTTATGAAAAGGAAGTTTTAGAAGAAAGAGTAGCTAAGCTAGAAAATAAACTACTAAAAAATGATTTTAATAAGGTAAGACAACTAGAAGAAAAAGTAGCCACTTTAGAATTTGAAAAGGAGAAAAGGGCTAGAAAGATCTTATCTTTAGAAAAAGATCTAGAAAATTTTGTTGATGGAAGGAAAAATCTTGATGCATTGCTTGGTAGTGGTAAATGCATTTTTAGTAAGGCCAACATATGATACAATGAAAATAACAATATCAGGCCATATAAAAACTTCTTTGTTAAATCTAACAATAGCTATAGCTAAGATAGTAGGAACCTGCTAAGTGGAAAAAAATCATAACAACTATCACTCATCTGTTTTGTGTGATTACTGTAGTAAACATGGTCATATTAGTCATTCTTATAATTTTCATAAAAAGATCATTCTTATAATTTTCATAAAAAGAAACTATCTTAGATCTATGTTTAGAGACCAAAAGGTCAAACTGCTAACCCGAAAGGACCTAAAAAATTTTGGTCACCTAAAATAAGATAATGCTTTCTGCATAAATGTTTTAAAATAGAGACAAAGAAGAATCAATGGATAGTTGATAATGGTTGTTCAAGACACATGATAGATGAAATATCACACTTTAATTACATTGAAAGAAAAGATAGAGGTAATGTTGTCTTCGCAAACAAAAAGAAAACAAAGGTCACTGGAATTGGTAAAATTGGTAATTCTAACTCTACCTCCATTGATAACATT
This sequence comes from Erythroxylum cassinoides, assembly GCA_027478405.1. Taxonomy (NCBI): domain Eukaryota; kingdom Viridiplantae; phylum Streptophyta; class Magnoliopsida; order Malpighiales; family Erythroxylaceae; genus Erythroxylum; species Erythroxylum cassinoides. The sequence continues at coordinate 16,668,496 of JANIPM010000005.1, forward strand.
CTCTTTGTTGATGGTTTGAAACATAACCTATTGAATTTGAGTCAGTTATGTGAAAAGGGCTACAAAGTCATTTTCTATACATCTTATTATGAAATTGTAGATATTCATAATGATAATATTGTGTTTATTTGTCTTAGAAATCAGAATATATATTATGTTTAACTGGAAGATATGTCCTTATAAAGTGTTAAGTGTTTTGTCTCTCTAGAAAAGGATTCATTTTATCCGGCACAAGAGATTCAAATATTCTAGCATGAGCATTCTATCAAAATTTTCTAAAAATGAGTTAGTAAGAGGACTGTTGAATTTGAAATTTGAGAGCATTCAGGTTTGTCATGCTTGTTTAAAAGGTAAACAAGTCAGAAGCAGCTTTCCTCCTTAAATTATTATGTCTACTAACCAACCACTTGAACTTATGTACATGGATTTATTTGGTCCCATTAGACTCAGAGTTTTTGTAGAAAATATTACGGTTTTGTTCTAGTAGATAATTAATCTAGATTTGCATCAGTATTTCTTATCAAATAAAGATGATGCTTTTAAACTGTTTGAGAAGTTTTACAGAAAAATTCAAATAGAAAAAGGGTATTGTTTCACTTCAATTCAAAGTGACCATGGAGGAGAATTTGATAACAGAAAGTTTGAAGAATTCTGTGACAACAATGGTATAACTCACAATTTCTCTTGTCCAAGGATGCCTCAACAAAATAGAGTTGTAGAAAGAAAGAACAAAACTTTAGTTGATATGACCAAGATTATGCTATGCGAAAGTGGACTACCTCATAGATATTGGGTAGAAGTAGTATCCATGACATGTTTTGTACTTAACAGATGTCTTATAAGACCTATTCTAAAAAAGACCCTCTATGAGTTATGGAAAGGAAGAAAACCAAATATTGCTTACTTTCAAGCATTTAGGTGCAAGTGTTTCGTGCTAAACAATGGAAAAATCAACATTGGAAAGTTTGATGTAAGATCAGACAAAGATATTTTCTTGGGCTATAGTACTGCTAGTAAAGGATTCATAGTATAAAATAAAAGAATAAATAAGATAGAAGAATCAATACATGTGGTATTTGATGAAGCACTACCTTCGACAATAACAATTGAATTAGATGATAAAGAGCATTCTTTAATTCCTAAAAATACGTTGGAGAATCAAAAGCCTATAATACCTTCAGAATTATAAAATAAAAAAGGCCCCTCTGAAGCTGGAATAGAGCAAGCTCCTTCATCTCAGCAAGAACTTATGCAACGAAAAACACCAAGAGAATAGAGAGGTCTTATACACATCAATACTCTTGGAGATCCCTCTAAAAGTCTAGGAACAAGATCATCATTCAAGAACAACTATATAGCTCTCATCTCATAATTAGAACCAAAGTCTATTGAAGAAGCTCTTACTGATGAAAATTAGGTCTCAGCTATAAAAGATGAGCTAAGACAGTTTAATAAGAACAAAGTATGGAATCTGGTGACTCGTCCACAAAACAAGTCAGTTATTAGAACTCGATGGGTTTTTCGAAACAAACTTGATGAAAATGGTAAAGTGGTAAGAAACAAAGCTAGACTTGTAGCTCAAAGTTACAATCAATAGGAAGGTATTGATTTTAATGAAACTTATGCACCTGTTGCTAAATTGGAATTTAATAGAATTTTATTTTCCTTTACATGCTATAGAAACTTCAAGTTGTTCTAAATGGATGTTAAAAATGCATTCTTAAATGGTTACATTGACGAAGAAGTATCTGTTAAGCAACCCCCATGTTTTGAAGACGAAAACCATCTAGATTATATGACGAAGTTAATCAAAGCTTTATATGGTTTAAAGCAAGCTATTTGAGCATGGTATGGGATGTTAAGTAACTTTCTACTTGAGAATAACTTTGAAAAAGGAAAGGTCGATAAAACATTATTTGTTAAATGAAAGGAGAATGATTTACTTATAGTGTAAATATATGTTGATGAAATAATATTTGGTGTTACTAATCCACCATTCTATAAAATTCTCAATATTAATGCAGGGGGAGTTTGAAATGAGCATGATGGGAGAATTATCATTATTTCTTAGATTATAAATAAGACAAACAAAAAAAGAAATCTTCATTAACTAAAACAAATACAAAAAGGAACTTGTCAAGAAATATCATTTTGAGAATGTCAAAACGATAGGTACTCCTATGTACACGGGAACTAAACTTAATAAAGATGAAGAAGGTAAAATTATAGAAAAGACAAAGTATAGAGGAATGATTGGATCACTACTATATCTTACAAGCTCAAGACTAGACATTATGCTTAGTGTGTGTCTTTTCACACATTTTAATCAAATCTAAAAAAATCAAAAGAATCTTTCAATATCTCCGCGAAACTATGAATTTTGGACTATGGTATCCAAAAACTGATTCATTTGATATTATAGGCTATTGTGATGTAGATTACGTAGGTGACAAAGATGATCAAAAAAGCACAAATAGTCACTGTCAATTTCTTGGAGGATCTTAGTCCTATAAGAAACAAAATTGCACAGCGCTTTCGACAATTGAAGTGGAATATATAACAACCGTCAATTGTTGTGCTCAAATCTTATGGATGAAGCATTAACTATATGATTTTTCACTAAAATTTTCTTATATTCTTATATTATCTAATAATATGAGTGCTATAAATCTTTTTAAAAATCCTGTGCATCATTCTAGAACTAAGCATATAGAAATCAAACATCATTTTCTTATAGATCATGTTTTAGAAAGAACCATTGATCTTTTGCATGTTAATACTGAGAATCAAGTAACTGACATTCTCACCAAGCCACTATCTGAAGATAGATTTTACATATTAAGAAAAGAGCTTGGTAAGTGCAAACTCTCTGGTATTATTTCTGCACGAATATTCTCTACTACTTGTCTTTACAATTTCATTTAGTAGGCACTTTTTATTATGATTCCTTAGAAACTCTCTCTTGGTTTGGTAAGCTCCTTAGAGTTTAGAAGGCCCCTTCATTTTAGAAGGCTCCTCTTAGTTTAATAGAGCAAGATTACCCTTATGCTAAAAAGGTAATTTCTTTTGTTTTGTCGTTACAACATTTAAAGTCAAGCGTGAAATTTTGACAAATGGCTGTACAAATTTTTTAGAAGATATGCAAACGATCACATTTCCTGTATTAGCATATGATAATTCATCTTCACACGAGATCAATGCTCAAAAAATGCCTAATATACCAAAAACAGACTTCTCTCCTCTACTTACCCTTATTGTTCTTCGAAGCGCCTTTCTTAACTCTTTTCATTCCAACTTTTTGATTTCATCTCAAATCTTCTAAAACCTCATCCATCGCTCTTACAATGGCATAAATCGGATCAAAAGGACGAACGAAACTCCAACTTTTACTAATAGTCATGGTGAAACTCATGTTATTGAACCTATCTCCTCTAATCCCCTAGTATTAGAAGTGCATTGGGTTATAAATTAATTTCAACTCCTAATAAAATTAAAAAAATGTTTTATTATTGGTTGAAAATTATTTTCAAAGGAATGTTTATTAGGAAAGATTTTGTAATTTAATTTAATTTTTCAAGAGTTGAATTATTAAATTAAATTTATTATCAAATCAACAATTAGAATCAAGCCAAAG
>JANIPM010000005.1:16724045-16742061 GCA_027478405.1 Erythroxylum cassinoides
AATTCTTGTTTTTCAACTCTAGTTCAATCAACTCATCCACTTGATCATTCATATTACTAAGTCAAATTGTCACTCAAGGTTCGGGGTCCAACAAGTTTAGACAACAAAATAGGAAAAAACAAATAAAAAAGGTGAGGGGTTTTTCGTAAGAGACTTGTGAGGTTATTTGACTGAGTGTTTACCCAACATAGCAGCCAAACTTGCTTATGCAAAATACCATCAAAATAATGGAAGGTGAAAGTTCTTTTTCCGCAATGGCTCCACCAATGTTTGATGAAGAAGACTACTAAGTGTGGGCGGTGAAAATGGAAGCGTATTTAGATGCGTGTGATTTATAGGAAGTTGTAGAGGAAGATTATGAAGTACCTCCTTTACCAAGAAATCCAACCATGGCTTATATCAAAACGCATAAGGAGAGGAAGATAAGAAAATCCAAAGAAAAGGCCTACCTATTTGCTACAGTTTCTTCTGCCATCTTCAGTAGAATCATGTCACTTGGCTCAACTAAAGCTATATGGGATTTTCTCAAGAATGAGTATCAAAGAGACGAAAGAAACAGAGGATTGAAAGTGCTCAATCTGGTCAGAGAATTTGAAATGTAACATATTAAGGAATCAAAAATTGTAAAGGCATATGTAGAAAGGTTGTCTGGCATTGCAAATAAGGTAAGGATGCTTGGTGCAACTTATTGACAATAGAATAGTTTAAAAAATACTTGTATCTTTGCCTGAAAGATATAAGGCAATCATTGCTTCTTTGAAAAACACTAAAGATCTGTTTGGCAGAACTATTAAGTACATTACAGGAATAGGAACAAAGAAGAATGATGAGATGAGATGGAACTACTGAGGGAGAGCCTTGCAGGCCAATTGGTAGTAAAATTTTGGAGATAGAAACAAGATGTGGAAAGGAAAGAAAGGAGCAGCAAGCAGTTCAAATAATGCAGTTGCTAAAAACAACATCAACACTAGCAACAAAGGAGGAAAATATCCTCATTGTCAACATTGTGGCAAGAGGAATCATCCTCACTACAAGTGTTAGAGAAAACCTGACATGAAATGTAGAAAATGCAAGAGACTTGGGCATGCAGAGATCATTTGCAAGGAGAAGGAGACACGACAATAGGGTTAGGCTCAAATTGAAACTCGACAAGAGCCAAAACAACTCTTTATTGCTTCATGCTTTGCATCCAAAATATCAAGTGATAATTGGCTTGTTGATAGTGGTTGTACAAAACATATGACCAATGATGATAAGCTCTTCACAGAGCTTGACAGATCAGCAACATCAAGGGTCAAAATTGGAAATGGAGACTATATGGCAGTGAAAGGGAAAGGGATGATAACCATTGAAAGTCTTACAAGTACAAAAGTTATATCTGAAGTTTTGTGTGTTCTTGAAATATATCAAAATTTGCTAAGTGTTTGAAAATTGTTGGAGAAAGGGTTCAAACTTTTGTTTAAAGATAAAATATGCTTGATCATTGATCAAAGTGGTCAGGAACTATTCAGAATTAAGATGCAGGGCAAAAGTTTTTTTTTTGAATCATTTAGAGGTGGAGCAAGCGACATTTCCATGCCAACTCACTACTGCAGAAACTTGGCTCAAAAAGATAGGGCATTTTCATGATCAAGCTTTGTTGTTCACGCAAAGAAATTAAATAGTAAGAGGTCTACCAAACCTAGAGGAACATCTCACAAGCTACCAAGCTTATATGCTTAGGAAGCAAATCAGACTTCCATTCAGAACGTCTATATGAAGAGCTATAGAGAAATTGCAACTGATCCATACTAATCTATGTGGTCCACAATCAACTCCTTCACTAAATGGCAAAAGGTATTACATAGTCTTCATTGATGATCTAACAAGAATGTGTTGGATTTATTTTATGAAGTTTAAGTCAGAAGTTGCTGGAATTTTCATAAAGTTCAAAAACTAGATTGAAAACCAAAGTAGCTGTAGGATTCAGGTCATTAGATCAGATAATGGCATTGAATATACATCAGAGATATTCATCTTTTTTTGTAAGGAGGCTAGAATTGAGTACCAGCTCACTGTCCCTTATTCTCCATAGCAAAATGGGGTCAGTGAGAGGAAGAACAGAACCATTATGGAGATGACTAGGTGCTTGCTACATGAGAAGAATCTTCCAAAGAAGTTCTGGGTAGAAGCGGCAAATATTGTTGTTTCCTGTTGAATAGGCTTCCTACAAGAGCAGTGGGAAAAAAAACACCATTTAAGGCTTGGTATGGTGTCAAACCTACTCTATACAACTTTAAAATATTTGGTCGCCTATGTTTTTCACATGTTCCATAGGTGAAGAAGAGACAAACTTGATGAGAAGGCTGAACTAAGAATTTTTGTTGGCTATGCTTGGTTTCTAAAGCCTACATAATATTTCAACCTCGTATAAGAAAGATAGTGACCAGCAAGGATGTTCAATTTCTTGAACATAAGCAATGGGACGAGAATGAGGAGTCTCCAACCAAACATCAGATTATGTCTCTAGTTCATGGTGATTAGTAGCTGATCAACCTATCAGGGGAATGAGGACACTCTTAGACATTTATCAAAGGTGCAATGTTGCTATTTTTGAACCAGCAGAATATGAGAAAGCAAAAACAGGTCAAAAATGGATAGATGCAATGAAGGAGGAGCTGGCCATGATTGAAAAGAACTAGACATGGGAGCTAGTGCAGAGGCCTTAAGATAGAAAAATAATTAGGATGAAATGGGTTTTCAGGACAAAGCTTAATCCTGATGGCTCAATGAACAAGCACAAAGCAAGATTGGGGGATGGATGATCATTTGCTGAAGTTAGGCTTTGAAAAAAGCTTAAGTGAATCAACTCTTTATATCAAAAAATTTGGTTCTAACATTGTGATCATCTCTCTCTATGTAGAAGATTTACTTGTTACAGGAAATAATGCTACAAAAATTGAAGAATTCAAGAAGGAGATGATGAAGGTCTTTGAAATGATAGACCTTGGTGAATGAATTACTTTCTGGGAATGGAGATCAAGCAAGCTCATAATGAAGTTTTTATATGCCAAAAGAAGTACTTGAAGGAAATTATGAAAAGATTCAGAATGGACAAATGTAGGAGTGTGAGCACTCCAATGATCAAAAGGAGAAGCTGTAAAAAGAATATAGAGCTGAACGAGTTAATGAAGGAGTGAATAGAAGCCTAATTGGATGCTTAATGTATCTCACAGCAACAAGACCTGACATCTTGTATCCTGTGAGTGTTTTGTCCAGGTTTTTAAATTGTGCTAGTGAATTGCACATGATGGCTGCCAAATGAGTGGTTAGATATAACTCTAACCTATGGTCTCAAATTCAACAAAAGTTAGAATTTCAAGCTTCATGGATATTCTGACAGTGATTGAGCAGGATCCATTGATGACATGAAAAGCAGTTCTGATTATTGTTTCACTTTTGGATAAGGGCATTTTTCATGGTACTCAAAGAAACAAGAAATGGTAGCACAGTCAACAACTGAAGCAGAATTTGTAGCAACAATAACTACTGCTAATTAAGCATTATGGCTCAGGAAAATTATGGTGGATTTGCAACTAAAACAGAATGGCAGCACTGAGATATTTGTAGATAATCAAGCTGCCATAGCTATATCTCAAAATCCAGTGTTCCATGGAAGGACTAAGCATTTCAATATCAAGTTTTATTACCTGAGGGAAGTGCAGAAGAATGGTGAAATGATGTTAGTGTATTGCAAAAAAGAAAACTAGATTGCAGACATCTTTACTTTGCAAAACAAAAAACCAGATTGCAGACATCTTTACTAAGTCATTTCATGTTAGCATATTTGAATTTCTCAGGGAGAAGTTGGGAGTTTGCAGTTCCTGATCCATTAGGAGAATGTTGACAAGTGTATCAGGACCTGATTATCATTTATGTTCTGCAGAGGTCCTGGCCTTTAGTTTGTCCTAGTATTTAGCTTATTTTCAGCAAGTTAGTTTATGTTTCCGTTAAGCAAAGTAGTGGTAGTAGTTGTCACGTTTTATTAGCCATGATAGCATATTTTTAGCTATTTTCAACTCTGTTGTACTCCTATATGTTTACACTTGAAATTTAATAAATGTGTAGACTTTCCAATACATTATTTCTTGTTTTTTTGCAATTTAAAACAACAAGAGCACATACTTGCGTTGCTTTTGTTTTACACTATGAATATTGTACTAGAGATAGAATTAGGAGCTCATATTTATTTCTGCATAATGTTTTGACAATTCATGTAACAAGGAACTTGGAAATATTCTGCACTTGGAGATCTTGAAGGAATTTTGGCTACAAATGGTGCCTCTCGTGCAAAGGAGTAACACATTTGTAGATATCCTTCGGTTCAATAGACTATGAAAGTCTTCTATCAAATCCCGATCCAGGGATATTATATTAACATATGGAAGATGATTTTAAAACAATCAACTTTATAACCAAAGGCCAAGTACTAATCTTTTAATAAATAGTCTTTTCCTATGTATTTTTTTTATACAAAGGAAAACCAAACAAAATAAAGCTAATTCCCTATCGAACGCAAAGATCTACGGTACAAAGCTTCGTGTTTATCATGGTTTAGGTGATCTATGACGACTGTCAGAGGTGCCTAGAGAATATGAAGGTTTAGGCTGGATAGCGCTGCAAGCGAGGCTCTTTTGTCTTTTTATTTTACATCCACTTGACAGTGAAATTCTAAAAGTAAAGAAGTAACAAGATGGCACTCGATAAATGAGATTCTTATTAGGACTTGGCAATGCAACTAGAAACTTCTCGACATATTAACTTGAATCCATCATAACACACGTACATTATTATACAAAAATCTCCAAAACCTTCAGGAAATTAAAAAAAAAAAGAGATGCACCAATCGAAGATAATTATCAAGTCTCAAGGACAAGGCTAGACACAAACTTTAAGAATTATTTGGCAGCAGCAGCCTCTTCCTGTAACTGTTTAACCTTGGTGATATAATCGTTCATTGCTTCATCCTTGGATTTCCCTGCCAAAAAGAAACTTCACTTGAGTGCTAAAACGTAATTGTATATGACAATAACTAACACTTGAGGTCCACGGGTAATTAAATTGATTTTTTACTACCTTCAACTGCCTTCCATGCATCCCACTTGGCCCTATCCTTCATGTTGAACATTCCAGGACGATCTACATAGCAGATTAATTTGGTAAAATTAAATTATTCGAATGTAGATATGAAGTTAGAAACTCACTGGTGTTCACTGGTCCAACAGTGGCTTGCTTATACAGCCCATAGAGAATGAGCTTGTTCTCACTTGTTGTGTTTTCTGGCAGGGTTTTAGCTTTTACAGCATACTGTTCAAAGTCCTCCTGCAAAATTTCATTGTTTAGATTGACAGGAAACCTATTTTACGATTGCAATCAAAAGCAAGTTCCAAACTTTGACTAATTCTAGCACACAATCGAAAGGAACATAATTCACCAAAAAAAAAAACTTCAATCAATAAACTCAAACACGCAAGGCAACAAAGATTTATAAAACAAGCCAAACCCAACGTGGATGGATAAATAATATGACAAATAAAAGAGCTAAGAATAGATTAAACAGGCGCACACTTGACATCAGACTGACTGTTGCTTCTAAACAAAGAAAAGGGTTGAGGGAAAGCTGACGTCACCTTCAAACCCATTTTTCGTTGCGACTCCTTCTTTATACCAACTACGGCGTATGGAAGTTGCACTTATGGCATTTTGTGTATGGTGACAATATAGTGATCGAGCGAGAGAGAAACTATGACGTGTTATTTGCTCACATGCATGCACATTCCGTATTTGTGTACTCTGTGATCTCGACGTGGTAGGGAATAGCTGGCGGATCTTTGCACGCGATTTGAGGTTGAAAATTAGGTCAATTATTTTTGTTGGTTGGTGATAATTAAGTAATATCGCAGACTATACATTCGGGATTCGTTAAGTTGTTACGGGGAATGAATGAATCTATATATAATAGCATTCAACATAAAAGAAAAAGATAAACACGAGTTTAGAATATTTGAGCAGGCAATTTAACTTTATATTTCTATCATACTTTATATCGTTCAATTGACCTAGGGAGTTTAAGTTTTTTAATGTTTAAATTTTCATTTATTTCATATATTTGAGAACTAATGTGATAAGTTAAGATAGGAATTTAGCACTCTGGATGATCAGTGATTTCATTCTACTAGAAATTTATTAAATAATTTTGGACACAAATTTTTCTCATGTTTTCAATAGAAATATATTATAATTGCACAGTTATGTGTTTTCTTGTAAGGATGAATGAAATCAAATATTATAATTTATTTATCATTACAAGAAAAGCGAGAATTAGCGACGGAAAAGTATCGACGGAATATATATTATTGCAAATTACCGACGGAAATGACGGGAAAATTTTTGTTTAGCGACGGTACTAATTTCCGTCGCTAAATATGGAAGAAAATGATCCCAACAAATTTTGCGATAGATTTTAGCGACGATATAATATTCCGTCAGTAAATTTAGCGATGGTATAAGATATCCGTCGGTAAAAAGGCGAGAATTATTGATGGAATAAAAATTTTTTGAGTTTATCTACGGAAATTTTCGTTGGCAAATTCCATCGATAAATTCTTTTTAAATTTAAACTCACTCGACATCTCCCCCCTCCACCTACGTCTTCTTCTTCCTTCTTCCTGCGTCTCCTCTTCGGTGGAGGTATTATTGCACACATACTTATGGTATCATCAAATTGTCAACTCCTTTCGGATTAAGATTGGTTGTTCTTAAAATCTTGTTTGTTTTGTGATCCCACTTATTATATGTTATTCTTGTATAATTGTATGGAGTTATTTCTATTTCTATTTCTTCAGGTATTGTGAACCAAATAACATAAAGGTAACTTTGTCCTTATCAAGCTCAGGTGAGTGTTTAAACCTACTCTAGTTTTACAAACAAAATTCTACATCTGTTGATCCGATTAGCATAAAATTCTTCTTTTTTCTGTGGATGCTTAAAGAAGCTAAACAATTCAGAATATTGTTTCTAGCTCCTATCAAAATTGCTGGTAGTGGAACAAAAAAGTTGTTATCAAGCCTTCTACACAAGTCACAGCTTGTAAGAATCTTCATTCTAGAGCATTTGAATAGGTAAAGCCATGTTGATATGCAAAAGCATAACAGACCACTTATATTTAATGTTGGATTTTTTAAAAATATTTTAAAATTATTTACTGACGAAAAATACAATTACGTCGGTAAAACTTGTTATGTTTACTGACGGAACATCAAAAGTCATGGATAAAGTATAAGATATTTACTAACAGAACAAAGAGTAATCATTGGTAAAATTACCTACAGAATTTGGATTTACTGACCGAAAGAAAATTTCTGTTAGTAAATTTACCGACAGTCATTTTTTTATGCTTTTTTCCGTTGGAATATTCCATCGCAAATTTTTATTACCGACGAAATTCAAACATTTTCTGTCAATAATTTCCGCCGCTAAATGACATTTTTCTTGTCATGATTCTTACTTGCAAGTTTTTTTTAATTGACCAAGTAAAACAATTTAGTTAAATTGTTTTTGTTTTGAGAAATGCTCGTAATGGAGTTAAAGGTAAAATTTTGGGTGAGTAGATGAAAAAATTTAGGTTGTTCGTGTTGTTATATAGTGTCTTTATAATTATTTTTCTATATAATGTAAATAACTAAATATTGTCAAGCATAGTACCTATTGTTTATTCTCTTAGTTATATAGGTATAATATTGTTTTCTTTATCTCTATTTGTTTGTTTCATGGCTTGAGGCACTTCTGTAAGGCAGTAGCCACTTACATAAGTACCACCACTCTAGAAGATTGTATTATAAAATAAAAAAAAGACAACAAGCTGTCAACAACTTACATTTAGCAAGCTTGGCAACAACTTGCTTAACGATAAAGGGTCTATAAAAAGACCCTCTTTAGACCCTCTTTATCTTTCCTAAGATATGCATCATATGTGATATGTGGTGATTATGGGAAAGAGATTTTTTTAGTATTTTTACGAAACGTTTTCCTAAGAAGGTAAATGACAAAATAGTGAGGATATTATCTTATAAATAATAAATTTGGAAAATACCTTATGTGTGAGTGTCACTATTTTCTCATGTTATTTTCACTCTCTATACTTACTATTTTTCATTAGCAGAAGATTTATTAGAAGTTTGGCCTGTAGACGTAACCCAAATTAAAGAGTGAACTATGTTAAATTTCTGTATACTATTTCCTTGCTTACTTTTCTTATAGGATATAATTCGCTAATTTTTTTCCTAAGAAGTGGTATTAGAGTCAGGTGAGAAAATTACAACAAATTTTTTGACACAATCTGTTTAGATTTTAGGTAAACACAGTAAAAGTTGGAGAATAGTAAAATAATAACCAGAAAAGGTAGTAACTATTCATGCATTTATTTTTGCATTAACACTATAGTAGCCATTGGAGCTGAACTATAGCAACTAGGTGTTACTCGTGTATACGATACTATTCATATGTACAGGTACCATTTAGAGCGAGATTTGGTTATATGTCAAAGGATTTCTCATCGAAGATAGAGGCAAAAATAAGCAAGATGATTAGCCAAACTGGCTCTAACTACTATATATGGAAGAATAAGATGAATGCATTTACCGATGTTTATTATAATAAAACTCGAAAAAAATTGGACGAGGAATGGACATTTGAGCGTGAATAGGTGTGTGATTTTATTCGACCATTTGTTAAAGATAATGTCTACAACTATATTTGCAAAGAGACTCATGCATAAACGTTATAAAAGAAGCTTGAGGAGTTGTATGCCTCAAAAACTAGTAACAATAAGTTATTTTATATGACAAAATTAGTGCAAATAAAATATCGCAGAGGTGCCTCTTATGGAAAATCACTTAATGAATTTCAAGGGATTATGGTTCAATTATTAAAAATGGGCATAAAGTTTGATGATGAAGTACTTACCCTTTTCTTACCTACCTCCCTGCCAGAGTCTTAGGAGACTTTGAAGATTTCAATTACCAAATCTGTAGTTGATGATGTTGTTAACATGATCTGTAAAAAGTGGAATTCTGAATTAAGAGATGAGATAGAGATCACAGAGTTTGGCCCTTTCAACACAGTTAAAAGCTCTATTCATAGGTTCTAAGAGGAGGAGCAAATCTAGAGGTCCAAATTCTAGAGATAAGAGCTAAGTAAGATCAACAAAATATGCAATGTTGAGTGTCATTGCTGCAAGAAGGGTCATATCAAGAGGTTTTGCCAAAAGTTCAAAGAAAAAAAGAACAAAGGTAAAGAAGTCATGAAAGAAGATAACAGTGATAATGAACACGCATTGACGGCTACCACCATTGATGACTTTCACATCATCTCATATGATAATAAAGTGAATAATGCATCATCGGTTCAATTGGATAGGTGACAGCAGTGTCGTTATTCACGCCACGTCACATAAAAAACTCTTCTCGTTATATACAAAAGGAGATTTTGGTGTCTTTAAAATGGGAAATAGGGGTTTGGCCAAAATTACCAGAAAATGTGATATTTACTTGGAGACAGAAAATGGCATGAGATTGACTCTGAAAGGTGTCGGGCATCTTCCTAATCTTCGGCTAATTCTAATATCTATTGGCATACTTGATGATGAAGGTTTTCATAGCACTTTAATGATAATAAATGGAAACTTACTAAAAACTCCTTGATAATCGCCAAAGGTAAGAAGTGCTCAAAGTTATACGAGATACATGTAAAGCTCTCCAATGATGTTATGAATCTAGTAAAGAAAGATGGTGCAATTGAATTGTGGCATAAGAGACTCAGTCATATGATCGAGAAAGGAATGTCTCAATTGGTGAAAAATAATGCATTATTTGGAATTAACTAGGTGCATTTGGAATTAACTAGGTGCATTTAAAGAAGTGCATTGATTGTCTAGCAGGAAAGCAAAGAAAGCCGCTTTCAAAAGTTCTCCTTCTTCTATAGTGAAGAATGTGTTGGATTAGTACACTCATATTTATATGGGCTAATGCCAAAGTCACTATGTAGTGCTCAATACTTTGTGACTTTCATTGATGATCATTCAAGGAAGACGTGAGTATACACCTTGAATACTAATGATCAAGGGATAGATGTTTTCAAGCAATTTCATACCTCAGTTGAAAGACAAATTGGGAAGAAGTTGAAATGCATTCGAATAAACAATGGTGGAGAATACACTGGACTGTTTGACATTTGTTGTAAAGAGCATGGTATTTGACATCAGACTATTCCTCTAAGACATCTTAATTGAATGACTTAGTTGAGAAAATGAATAGGACTTTGATGGAGAGCGTTAGATGTCTACTTTCATATACAAAGTTGCTTAAGTCATTTTAGGGTGAGGTTTTATTCACAGCAGTACATGTATTAAATTGTTCACCCTGTATCCCTTTACAGTCTGATGTTCTAGAAAAAGTATGGTCAGAAAAGGACGTTTCCTATGATCCTATGAGGGTATTTGACTGTAAATTTTTTGTCCACATCCATAAAGATGAGAGATCTAAATTTGATGTCAAGACTTGCCAATGTGTATTTATCGATTATAGAGAAGATCAATTTGGCGATTAGTTTTATGACCCAGTTTAGAAGAAACTAATGTGGAGCCATTATGTTATATTTGTCGAAGACCATTGAAAATCTTGGTAAAGTGAAAAAGGATGTTCCAAGAACTGATGGTAACCTAATGGATTTAGAGTTAATTCCTCTAAAAAGGTGCCAAGATAATTTCTAGTTGAAGCTGAAAATCGATTAGATGAAGATGATGTTCAGAATTAACCACTTGCACTAAAGACTACTCAGGTTCTAATAAGAAGATCTACCTGAGTAAGACAAGCCTCTACCATATACTCTAGTGATCAGTACATGTTACTTGCTGAAGGGGGAGAACTTGAGAATTTTCAAGAGGCTATTATAAATGAATATAAGATGAAATGAGTTAAAGTCATGTAATATAAGATGAAGTCCTTGCATTAGAATAAAACTTTTGAGCTTTTGAAGTTGCCAAAAGACAATAAATTTTTGAAAAGTTTTGTTGATCATTTACAGGAATGACAGTAAACCCTATGTAATTGGTTAGGGGAGAATTGTAAGATGGTATCAACGTACATTGGTACCATCACTCTAGAAGATTGTATTATAAAAATAGAAAAGAAGACAGCAAGTTGTCAACAGCTTGCATTTAACAAGCTAGGCTACAACTTGCTTAATAGTGGAGGGTCTTTTTACAACTTGCTTAATAGTGGAGGGTCTATAAAAAGACCCTCCCTCCCTCTTTCCTAAGATATGCATCATATATAATATGTGGTGATTGTAAGAGAGTGATTTTTTTGGTATCGCATGCACATAAGTGTTTACAGTGTTTCTCTCACACTCAAAATAATACAAGTGTAAAACAAAGTAAAGAAAGCAATAAGAGATATATAATAGCCAAAGCTTCTCTTTCATTAACTCTCAACAAAATGTTAACAAAAGACACAAGTACCTCCTTCTCAAAACACTAACAAGGAACTCTTTACTCAAAGCACTTACAAAGAACTCCCTACTTGAAGCCCTTACAATGAGAACTTCCCTAAAAGCTCTCAACTCTCAAAGCTCTCTCATCTAAGTGATTTCTCTTAATGAATTTCTCTCAATGATCTAATCAATAGGTCTCAACTTTAATGAGTTATTTATAGGAGTTAGAGTCCTAATAGAACTCTACTAGCTAAGATCACAATCTTATCCTATCTTATTCTTATCAGATGACTTCCCCATCCAATTAGGACTTTATGTAATAGGATTAAGTTACATCACATTAACAAGATAAAAGATTACCCTATCTAGGAATAATTATCCTTATCCACGAAGATCTCCTCTATCTTCAAATGATCCTTCCACATGATCTTTGTCTCTTAAAGCTAATGTCCATCCACTGTCATCTTATCCGCCACGTCATTATGTGCCACATCATCTATAGTTGCCACATCACTACTGATATGTTTTCACCACAACCTATCCACATAGAAGTCCATCAATGCATGTCCATGGACAAGTCCATCTTTTATGATCAAGCTCATTCATAGTGTAGTCTTATTGCTCCATGACTAATTACAAGTCATAATTTGAATTAATATAAAACTTGGCATCCTCGTGGGGTCTCGTATGCCTTTGCACATTCTCATGCACCCTCGGGTCTCGCATGACTTAGTTTTCTAACTTTGCATAGCCTCACATCCAAATCTTACATCTCTTCGTAGATTTCTGCCAATATGCACCTACGCGTGTCCACACATATCGAATCTCACCTACTCTCAAGATCTTCACTGATACTTTCTGCATCCCTCACTTACTTCGCAAGTTTCTCATTTTTTTGCTTACCAATTTGTAAGGCTTCGCCTTGTTTCCTCGTCAACATGCCTTCCTCGTACTAACCTGCTTGCTAAGCATTGACTAAGGTTAGCCAACACTCACACGATCCCATAATTTGGACTTAGGAGTCTAACAAATTGTCACAAATGTCTACTTTGGACTAAAACTTTCACTAAAAACCGTACTCACCTTCGTGCAGTAATCCTGTTTAGGTTCACTTAAGCAAGATTTAACCTTCTCATGTGAATGTCACCGAATAATTCTGTTAGCTCTCGAACACATCACACGTACACAAGTGTTTAAAGTGTTTCTCACACACACAAAATAACACAAGTGTAAAACAGAGTAAAGAAAGCAACAAGAGATATATACTAGCCAAAGCTACTCTTTATTATCTCTCAACAAAACGTTAACAAAAGACACAAGTACCTCCTTCTCAAAGCCCTTACAAGGAACTCCCTTCTTGAAGCCCTTACAATGAGAACTCTCCCAAAAGCTCTTAACTCTCAAAGCTCTCTCTTCTGAGTGATTTCTCTTAATAAATGACTCACTGATTGAGTGATAGGTCTCAACTCTAATGAGCTATTTATAGGCTCCTTTAGAAGACTAAGTAAGAGTCCTAATAGAACTCTACTAGCTAAGATCACAATCTTATTCTATCCAGGATTAAGTTACATCACATTAATAAGATAAAAGATTGCCCTATCTAAGAATGATTATCATTATCCACGAAGATCTCCTTTATCTTCAGATGATCCTTCCATATGATCTTTATCTTTTAAAGCTGATGTTCATCCACTGTGATCTTATCTGCTACGTCATCATGTGCCACATCATCCACAATTGCCATGTCACTACTAGTGTGTTTTCATCATGGCTTATCCGCACATAAGTCCATCAATGCATGTCCATGGACAAATCCATCTTCCATGATCAAGCTCACTCATAGTCCAGTTTCGTCGCTCCATGAGTAATACAAGTCACAATCAGAGTTAGTATAAAACCTCAATATACTTTACATACCTTCAACCTGTCTCACCAAAGTTAAGTGCTTATGCATACTCTCAGGGGGTCTTGCATACCTTTGCGCATGCTCGCACACCCTCGAGTCTCACATGACTTAGTTATCCAACTCCACGCAGCCTCACACCCGAATCTCATGTCTCATCAAAGATTTCCCCCAATGCGAGCCTACGTGTGCCCACGCTTATCAAATCTTGCCTACTATCAAGATCTTCGCAGATACTTCCTGCATCCCTCACCTACTTCTCAAGTTCTTTAGGTTTTGCTTGCCAACTCACAAGACTTCGCCTTGTTCTCTCGTCAACACGCCTTCCTCGTGCCGACTTACGTGTCAAGTATTGGCCAAGACTCGCCAACACTAGCACGATCTCGCAGTCTAGACTTAGGGTTCTAACACTACCTCCCTCTTTCCTAAGGTATGCATCATATATGATATATGGTGATTATAAGAGAGTGATTTTTTTGGTATTTTTATGAAATGTTTTCCTAAAAGAGTGAGTGACAAAATAATGAACATATTATTTTAGGGATTGTAAATTTGGGAAATACCTTTTGTGTGAGTGTCACTATATTGTCGTTCTCTGTGCTTGTTATTTTTCATTAGTGAAACATTTATTCAGAGTTTGGTTCATGAACGTAACCTACATTAAAGGATGAACTACGTTAAATTTCTATGTATTATTTACTCACTTACTTTACTTGTAGGATACAATTTGTAGATTTTTTTGCCAACAAGTTCTTGTCTACTGATATACATAATGGCCTTGTTTGGTGAAGAGCTTATACGATTTTTTTTAGCTGATTGACCCATTTTAGCTTGTTACTTTATAAAAAAGCTATTAAGGTTGTTTAGTTATGAGTTGGTTGGATTGGTTGATTCAACCTAGCTAGCTCATTTTAAACAAGCTTCTCTACAGGAGCGTTTCAGGATGATCAGTTGATATTTTTTAATGTCCATTTTGCCCTCGTTACATTTTACTCTCTCACAGTCATTCCTCGTTTTCTCCATAGTCTTCTTTTGGCTCTTTCCTTACTCTCGTTTTCTATCACCGTCTCACCATCTCACTCTCGTTTTCTCCAGAGTCTGCTGCTTCATTTGTTCACTCCCCACGCATCAACGAAGGAAAGTAAACCAAATGGAGAGAAGCTTTGTAGTCGATTTTGGTCCCATTGAGAAGCTCGGTCTCAAAGTGGAAAAGGAAGAAAATGGCAACTATAGATAGAAGTTCATCTGCTAAGAGGTGGCTTCCTCTTGAATCACATCATGAATCACGTAGGTAAGTCATCCATGGTTTTCTTCTTAATCTATCTATTTGTTCACTGAGATTTAGGGTTTTCCAACTCTGACTATGCTATTTCTCAGTTTCTTATTAACAAGAAAATTTTAAATATAAGCAGAGTTGAGAATAAAGGTTGTAGAAAGTTTGTTATTGATCAAGAGAAAAATATCACTATGAGGGATGTTACTTCTCGAGTGGCTACTTTTAGAGTTAGAGAGAAGGATCTTAATGATCCAGATTATGATCGAAGCTATGAAAGGTAAGTCAATTTTCATCGGGAAGTTGTTTGGTGTCTTCAACAAGATTTGTTAATTATTTTCCATTCAATGGGTCCCTCTATTGAAAATTTTTGTTTTTGGTTGTAATACTTTTGCGACATAGATCTCAACAGTCTTGTTTTTCTTTTCAAGTCTTTATCTTGATGAAAATTTTATTCTGTTAGACATTGTTGGATGGCGCCTTATTGGTTGTCAGTTCACAATCTTTTCTCGACTTTTGGTGATTTAAATCTATGTTCTATGGTTGGTGTTTGACTTGTTAGATTTTGATCTTCTAGAGTTGATCATTTGATATTTATGAGCCAAATTTAGTTCCTTCCTTGAACTGTTGTAGGTATGTAAGGAATCTTCCTAATCAAAACTTTAGCATAACACCAAAGAAAAGATTATTGACTTGTACAAATGGGATGTGAAGATTGATGGTTAACTTGCCAGGTGCACAAAACAGAGAAAAGATTCTGAAGGTTATACTTGCCAAAGAAGATTTGGCAGCTAATGTTGATTTGGAAATAGTGGCAAACATGACTAATGGTTATTTTGGAAGTGATTTAAAGGTTTGAGGTATTTTCTTTTATCCTCTTACCTATTTGTCTATTTTCCATTTTCAAGACTGAATTTTTATTCATTTTTTTAGAATTTTGCATAACTGTAGCACATTGTCCCCTTCGAGAGATACTGGAGAAGGAAAAGAAGGTTAATAAAAATAGTATTTAACTTCATTTATTTTCTTATAATTTTCTTGTTATGCTCATAATGTTAAAATAGTCTCGGGTTTTAGTTTTCCTTTCGACCCGCACTATGTAGATAGATCAATTGTGTGATGTAGAAGCAGCTAAATAGAAGTTTGCATTTAAAAGGTTTCATTAGAAAAGTAAAAGAGGTGTTTTGGATTCTAAAGTCCAGCATAAACTCCTTCTATTGGTATTGATTTTTGTTGCATCTTAGGAGAAAGCTTTAGCTACTGCAGAGAACAAACCATTTCCTAGATTGTACAACAGTGCGGATATTCGACCCCTCAAGATGGAGGATTTAAATATGCTCATGATCAGGTACTTTGAAGACATTTCTGGATGCATTGCATGTTGGAGGAGTATATGTACACCCAGACACAAAAAACTCATTCATATAACGTGTGCATTTGCGATGCAGGTGTGCGCAAGTGTATCATCAAAATCAGTGAACATGAGAGAGCTGCTGCGGTGGAATGATTTGTATAGGGAAGGAGGAGCAAGGAAGAAGAAGTCACTCAACTACTTCATGTAGAAGCAAAAATTTATGTACAACCTATTCAACTACCCTTTGCTCATCTGTAAAAGAGATAAGGTATCTTCTTTAGATGTTGACCGGTATGAAATAGGAATTCCATTGCTAGCTCCTTTGTACTATACATAGTTTTGCCCAAGTTACTTGCACAGACTGAAAGACAGATACCCCAGCTGGAAGCAATAGCCTATATGGGAAGCCCATCATGCCTGGTCATATTGAGGTATCTGTCTTTCCTTCTAATTGATTTTTCTAGCTATCTATGCTACTGATTAATGGTTCTAGCTATAATTTATTTAACGACACATCAGTTTAATGAGTGCAATTTGAGATTTCATGAATGAAATCTAATATAGATTTAGTTTCATTAAATGAAGTATGATAGTAGTTGAGGTTTATATGAATTTACTGTAGTAAAACTATGTGAGCGGAAGGTTATTGTAGCAGTTAGTAGAAAGTAGCTACTTTTTGTATTTATTGCATTTAACTTCATTTATAACTTCATTGATTACTCTTAGCTACTCCACTATCTCTTTTCACCTTTAAAATGGAAAAGATAACATAAGCTTACATTACTTGAATTCTTAACCGATTCCTTGTGGGTTCACTTGGATCTTGCCAGTATTGTCTTCCTTTGTTTTCGTTTGTAAGTTTTGTTCTTTCTATGTTCTAATTATGCCTCATTTGATCAAAAGGAGGATTGCTTCTATTTTTTGATTGAATCTTGTGTTTTTGGGTTCTTATCGGGTTTGTATAGGTATTGCCTATTACTTAGCTTTTTTATAATTAATGAGATCGATTAAGGTTTGGTTTACTTTATTGTTTCTCATTAATCAAGGAAAAGGCTTTTTTTGATCATCTTCTGAGTTGTATTGAGTGTTAACTTATGTTTTCGTTCATAGTGTCAAGATTCAAGGATTGTTTCTTGAACTTGTTATTGTTTGGGTGTTAGTACCTGGATAGTTATAGTAACATCATATTGAATGTATATAGACCCATTTGTGTTGAAACCTTCAATTCTGACTATATTTAACTTGTATAGTCCTAAGAGATTGACGAACTTAAGTTTGTTTGTGTATACATGGATAAATTTGGCTCCACTTGCATTTGTTTAATCATTTAGACAATCACAGGGGCTGAATTGCTGTTAAATTAGAGACATTAACACTATCCTTTTCTTTTAATAGAGCATCAACTTAAAAGTTTGATGGCTCAAGATATACAGTTGGCGAGTGGAGTGGTAAGGATTAAAACTCAGGATTTGTATTTGTTACTATTGAAATGATTGTTACTAATACAAAGAGTGTATTTGTATGGATTTAGCAGACATGTGATTTTAAGTGATTCGAGTTACTTGATTTTAAGTGCATTGCATGTGATTGAAGGCTCATCATTTGATTTTTAAGTATGTTGCATAAAACAATAGTTTTCGCGCGCGCGCGCGCACACACACACACACAAAGTGTCGCATAAAACAATTTTCATATATATATATATATATGTATATGTATGTATGTATATATATATATATGTATATGTAAGTATATGTATGTATGTATGTATGCATACATATGTATGTATGTATGCATGCATGTATGTATGTATGTATGTATGTATATGTATGTATGCATGCATGCATGTATGTATGTATGTATGTATGTACAGTATTGCATAAAACAATACTTTTCTTAAGGAAATTATACTCAGTATTGCATGAAATTAATAACATGATTTCATATATATACATAC
>JANIPM010000005.1:16890948-16903625 GCA_027478405.1 Erythroxylum cassinoides
TGTTGTTGTTGTTGTTGTTATTATTATTATTATTATTATTATTATATGCTCTATATTTTTTATTAGAGTTATAAACTTAATTTTTGTAGAATTAAATATCTTAAATCTAAATTCTTATAAGAATATTCATTGAAATACTAAAATATATAATATTCATATCCTTATAAAATTTTTTAAGTCATGTCCTAATAAGTCATTTTACACATAAATAGTTAATAATAAACAACTAATTTTACCAAACATTTTTACCAAACAGTTAATGTAATCCGGTAGTCAAATCAACTGATAGAATCAGCTATTAGCTACCAATTGATAAAATCAGCTAACAGCTAATGAAATCAACTGATTGCCAAACAAGACGAATACCTCAATAATATAAAGCCTAAAAGACCCAAACTCTCGTCCATCTTAGGTCGTGGCATGTTTACATAATATGTTCATGGCTTTAGTATAAAAGGACCAGCATTATAGTTAAACTTTTTAATTTTATATAATATTAATCAGAATTATTAAAAGAAGCAAAATTTTAATTTAGACCTGACTACAAAATTACTACATCCTTAAGTCTATAATTAATTAACATAATTAAAGAATTCTTCACATAAATAAAATCGTTTAATAAGCAAATATTTATGTGATGCTTAATAGAATAACACTAATATTTTATCCAAAATTTAATTATTCTCTAACCCAGATTGAATTTTATTTGTTGGCTGACAAACATCCACAAGATTGGATCTTTATCACCGTAGTCGTTATGGTACCAGAGTTCTGTAGGAAATAAACCATCCTAAAGTTACAAACACTATTAATTGCCTTATCCATCATCACCCTCCTCTCTGAACACTATTTATCAGCCTCTACACACGATCCTTTTCAGTGAGAGGCCCACCAAAAATTGTGATAATTTCTACGAGAAGATGAGGGGTTGGGAGTTCATCAAACAGAGCTCGTACATTATTGGAGCACGTACATTCATCCTGAGCATTTTTCTTCCTATTTCATATGGTTTTGCTATTCAAAGGTCAAGAAAGACCTTGCGCTTACAGGTTGGGTTATAAGTACAACAATTAACTGATTAAGTCTGGATTTAAAAAAATTAGGATTATTTTATTAAATTAATTTATTTCTAGGAAATTTGTTGATGTGTAATATTTTTTATCAAATAAATATTTATTTATTAAAAAACATATTTATGCAACGAAGATTAATAACAAATTAGTTTTTACAATAAATTAAAATTTCAAATATTTTATTATTACCTTTCGTCATTCTGACTAATACTATATAATCAGATAAAAGTTTAAAAAGCACCACACCTAATTTTCAACTTCAACCTTAAGGAGCATTCAGCTTAGACACCATAAACATCGGTATCCAACCTTTGTTTGTCTTGTTAAAGGAGATTAAAAAATTGTGGAGAATTCAATAGTTAAATGTTCTTTTTACTGCCTACATAAACTATTTTTTGGTTTAAAATAATAAAATGCAATCCTTTTCTATTCTGTCATGCCTTTCACGTCTTAGTAAGATCCTGACGATTTGATGAACTAGAAACCAAAAAGTTTTGGAGGTGCAATTGTCCAAAAAGACTTTTATAGGTAGCAGTTTATTGAAGAGACTGATAACTTCTCCTACCTGCCAGCCCCAAGCCTCCTTCATTTATGAATACAAACCACTCTCTTTGACTTTCATTGATTATGTAATGTATATATGCTGATGGCTCGATATATTGAAGGTAAACCCCTATTTTTAAAGAACTGGGAGTTGGGTTTCAAGCTTAATAGAAGTAAAATAAAATCCATTACTGTATGGGTAAACCTGTACAAAATATCTCTTGAATACTAGTCTTCTAAAGGTTTAGGCCATTTAGCCGTCTACCTTAGAACCCCTCCTGCTTTGGATGAAAACACAACCAATATCACGAGAGTAGGGTATGTGAGGGTGTGTATATATTGATGTTGTCATAAGAAGTTGACGCCAGACTTTTATTCCTATTATGAAATTTAATTCTTGTGGTGAGCTGGTAAAGGACAGGATTCCTCCTTCTTACCTTTGGAAGCCGTATGCTTAAATGTTCACCAAAATGTGGATGCCCAAAATCAACAACAATGAGGAAGGCAAGGATGGGAAACACGTTATTGAGAAGGCTGACTCTTTACTAGATGTGGGTGGAAGTAGTACACAAATGCATAACTCACAACGGAAAGCAACTATGAGATTGGAAAAAACCTCCTCAGCTCAGGCGGAAGTTATGGAAACTAGTAACTTGGACAAGTCTAATTAAAGCTTCCTTTGAATCTTATGTGATTGTATTCCTTAGGACCATATATGTTCTTGATTCCCCTTTCAGAAGCAGCTCCCAATAAATTCTGATAATATTTGATTGTAATATTCTCAGTTTTGTCTTTATCAAAGCATGGATTACTTTCATCAATTAAGCATTTGATCTCATTTATGTTACTTCAAGCTAAATGGCATTATGAAAGTAGCCGAAGTTTATGTCTCCTCCCTTGAGTCAATTAACTCTAACCTTTAACTTAAGTAGGGAGCTATGATCTAATATGGTTGAGTTAAACTCTCCCAAATTTTTAGAGGATCCCAATAACAATCCTTTTATATATTTCTAAGATTATCTTTAACAATTTGGAGCTTTAATGTTGTTTCTGGAATATTCCTTCAACTTTTCTCTGACTAACCTTATTTTTCTCATAAGCTGATATGCCTTGCATCCATCTATTTCAACATCCTGTGTAATCTTTTATTAGATCTAAGAAACCTTCTTACTCTGTAAGAAAGTTAAAAACCTGAAAAGGGATTTAGTGGGAGGGTTGGATTTTAATCTCAAGATTTATATCCAGGAATGGTTTGAACAAAGAGGAGCTCCAAACCACGCTAAAGAGTCAAGAAATTGCTTCAACCATAGTTGGTTTGCTAGGACACTATTTAGTTTCTTCCTAATGAAAAGCTCTCCTTCCTGCTTGTTTGTGTAAGTATAGTAGTTCCTACAAATCTCAGCCAACTTATTAACAACCTATGCCAAATCTTTTCTAATTCCTTTAAGCTTAACTGTAGACATTTGTGCTTTAATAGGGTGAAGTACATAGTTTAAATCTCCCACCAGCATTAATGATTTGTTCAATAAATTCTAAATTGTTCTGAGATTAGAGATTTGCACTTGATCTGTATTTTATGCAAAAACTATTCATCTATTATAATGATGCAAGTGATTTGAACTAATGCTCTAAATTTTACCATAAACCTTATACTATCTTGAAGTTTAGGAGCTTTTTTTTTTCAAGTAATCGTAAAAATAATAGGATTTTTCTCCAAAAGTATTTCTTTAACAACATTTTTTTAGAAGGTCGTTAATCCCTCTAACATTCCTTCTCCATTAGCTTAAGTGGTTTAGTAGTCCCTACACATATTTCTATTATGTCTACAGCAGGCATTTCATCACTGATGTTCACACTTTCCTTGACTTTTTGATATTGATCACCATGAGTTTCACTTTTCTGATTATTCTCCTGATTAGACAAGTTTTGTATAGCTCCATATTCCTATAATCTCATCGTAATTGCCAATGGAAAACAATTTCCCTATAGGGCTTCATATAGCAGGATCCACCACTGCTAGTATGGAGCCTAAATGGCAATGACAGACTTTACTATCAATAAGTAATTCTCCTTTTTCTTTCATTTAGTTGTCCGCTATACATGATCAACTTATTTAAAACTTATTTCCATTATTAACAGATACAAAGAGAAGAAATTATAGGGAAAAGACAAAACTCGTAAATCAACTTATTTCATTTGAGGACATCTCACGCTACTATTCGTCTTTTTGGTCACTAATGTTGTTGTTTGAAATTTTTTTTGTTAAATGCTTGTTTGATAATGTAATATCAAATCACAAATCTAAAACAGTGAAAAATATGCCAAAAATGGTCAACATTTCCCATAACTCTCATTTTGTTTATTTTTTATTTCTTCTGAATGCAAACTTCAACATCTAAAAGACCTTGATACCAAGGTTGTTCATCAGAATTTTTGTAATAGTGAAAAAAAAAAGCAAGGCTCGACCTTTGCATCATTCATTGTTTGAGCAATGTGATCCTTTACCTTCCATGGCACAATTTTTATCCCCATACTCCTAATGTGCTTGTTTAACTTCATGTCCACCCTCACATTAGTAATACCTATAACCTTTCAGCCAACCTTCTTAATCTCCTTTACGGCTTTGAGCACCTTTTTTTCTTGAAGGCATTGTTTACAAAATCTGAAATAAAATTCAATAATATGCTAAATTTTATTGAATATACGAAAAGTTTAGATTTTGTGTTAATAATTAAAATATAGAAAACAATATGTTAACCAACCTCTTCATTGTTTTTAAGAAATGCTAGTGACAGTAGTGTAGAAACCCATTAATTCCGTCCACAAAGTACTTGTTAATTAAGCCACTATTTGATAGAGCTTGTAGTATTGTGGCATGTTTGGCATGAGACAAGTTAAATACTAAATAAAATTTAATGATACTAAATAACTATTATTTCATTCTTAAACCATACAAACTATTTTTAATATTTTAATAAATATAAAGAATTTGGTATTAAACGCACTCTTCAGCAAAAACTAATTTTATGCAAAATTTTAGAGTTCATAATAATTTAAATATTTTATGATAAATTATGAATTTAATGCAAATAATTATTAATATTTTAAAAAACATTATGTTTGAATAAATACAAAGCAAGACTCGAGAAAAACAAAAATTAAGATATATCTCAAATCAATTTCTAGAAGTTTAAAAAAAATCAATTTCTAGAAGAAGCAAATGTAGTTTGTAAGCATCAAAAAACTAGGTAACCAAGAAAAAGAGGATCACATAGGGGTGGGGTGCCCAGGTTAAGAGAGAGTTGGTGCGAAGAGGATATTAAGATTTATGTTGAAAGACCTTGAAAGTTTATATAATTGAAATTATAACTTTACTATTTGAAATAGTAAAATATTAATTTTGGTAAATTTTGAGTTTTTAGTGAAAATTTTCCCCTTGTAAAAGGCTTAGTGTTATAAACTTATAATAGGCCTTTAATATCTTATAATACGAGAAGGTAGCATCTTTTTCACTTAAAATATTACGTTTATTCTTTTAGAATTTAGTCAAACATTGAAATTTCAGTTTTGTATAGTTGATAATTTCAATTATATTTTCAAACTCAAAATTTAAGAAATTTTTTGAAATATTGTTATCTACATTATTGGAAGTTTTGATATGTTATTCAAAAGTTGGCAATTACTTATATTCTTCTATAACCCTAACAAACATTCAAGAAAAAGTGACATCAATTTATTTAGTATAGGGTTTTACATATGTGTAATATTCATTGTATTATGTATATATGACTAGAGATATTTTAGGCTTTTATTTAGGAAGTAGTTTCCTACTTTTCTAGTTTAGCTAAACTTAAAATATTCTTAGCTATTACAAGAATGAAAGTGAGGGTTTTTACACTACGAATTTCTCAAGGTATCAAAGCATTCATAGAGGTAAAATCCTAAAAAAAACCCATAGAGAGACTGAGTGATTCCTTCTCTATGCAGCAATGACAAAAAAGGACAACAATGATAAGAACAATAAGTCAACGAAGGAGAAGAAGCAAAAATCAAGGATCCTTTCTTCCCCATATTTTCTGCATAATTCAGATATCCCCGCATTGGATATTTGTGAAATTTTGCTTAAGGGAGAAACCAATTACCGTGAATGGGCTACAACCTTGAAGAACTCTTTTCGTGCCAAACAAAAGTTGGGTTGTCTTGACAGAACCTTGAACAAACCGACCTAAAATGATGATGATCTTGAAGAATAGTATAACGTAAACTCGATGCTCATTGGTTGGATAATGAATTCCATTGAGTCGAATCTTCGCTCAAACTTGGTTTATCTTGATTCAGCCAAGGATTTCTGGGAGACATAAAAGAAAGATTTGACACACCCAATGCAATGAGAGTATATGAGTTGAAAGAAGCCATAGGAAATTGCAAGCAAAAGGGGCAGACAGTGAGAGGGTATTTTGGATGACTCAAAACTCTCATGGACAAATTTGTAGGGTATCATAATGTGGCCATATGCAAATGTGGTAGGTACACGTGTGATTTGGCCAAGCAATTCATGGAAATTATTGAAATCGAAAAAATGAATTTTTGATGGGTTTAGATGATGATCTATATGGCAGCCTTCACACAAACATTCTCAATATGGAACTACTTCCCTCTTTTAAGAAAGCTTATCAGATGGTGGTTAAGGAGGAACGACAAAAAAATCACTCGAATAGAAAATGAACATGGTGATATGGCAATTGCTATATCGAGCACACTTGGGAAGAATCAAGCACAATAAAGACATTACAAGCCCTTTTGCACTCACTGTAATAATGAGGGGCACGAAGTGTCTGATTGATTTATACTCACCAAAAAAATATCTGGATTGGTGGTTTACTAATGGTAAGGGACGAGGATGTGGAGTAGGTTGAGGGTAGGACGTGCTGGTATGGCAAGCTGAGGACGTGGAGTACCAGGTGTTGTTGCCGCTGTTAAAAATTAGGAATTGCATTAGATAGAAGTTCATAATGCCTTCTTACATGGTGATCTTCATGAAAAAGTGTATATAAGGTTATCGTCAGGGTTGTTGCTTCCTCTCACATAAAAGTTTGTTGTTTTAGGAAATCTTTATATGGCCTCCATCAAGCACCTTGTAATTGGTTTGCTAAGTTGGCTATTTCTCTTCGTGACTATGGTTTCTCTCAAATTTATGATGACTACTCTCTGTTTACCATGCATCGAGGAGGTGATAGCTTATGTGTCCTGGTATATGTTGAGATTTAGTCATTGCAGGCAGTAATCTTGATGTTGTTCGTGATCTTAAAGTCTACCTCAATCGTTGTTTCTAGATGAAGGATCTTGGTAAATTTAAATATTTTCTTGGCATTGAAGTAATGCGGAATTCTGATGGCATTTTTCTCTGTCAACATAAATATGCTCTTAATATTGTTACTGAAGCAGGACTTCTAGACACCAAACTTGCTAGGTTTTTGATTGAGCAAAATCATCACTTGACTCTTGCCTCTGGTTCGCTAATATGACTAAGCCGTCACCATATCATCGACTAGTTGATCGATTAATCTATTTGACTATCACACGGCTTGAGCTTAACTACTCTGTACATATCTTGGCTCAATTCATGCAAAGTCCACGCGTTCATCATTAGGGAGCAGCTCTACGTGTTCTACATTATCTTGAGAGCAATGCTGGACAAGATATTCTCCTACGAGCTGACAGTGGTTTATAGTTATATGGTTATAGTGACTTTAATTGGGCCAGCTGTCTATTAAGTCGATGGTTCTTAACCAACTAATTTGTCTTACTTAGTCATTCACCCATTTTTTGAAAAACCAAGAAACAACAAACTGTCTCACGTTCTTCAGCTAAAATTGAGTATCGTTCCATGTCTACCACTACATGTGAACTTACTGGGCTTAAGGCCTTATTTCTAGCTCTAAGGGTTGCCCATTCACGGCCCACGTGTTTGTTATGTGATAACAAAATGACTCTTTATATTGTCTCTAATCCAACATTTCATGAACGTACAAACCATATTGAAATTGATTATCATTTTGTTTGGGACAAATTAAAATTAGGTGAGATCGCTACCTCTCATGTTCGTTCCTCAGAGCAACTAGCGAATATTTTCACAAAAGCATTGGGTCAATAAGAGTTCATCTCACTTGCTAGTTGGGCATTTGCAATTTATATGCTCTAACTTGAGGGAGAGTATAAGGAGATATTGATATTCTGTACATGTTTGTAATATTCTGTGTATTTTGTATGTATGACTAAGAGATATTATAGACTTTTATTTAGGAAGTAGTTTTCCAATTTCCTAGTTGAGCTAAATTGAAAATCTTCTTTGTACTATATATAGTCTTAGCTATTATGAGAATAAAAACGAAAAAGTGTTTTCGTACCAAAAATTTCTCAGTTGGAGAAGCATTTACTAATATTAGGAAACCAATTGCCGATTTTGGAGCATATCATCAAAATAGTTAATTTAATTGAAACTAGACTTTGGTGGGGCACCGAAAGAAGGAAACCAAAATTTCAATTATTATCGGTAAGGCCAAGGCCTCATGAACCCAACCCTATTGAATGAGTTTCTTCTTTTAGAATTCTGAATGCTCTTATGCATATATGTATAGTAGACGCATTCCAATGATCCAATCACATTCAATTAGAACCTTCAAGTAATATACACAAAATAATAAATAATAGCTATAAAAAATTTCTTTTAGAATATAGGATTAAATGCTTTTAACAGCTACTTTTCTGTTACATGGCTAAGTCTAAACGAAGCATAATGTGTGCTGACAATTTTTTACAGGAAAAATTAATAATAAAACTACGCAATTTGCTTTGGTGTAAAGTCAATTTTAGAATAATAAGTATTACTTAAGAGAAAAAAGAAACAGTAAAAAACTACTGAACTTATTATCATTAAGGTACGGGTTGGGACTTGGGACTTGGGAATTGAAAGCATGTGGAGATAAGAAAGACAGAGACAGAGAGTGATAGGTTTGATTCTTTTTCGGTTTCATAAATGATAAAACTACAAATCTATCTATCTAATCTCCCTCTTCCATGCCGTTTCCTGCTCTTTCATGGTATACTCCGCAACCCCAATCCCAATCCCAACAACCCCAACCCCATCCCAATCTCTTGTGTCTCTGCCCTTTTCAACTCTTTACTTTTAATTCACACTTTACATGCCGTACTCCTTCCGTTTTCCGTGTTACATTTTGAGTGGTTTCGTCTGTTGCATGGATTTTATGATTTTTTCACGGATTTCTGCATCTTATTAAATGCATTTTTCTTGCCTACTCTGAAAAACAATTTGTTGTTTAAAGTGATTCTTTTTGTTTTCATGGTTTGAATTTAGTTTTGACTAGCTGTCTGTGCCTGTTGATACTTAAAGCTGCTTCCTTTTTGTTGCTGAAGCGTTATTTACTATACTGCTGTCACTTTTATTTGAGATGCTTCTGATTCTAACATAGCTAGTTCATTTTTCATTTTGTGTTTGATTGAGAAGAATCTGGGTTTTAGTCAACTTGGTAACTTCGTCTGAGCGCAGAAACTCAGGAGCAAAGCAAATAAACGAGCTTCAGTTGCGATGGGAGAGTACAATGGTGTTGGGTATGTGGGTATCAATGTAAATGACGTCCCTTCCCCTAGATTAGATAACCTAAAGAAAGTCTCAGTTTTACCCCTTATCTTCCTGATCTTTTATGAGGTCTCCGGAGGCCCTTTTGGGGTTGAGGATAGCGTCCAGGCCGCTGGTCCGCTTCTGGCCCTTCTTGGCTTCTTAGTCTTTCCGTTTATATGGAGCATACCTGAGGCTTTGATTACAGCTGAGATGGGTACTATGTTCCCAGAGAATGGAGGCTATGTTGTCTGGGTTTCATCTGCCCTTGGTCCTTACTGGGGTTTCCAGCAAGGATGGATGAAATGGCTGAGTGGAGTGATTGATAATGCTTTGTACCCAGTTCTTTTTCTTGACTATCTCAAGTCGGGAATTCCATCTTTAGGTAGTGGTTGGTTAAGAGTTTTGGCAACTTTAGCTTTGATAATTGTGCTCACCTACATGAACTATAGGGGTCTAACAATTGTGGGATGGGTTGCAGTTCTTTTGGGCATCTTGTCCCTGCTTCCTTTCATAGTTATGGGGCTTGTTGCGATACCAAGGTTGAAGCCTTCAAGATGGCTTGTGGTGGATTTTGGAAAGGTGGACTGGAATTTGTATCTGAACACTCTTTTTTGGAATTTAAACTATTGGGACTCGATAAGTACACTTGCTGGAGAGGTAGACAACCCAAAGAAAACTCTTCCTCAAGCTCTGTGCTACGCTTTGATCTTGGTTGTTACCAGTTATTTTTTCCCTATTCTGATTGGTACTGGAGCTGTTCCACTGGACCCTGAATTATGGACTGATGGATACTTCTCAGATATTGCTAAAATACTTGGGGGAGTTTGGCTGAGATGGTGGGTACAAGGGGCAGCAGCAATGTCAAACATGGGAATGTTTGTGGCTGAGATGAGCAGTGACTCTTTCCAGCTTTTGGGAATGGCAGAACGAGGAATGCTTCCTGAGTGCTTTGCTAGGAGATCTCGTTATGGGACTCCGTTGTTGGGGATATTCTTTTCAGCTTCAGGAGTGGTTTTGTTGTCATGGTTAAGCTTCCAAGAGATTGTGGCTGCAGAGAATTTTCTGTACTGCTTTGGAATGATACTGGAATTTATTGCGTTCGTACGATTAAGGATCATATATCCAGCTGCTTCTCGGCCTTACAAGATACCTTTGGGAACAGTTGGATCCATTCTTATGTGTGTTCCGCCCACCATATTAATTTGTGCTGTGTTAGCTTTGTCAACACTGAAAGTTATGATTATAAGCGTCATTGCAATGGTCATTGGCCTCGTGATGCAGCCTTGTCTGACCTATGCTGAGAAAAAGAGATGGATGAGGTTCTCTATCAGTACTGACCTCCCAGACCTTCATGATACTAATACTGGTATTATTGACTCCCCCGAAGGTTAGCAATAGTAGTTAGCTGATTTGGAAAGAACTTATCTTTGATGTGAATTTTAAGGCCGTAACCAGTATCCTTCTACTGTATCTGTTGAGTTTGTAAGGAGGTTACTGACAAATGGGTATTAGCTTCATGTGCTCTAGGCACTACAATGTCCTTATGTACCGAGGAAAATGCACCAAAAGCTATTTATCGTCCTTGTTTTATGAAGATGATAGATGAACATGATAAATCAAAGTGTAATAAGCACCATAGGTTGCCTTGATGAAACTTGGTGAATTTCGTCTTTCTAGGTTGTAATGTTGCATCTTGTAGCACAGCAATGTATGATGGAACTAATTGTTATAAATGTGGGGTTCCGTTTCTGGAAACTTTAATATGATGAGCAAATTTGGAGATTGCTGAGCCTAACTTGTATCACATCCCTTCAACGGGTGAGCTTTGCTGGGAGAATTCCGTTTCTCTCCCTCACATGGAAATTATTTGTATTACTAAGACTAAATACTTCTCTTCAATTCTGTTTTCATTAACTGGTTTTATAGGCAGAATAACGTGTACAAGCCTGTGTTTTTATTTCCATTAAGATGCTGGATGTCTGATTGAAAGCATTTTGTTTTCAACCTTTCACATGTGGTATTCTGTGGATGCAAACCATCATCTCATATATGGGTGGCAAGATAAAGATTTCTGAGACTCTTGCCGCAATGCTTGGGAGGTTGTACAGAGGAAAAGAAGTGATGATAACAGTATGAGATGGAAGTTTCAAGTAACGAGAACAAGAGGATCAGGTAGCCCATATGGGTTCGGTAATCATTCTGGAATCATATTCTTGACACTGCTCATGGAATTGGCATGGGAACGAAAGGAATAAATACCAACAAGCACGACCTCAAGTGGCAGCCGGGCAGAATGCTCATCGTCAAGCAGAAAGAAAAGACCCAATGGGTGGGCCTGGGACTGTTCCTGATGTTCAAAAAGAAATATGATAATTTCATTTTCTTGTAAAATGATACAAAAAGAATTATGCATTTATGTCCATTGCCGTCTCCACTAGATCTATATCAAAATGTGACATTTTTCTTTTGGAAAAATTAAATAATTTCCGTTGACATGGGAACCATATGGTAATTAAAAATGGGACAAATTTAACCATAAGGTCTTAATTAGTGCATTTTAGATGAGTGCCCGTGTTAGCAACAGGCAACTGATGTAGCGAACATGAAACAACAGCGTGTACTGGAATATATGCAAACCTATATTTCAATCTTAAAGTTGGGGTTTTGCTATGGAAGTACTTTGACAGATTTCAAGTTAAAAATGGAAGAGTTAAAAAGTTGAATGAAACAATGTGTACAGAACAGGACGCCAATGCAAAGACCTGATTCAAGATAAAGGCCAAAACACGGCGAGTCTTGGTGATATATATGAGATATTTTCTGGAGGTTTATATTCTTGTATCTAATTGTTTCGGTTCAGTGCATATAACGTTGGCAAAGTTTTGCATTAGTAAATACTTAAAATCTTATTGTTTTCTTTTTCTACTACAGTTTAATATGCTTAGAGATGCATATATTTGATATAAAGAATGGAGGCACATCCTAATCAACCTTTTCCTCTTTCTTTCTTTCATTTGCTTCTCAATGTTGAATGTGAGTTGCAGGCATTGGAGAAAAATGGTTTGTCACTGGACTCTCATGCTTGTTACACTGTCCGTGAGGTTGGGAGGCTTTTACTTTGTCTACCATTTGTTGTATTATGTTGACTTTGATGGCTTGGTATTTTTTTAACTTTGGTTGGTGGTTGATGGCTCAATTTCAATCCCATATTGGAAAGAGATGAAGATGGGAGGAGTTTTTGAAGTTATAAAATAACTCCTCCCCTTCCTAATCAAGATCATCCCAAAAATTTGATAAATACTCAAAAGTTGTATACATATCAAATTTAGTATTCTCTTCTTAATGAGAGCAGGCTGCCTTAAGTGGTGCTCGGAGAAGTAGGCAAAATTGGCCGAACTCCGTTATCAATTTTCGGGTGTGTT
>JANIPM010000005.1:16964518-16984003 GCA_027478405.1 Erythroxylum cassinoides
TTGTCTCATCTCTCTCTACATTAGCATTTTGAGTTTGGTGTTAAGATATGTTGTTCTCCATGCTTGATTATGGATGAAACATGGTTTGGATGAATGAAATATGTCATGGAGAGGGTTCTTTACTTCAAAATTAAAATTGTCCCCTTCTGGTGAAACTTTGTGAATTTTTGAATATATTTTGAAATTGATGGTTTAAATAAATTCTATGGTGTTAATTATACATGAATGATGTGAATTGATGATGAAGAGTGAAGAAGATGCGTGTTGGTTAAGTTTAGGTCAAAATGATGGAGAACAGGAGGATTAATGTAATGAGTTGTACAATTGATAAAATGTAGCTTAAATGAAGGAAATTGGTTAGAATGTAGTGGTGGAATGTTTCATTGATTGGAAGTATTACTATATGACATGATCGGACCATGAATTATTATGATAAAGTCTTGAAAATGTGACTTGAAAATCATGCACAGTAGGTGTTCGATAAAATGATTAAGTGAACTTGACTTAGGATTTAAGGCTTTATAATGGTATGCTTTAGAAAACACTTTTAAGTTTACTTAGAGTGAAATTGAAATGTTGCTTAGAATGACAAGTAAAGCCTAATATGCTTGGATAAAGATGTGCCTAATTACGTTATGAAATGAGTAAGTATTGGATTAAAGGCATTAAAATACCTTAGAAAATGCAAAAGAAGAACTAATGTGGATAGTAAGGAAGTAACCATATGAGGAATTAAAGTAGGGAATTCTATAGTTTATAGGGAGTGATATTGTGTTTTATAAACCTATGTGAGGGTGTATAAATATGAAATTTATGTTTAGGAAGTAATTCCATTCTATATCCTTTTTATATATACAGGCTTAGGAGTAGTGAATTAAGGAGCTCGTACCGAGGATTGTCAAAGTTAAGACAGAGCATATCTTCTTTTGAGGTGAGTTGGGAAAATTGTGTTTTTGAAATGGGATTAGATCATCCTAAGATAAGTATGATGACTGGTATGTGAATTTTGAACCTAGGCAACGTCTGGTAGAATTGAATTTCAAAGGGATGTTAATACGTTTAGGTATTTAATAAACGTCATTGTTTTGAACAACTATGCATTTGAAGTACAAAAGATAATTTTTATTGTATGAAATAATGTTTCAACATGGTTTTTGAAACTGATATTTTTATTACATATTTTGAGAAATATTATTGTTTTTAACAAATCTGAGTTTAATGGTAGGGTATGCACATACAATTAATAGTAGGGATACCACTTTATACCTTACCATGTTATATTCACATATACTATGCATTATATACATCCATGCATGTTGTATAGTAACCACAATTTGATATACCTACTCTACAATTATTAGTATATAAATGAGTTATTAGTAATATGACATACTAGTACTAATAACTCATGTATATACTAATAATTACAAGGTATACATGGTTATAATAGCGTATAGGTAACGGTTAGTAACTATGAATACCCTTTGATACAATTACTATGATTTACAATTGATAATTCTCATGTGTAATATACACACTATTATTAGGTACCCTATGGTGACTATTTATAATATATAGTGATACCATACTAATTGTTTATGTATGGCTACCCTATATGTACCATATGGCTATAAGTATGTATTGTATACATGCAATATCAACACCCACATTATTGATAACTGCTAACATGGGACTATCTGGTATGCATATTGTATACCAATATATACTATAGTACGTTGTATAAAGTATGGCATTATTAGTTAAGTAGCATACTATGTAGTATAGTGAATAGACCCTCCCAGTTAAACTTCCGTATACTATCAATTACCATGGCATTTAGTATAATTATAATAACATATGTATATTATTAGTCATTAACTTTTCATCTAATTCAGCTATAGTTAATACTGATTAATATATTATTAATCAATGGATGTATATATGTTAGGAAGTAGTCACGCTTTTGGGTTAATGTTCAAAGGCGTGACTACCATGCACGTTTATGACATGCAGGTTATTTTCTTTTCATAGGCAATTAACTCCTATATGATTTTATAACCTTTTTAGTAAATCAATAATAATTAAATAAGCATTGATTTATTAAAATATAATTAATCTATTAATTCATTAATTAAATAGAATTATAACTTTTTTATTAAATAGAATATATATATAATTAATTGGCTAATTATAATATATTATTTATTAATAACAAAATAATTAATTAATTAGTTACTTAAAATCAAAAGAAAATTTGTTATTATAGAAGTCACAAGCGTGACTAAAGTGTCACTCCTGTTAAAAGATCTATTTTTAGTTCCTTAATTAAATAAAATTAATTAAAATATAATTCTAATAATCAATATATAATTCAATAATTGATTTATTCAATTCCCATCAATTAATTATTGAATATTAAAACGTAATTGTTACTTTTGTTATTATTAACGCGTTAGAAATATTTTTCCCTTCTTTTAATTACATATTCTTAAAATATCTTCAATTAATTTAATTATTACTATTTAGTAAATTAAATTCTAATTTCATGTAATTAAAATATTACCAATTAGTTAAAATACATTACCATTATAAATTAATTATTAAGCATTAACTGTTATTATTATTCAGTTGTAATTAATAATAATTAATATATTATTAATTAATGGACATACATATGTAAGTAAATAGTCATGCCTATTACTTAATATTCACAGGATTGTGACGTACATGTTCTTTTCTATTTACGAAAATTATTACCTATATAATTTTATAACCTTTTTTAATAAATAAAAAACTAATTAAGTGTTGATTTATTAAAATATAATTAATCTATTCGTTAATTAATTAAATAGAATTAGTGCTTATATTTCTCATCTTTCATTAAATATAATATATATATATATAATTAATTGACTAATTATAATATATTATTGATTAATAAAAATAGTAAATTAATTAGTCACTTAAAATAAACAGAAAATTTATTATTCGTCACGCCTGTGAAAAGATCTCTTTTTTAATTCCTTAATTCAATAAAATTAATTATAATATAATTATAAAAATCAATATATAATTGAATACTTGATTTATTAAAAATTTATTAATTAATTGATTAATTATTTATTATTAACACGTAATTATTACTTATGTTATTATTATTATTAGCATATGCTGATGATACGATATTCTTCCTTCGTGGCGACAAACGCTCAATGGAGCAATTTATGCTATTGATAGAGGATTATGAGCTTGCAACTGGTCAGAAGGTTAATAAGTCTAAAAGTTGTTTTATTCGATCTGAAGGATTGGCCTCACCAAGGGTGGAACTCTCTCGAACTATTTTACAAATGGTGCCGGGTTGTTTGCCTATACTTTATCTTGGATCTCCTCTTTATCGGGGACGGAAAACAGAACGAATTTTTAGGTTCATGGTAGAGCGAGTGGAGACAAAAGTCGGCAACTGGAAACACAAATTATTATCGCCTGGAGGTCGTCTCATTTTGATAAAACATGTACTCTCTTCTTTGCCGTTGCATATAATGTCGGCGATGGTCCCTCCTAAATCTGTGTTGGGCCAAATGGAGCGGATTTTTCAACGGTTTTTTTGGGGCAGCACCACTGAAATATCCAAACGACATTGGCGATCTTGGGAGAGAATAGCAATGCCGGTGAATGAAAACGGTTTAGGCTTCCGGAAGTTAGAAGATGTGGTCAAGGCTTACACGATCAAATTGTGGTGGCATTTTAAAAATGGAGTTAGTAATTGGGTCCAGTTTATCTCCTCTTTGTCTACTTCCTGGAAGCTGAAAACTAGCTGGCGGAGGCTTCTTTCTGTTGATAGGCTTGTCGGTAATCAAGTCCATCTTTGCATCCGGAATGGCTCCTCGAATTTTTGGGATGATAACTGGTCTGGTTTGGGCCCATTTCGGCATATGGATGATGAGCAACAATTCCCTCTTCCTCTATTAACGGTTGCTGACTTTATCCGAAATAGAGATTACTGTTTACCTCTCATTACAAATCATCTGACCGATGCACAAATCCAAGCATTGAATGCTTTACCTTCTGTTTTGACAGATGTACCAGATCGTGTGTTTTGGAAGCTTACATCTACAGGTTTGTTTTCACTGGCAACCGCATTTAACTTTGTTCGGTTTCGTGCTCCCATTTCTTCTGTGGCAAAATTTCTTTGGTCAAAGTTGCTGCCTAAGAAAATCTCAATATTTGTTTGGAAATTTTGGAACTCACTTTTGCCTATTCCTGAATTCTTGGTTGGTATTGGTTTTGTCTTGAATCCTACTATCTGTTGCTTCTGTCAATCAGGTCCTGAGAGTTGTGACCACTCCTTCTATTATTGTCCTGTGGTGTTGGAAATTTAGGACTATTTTGCTTCCTTGCTGGGAATAATTGTCCCACGTTTTCATAGTTTGTGGCCGATGTTTTTGTATTGGTGCTGCTTGGGAAGTTCTTCGTCTCTTTGTCAAACGATCATCTCAATAATACCTTCACTTGTCCTGTGTGAGGTTTGGAAGTCTAGGAATAATTTTGTTTTCGACAACATAAGACCAAATAAGCTGATTATTATCAAAGCTGTGTATCGACAACTTACCGGGATTTTGTTGGCTCACCGTCAGATGCCGAGGGATCTCCATGATCGTCATTTTGTTAAACGTAATTTCAACTGTCCGATACAGCAATCGAGGAAGCAGCAGGTTCACACGGTCAGTTGGAGACCCCCTGATTTTGATGTTATGGTTTTGAATACAGACGGTTCATCGCATGGCAATCCAGGCAAGTCGGGTTGGGGTTTTATTGTAAGATTTTCGACAAGTTTTTTCTTCTATGCTGAGGCTTTTTATGTGGGAACATCGAGCAGCATGAAGATGGAATTGGAGGCTATTATTAACGGTTTGAGATTTTGCAATGCTTATGGCTTCACTGGAACGCAAATTCAAACAGATAACTCGGCTATCGCGGCTTTATTACATGGGAATGGAGGCTGGCCATGGCAATTTTACACTGAATTTCAAATCATCAAGGATATGATGACTGCTTCTTCTTCTTCGATTTTACATGTTTACTGCGAGGTAAATACTGTTGCTGATTATCTGTCCTGGATTGGTTCATCTGGGATTTCGACTCAATTTCGCCAAGAGGAAGACTTACCGTCATTTGTTCGTGGAACTTTGATCTTAGAACGACATGCTACTCCCTACATCTGTCTTAGATGATTTTCTTTTCCTTAATACTTTTCAATATTTGTACTTGGCCTGAATCTGTGGAGGTTTTCTTGCCGGATTCTTTCCTTCACAGCGCCATAGTGACTCGGGCAATCAGATACCGATCCCATTTCTCGCTATTAATAAAATGGTTATAATTTTTCGTTCAAAAAAAAAAAAACGAACGTGCGAAGTTGAATCCATGTTTGGTCCGTCCACTGCTGGTGTTCACAGGACACTGAAAAAGATACTTAGATTTGGTAGTTGGTTAAATTTTAACTCATATAAAGTCAATGTGGTGTAACTTATGCTAGATAATTTAAGTCTAACATTGTGGTGTAACTTATGTTAGATAATTTAGATCGTTCATTTTCCCTATCTAAAAAGAAAAAGAAAACTCTTTCATTTGTTTTATACACACATCAAGAATTACACTCGTTTTTTTAAAAGTTTTCTTTTACCTTTTTTTTAAATATAAAAACTCAACGTATTTAATATACAAGACTCTCTGTTTTACGAGAGTTTGAAGAGGATCATAATGTATAGAGTCTTTTTTTTATATATTTTTACAAAGAGACTATTTTAGTAATTTGATTCTATGACCTTATGGTAACAAATTAACAACTTCACTAATTGCATCAAGACTCATCCACAGCATGTTATGGATTTGAATTCAAAGGAATAATGAAAAGAGCTTTAAGCTTTTCTCCTTTCAAAGCATTTAGTTAATGGCCGCCACGTTCCTTTATGCAATATTAGGGACAAACTCATCGTTCCTTCAATTAGCAAGAGTGTATGTCGACAAATGATAAAGATATAGCTATAATACCAACAATATATAAAATTTTGGTCAATAAAATTTGATTTTAGAATTGATTTATGTGTACCAAAAAATTTTAAAAATAAATGCTAATCATTTAAAGTTGAGGGTTATAAATGTGGCTTTGGAATATGTAGTCTAAAAAAATATATTATAAAATAATAATAGTATCCGAGAGCTTGCCGGCTTCGCAAGCTATCAAATATGGCATTGGACGTTTTATAAATTCAAATTGACTATGAATCTTAAAATATTCCATGGAATTATACTGTAATGGGGTGTGATATATTCGTTTCATATAGTATATAACGTTATCAACAATTAAAATATTCCTAAGCTTTCTTAGGTAATATTGCAACAATTATATTAAAAAGTGTCAAGCACTTGCAAGTTGCAAGGATTAGTGTTGGCTTTTGATACCATCCGATAGCTCAATTTCATGGTTATTCACTAACTTAAAGAAGTTGGGATATAGTATCAAACAAGCTACTAGTCAAAGGTTGCAAAGTTATAGCATTATTAAATTGATGCATTGATTAGTAAATTGTGAACTAAATTCGGACGTCATTGGAAGTAACTGCTCCACTTTTAATTTTTTTATACTTCTAGCACTGAAAATAAATGACGTTACTCAAATTATTCATTGTTTCGTATAGTTGTCTACACCTGGGAGTTGGGGTAGACAACTACAACTACCAAGTCC
Source organism: Erythroxylum cassinoides (assembly GCA_027478405.1). Lineage (NCBI taxonomy): Eukaryota > Viridiplantae > Streptophyta > Magnoliopsida > Malpighiales > Erythroxylaceae > Erythroxylum > Erythroxylum cassinoides. The sequence goes on from JANIPM010000005.1 coordinate 16,971,261, forward strand.
TGAAGAGAAGATGAAAGTGAAAAATATTTACCTGATGGACAGAAAAAGTTGTGATTTGGCCATCGGGCCTAGTGGTTCATTCAGAACTTTTATTATCATAGTCTTATTAACTTTTAGAGTTTTTAATTACTTTGGACTTGTATTACTAACGGTTCCAACTGTACCTATTCATATTCGGCTTTCTTTTCTCTTTTACGGCCATCACCGATTAGTACCTGTGAACTTCCAAACCTCCTAATTTCTGCCATCACTCGTTTATATGAAGCCTTACTTTGGTAATAAAATCTATAAAATTGAAAATAAGATGTGATTACTGATGAGTGATAATAGTGTATATATTTACATGACTCCATAGGAACAAAGTTAGGTTTTGTACACTCAACTCCAAAGGAAATTCAAAGGAAAAACCACAAACTGATTTTTATAGCCGTATATATGATGTTAGCTCTTGAGTTTAATCCAAAGAAGAGAAAAAATGTCAACATGAAAATCTGGTCTCAGCGGCACAAAAACATCTCTGTCATTGCTTCCATCACAACTTTTTGTCTTACATACCCAAAATCTACAAGTAATTTTTTATTTAATTCATTTAATTATTTTTTCCTCCACGATCATTTCTTTTCTCGGAGACACTATTCAACAATCAAATTACCCTAAAGAAAATGACAAATGTAGAATCTTATATTATTGAGTGATCCCCTTAAACTCCAATATACCCCTATCTCTTTCCTGATAATGAAACTATATATACCTATTATTACACACCATAAATAGTCTATATATTGCTCGAGAGTCCTTAAACTTAGCCAAGACCCAAGAATTGATATTTTTTTGTAATATTATTGTATAGTAATTACACGAAAACAATAATATAGACCTTTTGGTATTTGTAACATGGGTAGCAAAGCTCCTAACTTGAAAGGAATCTATTATTTTCCAAACTTCAATATAAAGTTAATATAATATAATATGAAAAGAAAATGATATTGATGTTTTCTATCCGACTCAAAAAATTTCATACATTCAATCAAGCAACGTGTTCAATTTATAAGGTATTCTGTTGGGGGTTACAGCATGTTGTAATCCCGTCCCGTGTGCTTGGAACTACAAGTTTCCTTGATATAGTTTAGCTGAGAATTATTTCTGATTCTTCCCTCAAGACTTCACTTGTTTTAGATGACATGTAACCTTGTGGGAGTTGATTTTTTTTTGTTTTTGTAATGTTACTGTAAATTGTTTGGCATATTATATTTATATATGCATACAAATGCAAATTTTGTTTTTGGTGTTGTTGTTATTAGTACCATTTGTCTTTACGACCACTTGCGGTTTCTATCTTCTTGCATACGTACAAATGCAATGGTCAACTGATTGCCGGTTAAAGGGTGACTAGGTACAAATACAGTCTCCTGTCACTAGCAATTTCTCTGTTCTAGTTTCAGCGTCTAGACTGCAGAGGTTGTAGGATTCCCAGCCTTTTCCTTTATAATTGTTGGGAAATAAACGTTTGAGATCATGCTTTCCATTGATAGGAACGATCCAGACATCATGTATTGAGGAGTTTGGTCTTGGTTTTTGTCGAAAATTATTATTATGGTCAATGATGGAAACCAGGGAAGGTTGGTAGATGATTCGTTTGTGAAGTCCGAGAGTGAAGGAGAGCACTATAGGAGCTTCTATCGGTGGGGTGAAGGAGAGAAAATTCAGATGGACACACAGGGAAGAGGGTTTTCAGACATGTACAGGAACACAAGTGAAGAGTTGTTTATCAAATCCTTGATGGAGACATCAATTGGCATGTCTGCACCCACCATGGAAATGTTGGGATTCAAGAATCTTTCTCAGAACCTTCGCACAGATAGCGAAGAGCTCTTCAAAAGTTGGCTTACAAATGGAGAGGCAAGCAACCCAAAATAAAGAAACTTCTTTTATGAGTTGTTAGTCATGCAATATTCAGCTGAAGAATCTTGATTCAAGTTGAATGTTATTTTCAGCTCTTTTCCTTCTTTAACAAAAAGATAAGTGTCGTTTGTTGCAGACACAACTTTCTTTGAAAATTTTGTCATTTTTATTCGTGTTTTTTCAAAAAATTGCAGCAGAATTTTTTGCTTCACCAAACGAAATTATGTCAAGAAATTGATTCAAGCATGAGCGACTAACAATCTGAAATAGAAAGTTTTAGCAATTCAATACCAGTTGCTCATATGTGGTGTTTGATTAAAATATTAATTTTCTTTTCCAATTTCCCCTTGCAATTCTGAATCTGATTGCTGCATTTCTAATTCCTCTTCCAGACCAATGTCTATCCATCAGGCACAGCACATCGGGCACGGCAATCATCACGGAGGTTAATGGATTTATTTAAGTCATTGAATTGATTCCATCTATGCTTGCTACTAACCCTCCATCCATAATCCCTACAAATTTATAATAGAAAGTCTTAGATTTAGTTTGTTGATCACACTTGCATCGTTATAGCAACAGTTGAAATTCCGAAAGCATTTGGTTTTGAATTGAAGCTTTGTGCTTTCGGAAAGATACTTGTGTCACCTCTTTAGAAGTTAATGACCTTTCTTTTCCTTTTTTTTTTTAAGTGTAATTAATGCCTATTGCAGCACCACCATTTGTTGAATTATAGTTCAGTTCCATAAGGCATCTCTGTCCAAAAATATATCACAATTTTCGTTACAGGATTTCCACTGAGCTATCAAATCTGTCAAATCAGCATCACGGGGGAACACTGCAAAAGAAAAGAAGCAATGATGTATTTGCACAAATCAATCCAGTAGACGAAGAAATCTCTGAAGATCTCAATCAAGACTCAATCAGGTTTCTGCAGCCCCCTTTCTATCTGCTCTTCGTAATTTGACGTCTGCAGATCCTAGGATCTAGTACCGATCGACAGGAAATTAGACTATCCTGATGTCCACTCTTAATTTCCTTGTAATGATTGCCAGGAATACTGTGGAGAGAAGTATGCAAGCCAGTAATTTATATCTGGCCAAGGTTTGTGATGTTTTGTTATTCGGTGAAACTTGAAGTGAAGGAGGATTCTTTGAAGGTTTCTTATGTCATCTTTGATTTTATACAGGCCTGGTTTCATAGTTGTCAACCCATGACGAGAAGTAGATCGTCTGAGCTACGGTATCAACGTTCTCAACAACAATAAAATTGTTGGAGCTACTGATACAGTATTTCTGTATTTCTTGCAGAAATGTTGATATTTCAAAAGGTAGAGATCATCATTTTCTAATCGGAGACTGCTTCTTTTTCAGGAAAAGGTATGCTGCCATGCAAACTTCTCATTCAACTTTAGGCATGGGACCAGTGCAGACTGCTTCTGAGGTTGGTATAAACAATTTGAAACTAGAATTTGCAGATCCAAACGGTTTCGCCGACCTCCCAATGCATGACGCTGCCAATCAATTGGATGCATTCATTTCCACCTCCAATTCTTCTTCCTCTACCTTCAACAACCCACAGTTGGGAAATGGGGACAGAGTTTCCTCTGTTGTAAACATGCTAAAGGGTACACTAGAACGCAAGAAACTAAACAAACAGATGGACAAAGAAACTGTTGAAGATAGTTGTAACGCACTTCCCCTAGCTCAAGAAGTAACAGTCAACTATGGTTATGCTCAAGGAAACGGAAATAGCATTCTTGAGACTCCAGGCACTTATCAAGAAATAAGCCCTGTCCAACTTAAAGGTCCTGGCATATTGCAGAGCTTTCAAGGATCCATACCTTTCGACTTGGAAGGTTTTGGAAATCCTTTAAATGCAACTCAACTAACTGCAGTTTCCCGAGAACCTTCTCAGAGTGAATCTTCTGCAGCTGCACCAGTGGTTTCATCTGGTTTTGATGTATGCGACGGTCCCAGCAACTCAAATCAAGCGCCAACCATCTGCGAGAGCTCGAAAATAGAGGTTGAAAACCGAAGAAGCTCAGAAAATGGATCTAGAGTTAAAGGTACACACAATCATCTGCATATATTACTAGTTTGCTTCTTCAGATGCCAATTTTTCTCCACATCTGATCTGAAAATTAAGAGGGCTGTTCATTACACTCACTTTCTTATCAGTTCACTTCGAGGTGAAGTACTATTTAAAATAAATAACGTTAGTTTGATAATTTTTCTCAATTGTCATATTCTTCTATGTCGCTTTGCATATACCCCACGACCCTTCTTAACTTCCTGCTACTAACTATAGTTTCACCGGTATATCTTATCACTTTGAAGAAGACCCGAGCATTTAACCACGGAACTCTTCATTCTACTCAAAATGCACCTCACATTCTGTATGTAGATGACAACAACATAGGATTTCAACTCAGCCTTTGCCACAGACAATCATGGACATAATCCAGAAGTTCCTGCCATAAGTTGATAGGAGTTCTTTAGCTCTGAATAGCAGAACCATTTTACGCTTTGAAATTGTAAATGAATCCTAGTTCATGTGTTGTTGAAGAGAAGTTATTCAAATGCAGATATCAGAGAGCGGATAATTGACAACTTGAAGGATGATAGAAAGGTATTCCTATTTCTTTGATGGAAAAAATACTTGACCAACTTTTTGTTCCATTCCCTTGATTTAATATAATAATTTGGTGTAGAAGGGAGGGCTAGTCCGATATGGATCTGAGACATCGGCTGTTTCAGGTAATCACTTATCCTGTGAACTTTTCTGGCATGACATGGAACTCTTCGATATTTGTTGCTCTCTGTAGGACTGCATTAACGGAACAATTGTCCAGTGCTTCACCTTTTAGTTCTCCTCTTAAATGATAAGCACACTCAAACTGCAAATGTATGTGATGAATCTTTTTAACGCACATCAGCGTTCAATAAGCAATTAAGATTTAACGTTAAGAGAGTGAAATAATTCCACATCTTGTCGTGTTTGCTTCCGTTATGCGATCATATTAACTATGTGTATTACTCGAAGTTTTTACATTGTGGATGTTATTTAGTAATTGTTATGTGTCACATCATTCTCTCTGACCAACAATTATTCTGCCAGTTGAAAAGGTGGATCCAACTAAAAAACGCAGAGTGGAGCGCTCGCGAAAGTAAGCATGATCATATTCGTATCATCTTCGTCATTGGAAATTTTTCATATCATTTGGAAGCTTAGGCCTAATTTATCAGATTGCTGCCAATTACGAAGTGTCTGTCATTTTTCCAGTGCTTGGGCCAATGACTCACATGGAGTTCTTTTTCTGCGCATGAAAGAAAGAAAGCATCAAAAGAGAAATTAACAAAAATTTTAATTAAAAAGTACTCTCCACAGACTTTGATTTTGCTATCCCAGAATAGCTCAAGTCAGGATTATGAAATACTTTTCTGAATGTGTCTGAATACACGATATGAGTGCAGAAAAATGAATTAGAAACTGAATCTACCTACGTAAATACAGAGGTCAATCAATACATATATAGATATGATTATGCCCATGAAGCCTTGACTTACATTGCATTTTCTTGGGGCTGTAGAATGGCCGAGGCAAAAGAAAGAAACTTGGTTCCGGCAGTTCCGTCTGATATGCAAGCAGTGTTGAAGAGGTGTGAAAATCTTGAAAAGGAAGTCCGGTCGCTCAAACTTAACTTATCTTTTATGAATAGGTAACGCCATACTTGTTCAATTGCAATTGCATTATCAGAAACTCGGAATAAGTTGTCACCTAACATTATGGATCCAGTGGTTCAGTTTTTCTTTGCTGCCTCAGTTCTGTAAATTGTTAGGACTCCAATTACAAGGTGTTCTGCTTTGAGAGTCTATGCAATAACTGGACCCTTGTGGAATTATATTTCAGGAAGGATTCTGAGCAGACTAAGCAGATTGAAGAACTTCAGAAACAGAATGAGGAATTGACGGAAGAAAAAGAACGCATGCTGGAAGAAATTGAGAGGATCCTTTCAGAAACAGGCAAGATGTAACTTGATATTTCATTGTACATCTTAGTACAAAGCCCAAACAGCAAATATTTGGTAGAAAGCTGAAAATTTTTTCAAGGAGGTTTGAGCATATGATATCGTAAGCAAGGCTGTATGAAGCAGAAAATATGGAGCCTGGTAGCCATGTTGTGGCATTATGTGTGCCTGAAGTCACTAGTCCCCCAGTATATAAGATACATGGCAGACTATATATATCTATTCAACTCTAATTGCAACCTCACAATTTGACTTTGGCAAAGAAGTTGTAACAATGTCGAACTCATATTTGCCATGAATTTAAACATTTTTGCCCAAAGCCGTTATTCTAACATCTCAAAAGCTGTATGCATGAACCAAAGCTTGTTGAATACCAACAATAAATGCAGAAAAAAGTAAAGTGGCTACTAGCACGTCACTAGTGCCTACTTGTGGAAAACTCGGATTTCCGATCAGTGACAGTGAGCTTCCAAGTTCAGGAAGCACTCAATGGCTAATTGGTAGAAGCACGAGAATGGATATAAGAAATAGAAAGGAAAACTATTCTGGAAGCCAATTTAATACTAAGTGAACACGGTTTTCCTTCTATTATCCTTGGTATAGGAACGGTTGAGAAAATAGAACAGAGTAGAAATATAGATGCAACATTCTATCTAAACCAAACAAACCCCTGATAAATCTAAATACATGGCCTTTTTATTTTTCAAAATCGGACCATAATTTCTGCCTCCATTTACGAACTTCAGTTCCTCTGTGTCCCTTTGAGAAATGCACTTCTAATAGCATGTAGGTGTTTGAGAACATCTGCCATGTCCATTCTTTCTTCGGGCAAATCCTCAGAACAGATGACCCCAATTCCGAAAATTGAAGCATAACACTCGCCTAGTTGAATCCTTGATGAAGTGGCCTCGGTTGTATCATCATCTTGCAGCAATAAGAGCTTGGGATCTATGATCTGGACCTCTCCATGTGGAAGAGACATTTTAACAAACGCATGTAGTCCCTTAGTCTTGCTGAACATTTCGTCAGTGGGTCTCTTTCCTGTGAACATTTCAAGTAGCAGAATCCCATAGCTGTATATGTCACCTTTTATTGATGGTTCTCCACCCAATCCATATTCTGCAAGTTGAAACATGTTTATGAGCTGCAGGTACTATTGAAGTTCTTAGCCCATTAGTTTGAGAATTACCTGGAGCAACATAGCCAATTGTTCCTCTTATTCCAATTGAACTAGAGGCTGAGCCAAAAGGGTTGCTTGTATTTGCTGAATGAAGCTTTGCGAGGCCAAAGTCACCCACATGGGCAGTGAGGTCATTGTCAATGAGAATGTTGCTGGGTTTTAAATCACAGTGAACAATTTGTGTATCGCAGTGATGATGCAGATAATCCAAAGCAGCTGCCACATCTATTGCTATGTTCAGTCTCTGCATAAAGTTCAAGTGTTTTGCTTGTTGGGGGTCATCGTGAGATGGGCTTGAGTGTAACCAAATGTCCAAATTACCGTTTGGCATGAACTCACATACCAGAGCTTTGAAGTCATTGCCTTTGTGATCAATTCTTGAGCAAGAAGTAATAACCTTGATTAGATTCCGATGTCTAATCCTCCTGAGAGCTTCACATTCTGCAATGAAACTTCTGCTGGCTCCTGGTTGGTGAAGCTTCAACACCTTCACAGCAATGACTTGTTCATCTTCGGTGACCCCTTTGTAAACAAAGCCGTATCTTCCCTCACCAATGAAGTTTGCTGGAGAAAATTCACCAGTAGCTCGATGAAGCTGCGAATAAGAGATTTTTGGGATATGGCTTCCCAGTGATGAAGCGGATGATGCTTTTTTCTCTTTGGACCTTCTCCTTCTTAAGTGAATGGCAATAAAACCTACTAGAAGCAAGGGGATAAAGACAGGAATACTAGTTATGAATGCAATTACTCTATGAGAAAGATGCGTCCTTTCTTTCTTTACATTTTGTGGGCAAGGGGGCAACTGGAGTTCCTTAACCCCTCCACAAAGATTTTTGTTTCCAGCAATTGAAAAAGCACTCATGTTTGAGAAGACTCCTGTCCTAGGTACCTCGCCCTCAAAACTATTGAAAGAAAGATTGATATACAAAATGAAAGGTAGTTCACCTAAAAACTTTGGAATGTTGCCAGAGAGATTATTACGAGAAAGATCTAGGAAGCGAATACCTCTAAGTTTACTAAAGGATTGAGGAATGATTCCTTGGAAATGATTTCCATTCATGAACAAGGAATCCAACTCTTGGCAATCACCAAGGGAGCTTGGAACCTCTCCAGAGAACTTGTTTTCTGAAAATTCCAAGCCCGCAACATTCTTCATTTTGCTCATTTGGGATGGCAATCTTCCTGACAATTTATTCCATCCTACAGACATGCCGATAGTAAGTGAGGGAAGGTTCACGATATTTTCAGGTATGGTTCCGATAAGATTGTTAAAGGCGAGATCAATACCTTCAAGGCTTGTGCAATTACCGAAAGAAGTAGGTATACTTCCTTCTAACATATTTCCCTGCAATGAAAGAATGCTTAGACGAGTAATGTTGCCAAAAGAGGATGGGAGTTTACCAGAGATGTTGCTGCTGTAAAGATAGAGTCTTTCTAACTCAATAAGTTGTCCTATGGAGTCAGGAATTTCTCCAGAGAGATTGTTGTCGTCTAATTGGACAATCTTCAAGTTGACTAGGTTTCCTATGCCTTGCGGTATGCTTCCATATATCTCGTTATGATCAAGAACTAAATCCAAAAGTGTAGTGGAGAGATTGGCAACTGAATTTGGGAGCACTACTCTAAGCTGGTTTTTAGCTAATACCAGCATTTGTAGGCTAGTACAATTAGACAATGAAGTAAAAAGGCTCAAATTGTTGCCACTATTAACTCCAAGCCTGTTTTTAGATGCTTTAAGTTTCTGCAGCTGTTGGAGATTACCTAAATATGGCATTGGTCCAGTAAAAGAATTATCAGTTAGCTCAAGGATTATAAGTCCCGAAGCATTGATGAGTGATGATGGAAGTGGTCCTGAGAACTGGTTGACCGCAAAGTAAAGCCCTTGGAGGATTGGAAGTCTAAGTCCCAGATCATCGGGAAGCTGTCCATGCAATGAATTTGAGGAGACACAGAAAAGTGACAAGGAGGATAAGTTGTAAATAGGAGTGGGAATCATACCAGACAGCTTATTTCCGCCAAGGTTCAAGTATGTTAAGTTGATAAAGCGTCCAAGATCAGCAGGAATATCTCCTTGAAGATTGTTTTCCGTCAAATAAAGAACACTGAGCATGGAAAGGTTTCCAAAAGAAGGCGGAATTTCTCCTACAAAATGGTTTCCACCAAGGTGTAATATTGTAAGTTTTGACAGATAACTAAGCTCTAATGGAATCTTCCCTTGAAGTTGGTTAAGATGGACGAGAATGGTTTGAAGTTGTGAACAATGAGATAAGTTGGTAGGAATGTGTCCCTGAAAGGAATTATTCATGAGAGAAAGATGACGTAGTCAAGACAGGTGAGTGATTTCCTTTGGGATCGAACCATGGAATTTATTCTCACCCAGTTTAATCACCCTAAGAAATGTAAGGTTCCCTATGTGAGGAGGCAGGACGCCCACCAAATTTAAGGAACTGAGGTCTAGGCCGGTCACTCTTTGGTGCCTACTGCTGCAGCGAATCCCCCTCCAGTTGCAGAAATGAACAGAGTCATTCCAAGAGTCTAGGACTCGAAAGCTGGCGTTAGTGTCATGATGAATGACATTTTTTAAGGCAAGCAAAGCCTGCTTATCCGTATCATTTGTAAATGCAGGCCTAGTGGCTCTGGCGACTGTGAAAACCAGGAAGACAGGAAAGAAAAGAAGTGAGTTCCCAAGTTGGTTAATGAGCATGTCTGTCCAATGACAACCAGGTTTTGAGGTGATGCATTAAGCTTATGAATAGAATATATTTGTAAGAGCATTTGATAGGTGAATAAGACTTTCAATCCAAGTCGTAAGTCCGTGTTCTGAAAGTGGGTGAGAATAATTTTCATAATGTCGAATCCCGTGTCCCGAGAGGGAAATTCTATGTCTACTTGGCACTCCAGTAATAATGATACCAAGAAAATAGATAGTCAAGAAAAATTGTGGCATTTTATTGAGTGTCCCTTACGAGTTTAGTGGGATGATCGTTTACTTAAGTTCATGTGTAAAGTCATTCTACTTCTGTCCTTACTTTTAATTCAATTAAAAATGTATTAATTGTATATTTATTTTCATAAGGTGTTTAGGTTTTTTTTTTGAACAATAACGAATGCGCTCAGCGCATATTATTGAAATCCAATGTTAAAATGTCATACAAAAAAGAAGAAGGGCATACTCTCTACTCGAAACCAGGCATAGAATTAGTCGCCCTAATTATGATATGAGCAACTTGATTCGCTGGTTTTCTAACAAATGCAAAAGAGACCGACAATAGCTCATGAAGGAGAGCTTTACAATCCTGAATAATCACAGAGAAGTAAGAGGAAAAAATGTGTAGATTCAAAAAATTGTTAAACAATCTGACAATCCGTTTCTACGCATATGGGGAAGAAAGATAAAAATTTGATCCAACTCAAAGCTTCCCGAAAGCAAAGTGCTTCGCCAATTTGTGGATCTCTCCAACCTGGAAGCTTAAGCTATTTACCAGCACAATTGCACCCTTGAGAGTTGCGGATAACCATACCAAGACCATAATTCCCATCCTCCAACAAAGCAACGTCAACATTACATTTAAATTGGTTTGGAGCTGGAGCTACCCAACGCATTGGAGGGCGTGGCGTTCATGTGACATTGATACTAATAGACGTCTTTGCTGCTTTCCATTCAGAGAGAGTCATCCGTGCTCGGCTTAGTATGTAAAGATGGGGTTGAACTCGCGACGACCACACTACATCATTTCGATACAGCCGCAGACTCCATATGATCATAAAAATCTTGTTGGGCACCGATTCGTATTAAGCATGTTTATTTATTTTAAGATTTAGATTGATCATTTCTTTTAGCTAGAATTATTTGGAATTTTAGTGCTCAGTAAATGATTATAAATTGAAGGGATTTAGTTAAAATTAGAATTTTGATAAGTTGTTAGATTTTAAAAGAATAAGATAGTGTTATGGTAAATTAGGAAGTTTGCATATGTCTTTAAGGCTTAAGGTTTATGAAAGTGGGCTTTTAACCCTTTTAAATATCATTTAAATGAAGAAGGAAAGGATTAAATGAGGAGTTGTCATAAGTGTTGGAACCCCTCCTCGGAGAGACACGTGTCCGACGTCCTACATGACATCTGGACGCGCATCTCACAAGGGAGGAATTCCTCACCACAAAAATTATCTCAATCGAACTTAATTTAATGTCATCCGAACAAATCTTGATAAATTTACCCTAATTATCCTCTAATAAAATTGATCTGCTTAGGGCCCATAATAAAATCCGATTCCTAAACTAAAATGAAATTCCATGTCTCTAGGTCAAATAGAATCAGAAATCTCCTTAATCGGATCCCTATAGCTCACAGAAACGCCCAAAAACGGAAATATATTCAATATCGTCACACAATTGACTCTCTTAGATATTATCCGTAATTTCCCACTAAAACCCGAAAGCTTTAAATTTACCAAAAACGGGTAGCAAAATTTTTTTTTTTTTAGAAAACTAATGCTTCGAGAATCGAATAAATTGGAGGTAAAACAAAAAAGTTACAAGCTAAAGAGTGGGAGTAGGTTAAAATTGGAAAAAGAAAAATTCAGAGAATGAAAGAAAATTAAAAACGTGAGGAAGAAGGAAAGAAAAATCCAGAATTTTCAATCTGGTCGAAAATTCTGGGATTAGACGTGGGCACGCCTAAGAGATTTAGAGACTAGACGTGGCCATGTCTAAGGATGAAATCTGGAGCATTAGAAAATTTCCGAATTTCAAAAATCATAACTTTTGCTCCCGAAGTCCAAAATTCATAAATTTGGTATCAATAAAAAGGTAAAAAGAAGCTCTACAATTTCCTAGAAGGATTTAAGAACTAATTTGGCCATTAAGGGGATCAAACTGGCTTCAAAGTTTCTGCCTCTAAATAATTGCAATGTTGGGTGAATTTGCGAACTCAGCGAGAAACCGTCATCGATGGTCCGCCCAACTCATGCATATACATACAATTCAAATTATATCACATATTAACACATTCATCAAACCATATGCATTCAATTTCACAATTACGAGGCGTTTCGCCTTCCACACAATTTACATTAGATCATTCATATATGCGATGTATATGTGACACATTCATTTTATTACGTTGTTGTGATCGTGCGCCTGAGCTCATTAACGTTGAGCCAGTGGCTCTGAATTGCGTTGGGCTAGAAGTCCTGATACATTGAGCCCGTGGCTCTAAAAATCGTTAGACTCGAGGTCTTAATGCATTGAGCATAATGCTCTGAAATCGTTGGGTTCGAGGCCCTGTGCGTTGAGCTTAAAGCTCTGAATACGGTGGCTGCTCCGGTCATAACTGTCATTATCTGATCATACCAATATGCATGAATGCACATGTTCAATTCACAATCAATGTGTCAAAACCTATCACACTATGTCCAATTTCAAATTTAACCAATAAATTTCAATTTAGCACTTCTATAACAATTCCAAATATTTCAGACACCTGTGGCCCGAAATCAATCAAAAGCAAACACATATAATTCTCCTTGTATCTCCACACGGCATAGATGCATGAAATTAAACATATAAGGGTTGAGAAACCAACTAGGTTACTCACCTCTGAACTTCCGAGCTACTGCCGGGAAGTCTCG
>JANIPM010000005.1:17001702-17014553 GCA_027478405.1 Erythroxylum cassinoides
ATGATTTATCCACCTTCATTAAAATTAAGTCTCTTTAAGGCTAGAGGGGGTCCTAGGTATTTAACGGAGATATCTTGGATTTGTAGACTCTATCATCATCACATCTAGTCCGAAGTCCTGCATTGAAGCGAAGTCTGGGAGGTCTGATAGTACGCAGCCTTACCCCTACATAGCAGAGAGGCTGTTTCTGGTAGACCTTCATATAAATATGACAAAAAAAGTCAAATAAATATAAAAGATGTCAAATAAAATAAACAAGGTAATAAATAAATAAAATAGAATAATAACAGTTTCAGACTAAAAATAAAAATCTTCATGATATGATGCAAGTTTAGAAACAAAGTTATTAAGGAAATAGTAGGCAAATATACCTGATATTTTGCAAAGTTCTGCTTATACCTGATATGCAGCAAAGTTCTGATCACCATTTTTCAAGTTGTGTGTGTTATCTTGCGTGGGGACTATGCTACTCTACTATTCCTAATATCAATAAAATCTCAAAAGTGCAATGTCAGGAAGCCTGAGATATTGAACAGAGAGATGTGTAATGTGACAAAACGGTACAAAACTCTAAGTACAATTACTGATTGTCGCACATGCATCCATCCTCCCCTTCCCTTAACATTATGCTTTTTCTTTCGAAAGAGGAGCTCCATACCTAACTTAGAATCTAATCATGAGCTATCCTTTTTCATTAACACTACCACATGTTAACCCTCTTATCTCACTCCACACGATTGAATAAAAGAAACCAAAACCTAAGTTTCCATATAATTATTAATAAATGGACATGGCAATCAAGACAATATACAAACTCATTAATCATATCAGCATATCTCAAAGAAGATGAATAAACACAAAAATCTATAACACAAGATCCATACCACAAAAAAGACTTGAAAGTAAGTGATAAAAACAATACAGACTAAAAACAAAGAATTCACTTACATGAAGGAAATAACAAAATCAACTAAAAGGGCATCGTGAACTGCCAACCATCACAGCCACAAATTTTAGACTCTATATAATAGAAATTTTATTGGCTAGAATTGATGCATTGTAAGATAACACCATTAAGCTCTTCTCTTTGTTCATCTCCAGTTTGGATAGATCTTTGAATGTCTACAAAGACTTCGTAAGCCTATTAAATATCCTTTATGTGCAACACATACCATTAATAGGGCATCTACAAAAGCCATATAGGTCAGTTCCAACTTCTTACATTTTTTATGGTGCATGAATTCCTTATCCTTCTATATGTTGAAATTAACCAGCTTTATTGAGGATTCCATGCAAAGTAAAAATTGGTAAGGGGATATTAAATCCCCTTGTTTGAGCACTCTGCCTCCTTTGAAAAGTTAGGTTAGTAAAACAAAAAGGAGCAATAATGGAGTATAAGGGTATAGATATACAAGACATAATCTACCCTCTAAAAATGACTAGAAATCCAAACACAATCAATAGCTGCTCCAAGACATAATCTACCCCCTAAATTTGACTAGAAATCCAAACACAGTCAATAGCCGCTTTATAAATTTTCAGCTGATTAAGTCATAGGCTTTGTTGAAATCAATTTTGATTGCAAAATTCCTTTTCTTTTTTGTATAGCCATTTAATAACTCTTAGGCTAACAATACATTGTCACCTATCTGCCTCTCTTCTAGAAAGGCCACCTGCTTAGTATAAACTATGTCACTTAGCACTATCTTAAGTCTCTTTGCCAGTATTTTAGAAATTATTTTGTAGAGAAAGTACAGGTAATCAATTTATAATCAATACTTTTGAATTAGAACTAGTACAGTTAAAATCCCCCATTATAATATATGGGGCTTTAATTCACTGATCCAAACTCCTCAAACTTTTCTGCAACTCTTTTCTCTAAAATTAAAATTTTGAATTATGCACGAAGGTAACCTGAGTTCTTTTATTTTCCTTATATGAAATTGACTTTAATATGAATATGTTGTACGTTGGATAGTTGCACCTTTTCTTCCACCTTAGTTATGTCAAAATCCAAGATAATTTTGCCATAATGGTGATAATAGTGGTTAGTTTCCAATTTCCATTGTTCATTAGGTAGCTCCAACTTTTGTAACTTCTCCTTGTATAACTTGGTCTCTAGTAATACCATTAAGTGTGGTTTTTTGTCCAAAAGAAATCCTTTAAGTGTTTGTGGCAATTTATACTCCTAACATTCTATTAAAATAAAGACATAGGGAGGGGGAGTACTCCCTAGCTTTTCCTAATATCTTTTTCCTCCCATGTTTCCTCCTGCTATCCACTTTGAACTCATCATGTTCAAAACATTTCCTTCTTCTTTCTCAAGGATATTCCTATCATGACTGTTTAAAAGCCTCCATTCCTTCCCTCTATTTGATGGCAGTGAATCTTTAATTCTCCTACCTTCTGATTTTTTCTCCAAGGTTTCTAAATTCATTAACAAGTTGTTTTCAGCCATACTTGTAGAGCCCGGCCTCTACCGACATCACTCCAGGTATTGTCCTCTTTGGTCAAGGGTGAGCCACGGCTCGAACCCAAGACCTCAAGGTTTTGTTGCACTTTAAGTGCACGCATCTTACCATTGAATTGATGGGTTTAGAATTTGTATTCGTCACTTTCTTTGTAGGACAATTTTATCTTCGTGATTGTTGGCTCCTCCCTTCTATCAATGGGAGTTCGTGGTTTGTTCATTCTTACGTCAGTCCGGAGCTCATCCTTCAACCCTTCAATAAAGCTATTGACCAAGAAACTCTCAGGTAATCCATCCACCTTGGATAAGTTTTCAAATTCTTCTTGATATGTTTCCACCGAACTTTGTTGTCTCAACCATTCTTATGCTTCTTTAGGGTCCTCATAATCTGTAGGAGCAAATATTTGCGAAAGTGCATGGTTGAACTCGGTCTAAGACAAAGTTACTCTGAACTTACTGTACCATTCATACCACTATAACGCTAATCCATCCAAGTGGAATGAGGCAATTGGAAATTTCTACTCCTCTGGAACACCATAGTATTGAAAATATTGTTCGGACCAAAATAGCCATCCTGGAGGATTCTCACCTTTAAATATGGGAAGCAACAGCTTGGGTCGATGTCTTAGTAAGCCTGCTCCACGAGACTTGAGATCATCTAAACTGGCTCAAGAGCTCCCTGCTCTAAAGAATGGGTTTCCCCTAATGTTAGGCCGTGTTGGAGTCACAGTAGCTCGGAATGCTTGAAACTTGTTGGTGAGGTTTTGAACCATTACGCTCAATTGATCGTATTTGTCGTTTACTCGTGTTCTCTATTGATCATAATTATTGCTGACTTGACTCAAGACAGCTTCTTATTTAGAAAGGAGATCAGCAACTTCACTCTGTATATCATTAGTTGCCTTTTCTAAAACCAATTGATAGGTTTAATTTGGGATTGAAGACAGAGTTTAGGAAAGAAAAACAGAAAGACAGAGAGATTAAGGAAAGAATTCAGAGAGAAAAATATTTTCTGATAATGTTTTATGATCCTCTTTATTAACAATACAACTTTTAATATATAGTCTTTTAGTTATAAAGGAATTACGAAACTAACTAACTTGGAAATAAAGAAACCTATACCAATTGAACCACTTTGGTTGAGTCCCAGCCTAATACTATGAAAACAGCAAATTACATCCTAAACTACTTCCACAACAGGTGGGATTATTGAATGGACCTATTCCAACATTACCCAACTACCCAACTGATACCATTTCCACGTCTGCGTACCTCCTAGCCACTTATGCGTGCATTAGACATATCAGGATTCTAGCCAGTTGTAGCTATCTTTAATTAGTGTTTTTCATAGTTTTTTTCTTTCTTTTTATTGGAAGAAGATTGGGAGCAAGAATTGAAGAAGTCGGTAACATCTTATAGTTCTCTTTATTTTACTATGTTTTTCTATGTTAAGATTGATGTGTTTTGTGTTGTTTCTATTATGTTTAATGGATAATAACATTTGTAAGGATTTATTCAATTATTTATACATGTTTGATTCTTTTATTGGTTGAATTTATATTCTTTGATCTTAATATTGGATTTGTGATTGTCCACCATAAATTCAATTTTAGAAATTGTATGAAGGACTAACATGTGAAGTATGATTTGCACACTACGATCATTGTTATTCACGCCTAGATAATCAGTTATATACGATACTTGAAATTTCATATAAGTGAACCTCGAAACATTAACTTTTGTTGAACTGGTTTTTTATTATTTATTTATTTTATTTTTTAGTTATTTAGTTTAATTATCTTTAATCATCTCTCTATTTTTATTTAGGTAGTTTTATTAACTAAATTTAATATAATTAGTAGCTAGTTATTTATAGGGTGGTACTTTGAAATCTCACTATTGGACAGTGAAGATTGGGAAGATCTAAATATTTCAAAACATTACGTTAGTTACCTTGAAGCTTAAAGTGGAATATTAGTTGGCTACTTAGAGGGTAGTACAAGAAGGTTACTGAGTCTTAGCTAGCTAGGAAATCTTGACTACTATGACAGTTGAGATTGGTGTCGTTAAGTTATCCTGCCCCTCTCTAATAACTTAGCTGAAATCTATGAGAAAATAATCTTATTGGAGAGTCTAGCACTCTAATTGTAAGAGTCTTTATGTAGACTTTTTGAGTGAAGACGAGCATAGTTGATGTATGTAAGTTGAAGCATAACCGAGACCCGTAGTTATAATTCTCGAATGTATTATGCCTTTATAGGTTTGAGTTATACCTTCCTCTTACAACATGTTAAGCAAATAGGAAATATTCTCGCATGATCCATGTATATAGGGAATTTCTACGACTTACATATAAGGATATAGGCATGTTATTGAAGGAAATGTGAAATTCTGTTTGGTGATTATTAGAAACTAAGTTAAATAGTATCACCACTTGTAAATGTTCACGAACAACAAACTTATGAATAACTACTTCCAACTCACTAGTTATAGTTGAAGTTTATAATAGAAAGAGGGTTGATGGATATTACTACCATCGTAAGTTTGATAGAGTTGTCGTAAGAGTAGCATAAATACACCAAGATGAAAATGGAAAATATTAATTCAAATGATGAGATATGAATTTTAGGTTGAAATATGTCACCAAAGAGAAAACAGGATATAATGCAACCCAGGTTCAAACCACGATTTGGAGCCAGTTACTGTCCAAGTGGAGCATCACATTTTGTAGCTGCAACCAAATCAAATGTTGTACCTCTAGCTACTACTACACTTGCAGATGAGGCATCACCTTTCGTACCTACTACTACACCATCTACTACCCTTATATCGATAGAAATATCAGGGGCAAACGATGCAGATGAAGGAGGTGACCTTTAGCCTAGAGCTGATAGAGCTGATGGAAGAACTTACAACACAATTATCAACATTCTATAAGTGAAAATGCATGAAACACCATATGTTTATAATTAATTTATAGGTTTAAATTTAAAAAATGGTATAAAATTAATTGTTTTAATATTAGGTTGATTCCATCTGGACCATGCTTAAGAAACAAGACATCCAAATTCAAGAAGAAAATTGATGTTGAGGGTTATATATGGAACAATATCTCTCAGGTGACAAAGGAATTTTACTATAAGGAGTTTGAGGTAAAAAAAACTATTTTTTAGTTTTTAAATTGACTTTTATTCATTTATTAGATAAATATTATTACATTATAAATACTTATCGTATGTTTTTCTTTTATTTCAGAAAGAATTTTTTGAGACTCTGAATTTGACACGGTCATTTATAAAGTATGGAAGAGACGATCACATACACGTTATCGAAACTTTGTTAGTGCGATACACAAGACTATTGCACGACTGCCGTATATTTCTGAACAAATATAAAGTCGTTAGTAGCAATATTAGACATCATCAAAGGCAATGTCCATTTCAGAGCATAATTCTACCAACAGATGTGGAGAACCGGGTGAGAGAGTTTTCCCATACATACTGGAGGATCTCTTACTCACTACGAGCATGCAGAGAGACTTGTAAATATCTACATTTTATGTTTATATTCTTTTTTTTACTTTGGTGCATTTCAATTTAATTTGATATGTGAATTTTTGAATAAAAATATGTATATTATGAAGAATGACAATGTTATAAATTGTAGCTCACTTATAACATTTTTTTTATGCAGAAAAAGTCTATGGGCACGAAGCCTACACTCAGTCAACTCTTTTTACACACTAACACTAAGAAGCATGACGATGTGACCTTCATCAACCCCTGATGTAGAGAACTAAATGTATGTGAAATTTATGCTTTAATATTAATGCTTAATAATTATCACTTACTAAAATAAACATTGCCTTATGATAGGACCAAATACAAGAAAGTATTCAATGACAATCTTAGTAGTCTGAAGATGTTGATGAGACCTAAACTTATCTTCATGCAGTGGGTGGTAGGGACCATTGTGAAAGAATATTCGGCCTAGGCTCATTTGCAAATACATTTTATTTGCAAACTTCCACATCCAATATAGCAACATCTAATCAACAATAGTCGATGGCAACAATAATCAACAACCAATGATGTCAATAAGTTTCAGAGCACAAAACAGACATTGGCAACTCAGTTGCAATAGTCGATGGAGTACATAGCTCAGCTCCGTAATGAGATGGATGAGTTGAAGGGGAGGCGTATATCTTATCACAACAATCAGAGCATCCACGGTCACCAAATGAATAGCGTACTTGTAATCATTTTGTATGTATTACAAATACTTATTATGTACAAAATAATTTTTTGTTATCAATTAAGATAATTTTTACTTCATATCATCAATCAACTTTCTATTTTAACAAATTAAATGTTAAAACAAATCAAAATGTTATCAACAGATAACTCATAACAGCTTAAATTATGCATCAACCATAACAATATCAAATAAAATTTGATGTAGATAAATTTTAAAAAATAATTTTTAGTAAATTTACCGACAGAAAAAAAATTTGTGGGTAAAATTAATCGATTTACTGATGAAAAATTAAAAATCATCAGTCGGAAAACTAAAAATCATCGATAATGATAATATAAATTTACCGATGGAATAACCAAATCTGTCGGTAATTTTTTCGATAGACAAATCTCCTCCATCGGTAATTTTTCGATAGACAAATCTTCTCCATCGGTAAATTTACCTGAAGAAAACAACAAAGAATAACCGTCGGAATATTCACCGATGGTACACAAAATTTTCGTTGGTAAATTTACCTTCGGTCATATCTCTGACACTTTAGTCCGTTGGTAAATTTTGACACTAAATAAGATTTTTGAAGTGGTAATTTCCATTACTAAACTCCATTTTTCTTGTAGTGTAAGAAATATATACCACATCAATCAAAACTAATAAAGATAATATTTTGAATTAAATTATACTAATTTTGAAAGATTAATCTCTAAATTAAAATGTTATAAAAATAAATACTAAATTTAAAAGATTAAACACTTTGAATTTGTTATAAAAATTGTTAAATTAATAATAAGTTATTCAATTATGCCTTAGATACTTAATATGATCTAAAAGAAACATTCCAAAATAAACATTGGAAACTTATTTGACTTCTAAGTTCTAACCCTTTTTAATTCACTAAGCAACTTGAAAAAGGAAGGACAACTTGAAACATGTTAAATAGTATATGAATTTTCATTACATATTTAAATTAATTATACAATAAACATTATATTAGTTACTAAAGAAATTTGATAAAAAAATAATAGGTGAAGAAGTCTTCTAATTTTACAATATTAATTCAAACTTTAAAAATTATGCTAAAATTTTCTATTTTTAAATTTGTTGAGAAAATAGTCTAACCTTAACATGTTTGATGTGACTCATGTTTTATTTTTGTTATGTAACTTTTTATTATTAATAAATTTTAAAAAATAAAAAACTCTAATGTTCACTACAACATAACCATATTTAGCTATGAAAAAATCGTCGCTAAAAGTCTCAAAATCAACATTAATAGTTAATAGTGACAATTTTTATTTTTAGCCAAAAATGTCACCAAATTTCTATTGCTGAAAACTATAGACAACATTTTTCTCTAATTGTCGCCAATAGTTTGACCGCTTCTTTCAATACATATGGCAAGCTTCTCATCCACAATTTAACGACACAGGCAGTTGTTTCACCCAAAAAATGTTTACACTTAAAGCTTCAAATTTTAATTTAGTAGATAAGGCACCAAGTAAGCTTTATGCCTCAAAGAGAGGGTTTTGCAATTTAGAAAAAGTTAAAAGGCAAAAGCCAATGAAATAGTAGATACAAAACAAGGAAAACAACTCAAACTCTAAGATTTAGAATCCAACATGAATAAAGCACCAAGCTTTATGCCTAGAGCCACAAATGATGAGAGTTTAATGAGATATGAGACTGAATATGCTGTCTAAAAATGCTTTAGAAAGTTAATTTATTAGGATATTCTACATAATCGAGCCGTACACAACTTTCTAGCTTTCAAAAAGTTGATTATTAGAAAGCATCAGTGACCAAGAAAGAATTTTTACCAATTAAGGCTGTATTTGGTTGAATAATTATTAATAGATTATAATAAAATGAAATATTTTTCTATTTTTTAAGATGAGAGTTTATAATGAAATAAAATAGAATATAATAGAAAGGAAATATTTCACATTACATCTCATTTCATCATAAATAATAAAAATAAATTACCTCCGATTTGGAAGATTTAAGATATAATGTAAAATAATAAACAACATTTCACTATATTGCATCATGAACTCTTCTTTCAAATAACATTTTATTATATTACATTATGAACCATTCTCTAATTTTCTAATTACATTCATTATAAACTATTCTATTATATTACATTTTATTCAATTAAAAACCTTACGTCCAATTAAATATACCCTAAATAAAAAAGACAGTTGAGTTTCACATCAGAATTACCGCAATGGCAATTCAAATCAGTGAAACCAAACTTTTTAAATCCAAATAGGAGAACTTTCAGTATCATTAAAATTGGATTAAGGAGAGATGGAGCATGAAAAAGATAGGACGAAGGAGAAGCAATTAAGTAAAACCGGAACTGCAGAGTGTTCTTTTGCTGCTGCATCATGTTGTAGGAGAACGAGATTTAGATTTGGGGAATTAATTTTCTTAGGTTCTTCATGTTTTTGCTTGACGGGTGCCAAGTATCTGTATATAGATGAACCAGTCCTACTCGCTCTGCTAGTTTTTTCCCCCCCTTTGAGAATGTGATTATAGAATTAATTTCCGAGCGATGAATTATTATTTCACTCAATTTAGTTTTGTGAGGAATTTCCTTTCCTAGGAGAGTGGAATCCTAGGAGACTGTTTTTCCTTTCCTAAGGAGTCCTCGGAGATTGGTTCTTATTCTTAGAGATTGTTTTTCTTAGGAAATTCTTCTTTGCGCAACCTTCATTTCTGCGTTTTTCTTTGAATTTTATTTGTATGTTTTTTTTTTCTTGTGCCTAATATGTCTACATCCAAAATTATGATTGCCAAATCTAATGAAGGTTTGGATAAATGAGGTTTTAATATCGAGGAGATTGAGAAATTGAGTAATTCATTGAGATCTGTTAACAAGCTCTTTGGAGTAGGCTCTTTAGCTCTCTCTGATAAACCTTTATTTTCTATTTGCATGAATGCCTCAACCAAGTATTATGACAATATTTGGATAATTGAATGCCTCAGCCAAGTATTATGACAATATTTGGAGTAGTGCGTGCTATTTGACAAGCATTTGAATAAACTCTCACTTTAAAAAAATTACATTGGTGGGATTTTTTTGAAAGGTTTGAAACTGGAGTTGGGAGTTAACTATCAAGATGATGGAACCTCAAAATCTGCAACAGGAATATGTGTTTGCTAGGAAACAAAAAGCCATTCTTGGAGCCAGTACACTTCCCTATCAAAATAAGGGGGGTTTAAACCATATCCATAACAAACTGGAGTAGGGAACACTATGTTAAGCAAGGCACCAACCTTGATTGCCTCACCATCCAAGATTAACATGGAGGTTGGCATACTACCAACTTCGAATAACCAAAGGGGTATAGGTAAAAATCGCTGTTTTAAGAATACTAGAGGGCAAACATCTATGAGTAGTAAGGAGTTTGATGACAAGAGGGCAAAGGGATTGTATTGTTGGTGTGACGAACAATACACACTTGGGCACAAGTGTAAAAAGAAGCAATTCTAGCTATTCATGGTGAAGAGGAAGGATTGGGAGAGTTAGAAATAGAAGAACTAGATGAAGAAGAAAAATAGGAACCATTAAGACCAATGTTTCTTTACAAGTTGTGATGGGGTTGGGGTTGAAGGATCAAGAGGAATATAGGCAAATTAGAGTCATAGGCACTCACCAGAGGAGACCCTTACATATCTTGATTGATAGTGGGAGTACCTATAGTTTTGTGGATGAAGTAATTGTTAAGAAGGGTAGAATGAATTTCACAGAAGTCCGACCTATATAGATCACAGTAGGAGGGGATTTAAAATTGCACTGTCCAAGCTTGTAAGGACTTTACTTGGAGCATGCAAGGCCTCAAATTTAGTACCAATGTGTTGATCATTTAGCTAGGAGGGTGTAACATAGTTTTGGGGGTTCAGTGGTTGGTGACCCTCAACAACGTGATTTGTAACTTCATGAATCACACCATGAAGTTTGTGTGTGTAGGAGAGATGGTAACATTCACGAAAAATCCAAATAAGTCAGCTAGGGTGATCTCAAGTAAAGGTTTCAACAAACTTATGAACAACTCAATAAAAGCTACTCTATACATGATGCTATCATATCCCATCGATTTGCACATGCAACAAGTGGGCCTAGAAGATTATTCCAATACTTTGGAGGAATTGAATGATTTGTTAGCAAACTTTAGTGAGGTTTTCAAAGAACCTACTGAACTCCCACCTAGAAATTCACAAGATTCAACTCAAAGAAGGAATATATGCCGTCAACATTAGATCAAATCAGTATTTTGGTGAACAAAAGGATGCAATTGAGAAGGCTATTAAGGAACTCATGGATCAGGGATTCATTCGACACAGCCTGAGCCCTTATACTTCCCCGATAGTATTAGTCAAGAAGAAGGATAATACTTGGAGAATGTGTGTGGATTATAAACATCTGGAGAATGTGGGTGGATTATGAAGAATTAAATAAACACACTATTAAGAGTAAATTCCTTATATAATTGATTGAGGAGTTATTGGACGAATTACAAGATCCAGTTGGTATTCTAAGTTGGATCCAGATACCATAAATTTTGCATGAAGGTTGGACATTCCTAAGATTACATTTCGAGCACATGAGGGTCATTACGAGTTTTTAGTGATGTCTTTTGAGCTCACTAATGCTCCTTCAATGTTTTAGAGTCTCATGAATGAGATTTTTAAGCCATTTCTTCAAAAATTCCTCTTTCTCTTGGTTTTCTTCAACAATATTGTCATTTGTAGTAACACTTTCCAACAACATGTAGAACATCTACTTCAGATTCTACAAACATTACACCGTCACCAACTACTCA
This sequence comes from Erythroxylum cassinoides, assembly GCA_027478405.1. Classification (NCBI taxonomy): domain Eukaryota; kingdom Viridiplantae; phylum Streptophyta; class Magnoliopsida; order Malpighiales; family Erythroxylaceae; genus Erythroxylum; species Erythroxylum cassinoides. The sequence continues at coordinate 17,013,256 of JANIPM010000005.1, forward strand.
TTAAGGGAAGCAAGTGCACCTTTGGAGCAAGACAAATCAAATATTTGGGTCATTCTATTTCTTCCATAGGAGTCTTTACAAATTCTACCAAGATAAAAAGAATCCAACAATGACCAAGACCTCGATCCTTGAAAGAATTAAAAGGGTTCTTAAGATTAAACGGATACTATAGGGGGTTGATCAAGCATTATGGGGTGGTGGCTAAACCTTTAATTGAATTGTTGAAGAAGCAAGCATTGGGAACCTGTAAATGAAAAGAGAAGCAACAAGAGGCATTTGAACAACTTAAGAAGACATTAACATCAACTCATGTATTAGCCTTACCAGACTTTTCATAGCGATTCACCATCGAGGCAAATGCATGTAAGTTGGGCATTGGAGCAATACTCCAATAAAACCAACATCCAATTGCCTTCTTGGGTAACGCTTTGGTACCTAAGCACTTGGGGTTATTAACCTACAAAAAGGCATTCCTAGCAGTTATCAAGGCAATTAAATAATGACACCGTTACTTCAGTGGTTGTCCCTTAAAGAGACAAACAGATCATAGAAGCCTCAAGTGTCTATTGGAACAAAGATTACAACTCCTTTTCAACAATCATGGCTGCTAAAATTAATAGGGTATATGACTTCAAAGTTATTTATCAGAGTGGGTTGGAGAATCAAGTTTTTGATTCATTGTATTGCATCACAGGCAAGGGCTATTAACCTGGTCAGTATCCTACGTGCATACACATCCCATGGAAGACATTAAAGAGTAGGAGAAGGATGCCAAAATTCAAGATCTTATAAGGAAGATGGAAACCAAAGAATTGAATTCAGGATCGTATGAATGGAAGGATGGTCTGGTGAGGTGTAAGGGACACATTGTAGTGAGCCATGATTAAGAACTAAGGGGAAAGTTAAAATCCTTGGCTCATGACAACCCACAACAAGGTCATTTAGGTGTAATGGCCTCTATTAAGTGAGTCCAAAACTTGTTTCACTGGAGGAGGATGTGAGGAATTACATTATGACGTGTTTAGTTTGCCAAAGGAGCAAGCATTATAATGCGGCTTATCCAGGCTTACTTCAATCTCTCCCTATACCCTAATGGCTTGTTTGGTTCACGGAATATAATAGACAAGGAATAGGAATAGTTATTCTTAGGAATAGAAAATATGAGGAATAGAAAAGAATGAGTATTTTAATGAATGGAATAGAAAAGAATTTCTATTCCAGTGTTTGGTTTGAAAATCTAAACTTGGAATAAGAAAGGAATAAGTAACAAAAAGACCAAAATGCCCTTATTATTATTA
>JANIPM010000005.1:17081594-17097748 GCA_027478405.1 Erythroxylum cassinoides
ATCACTTCCCTCTCCTCCCTCGAAAGGTGTAGATCGACAATATCATTCCATTGCTCGGCCAGGGGATACCTCCACGGTCGGGATTCAAAAGTGGATCATGGGGGCCTCACAAAGAAGTTCTTCGTCTTCCACGCCTTGATTGACCCGGTTGTCCCAGCAGGACGATACTTCGAATCCCTTTATTGGAGATGAGGGATCCCGACCCCGACATTTGAGCTCTGGTTCATCTTCAAAAAGTAGCGCAGAACACCGATCGACGGAGGACATCCAAATTGATGGCACAATAAGGCCAGACCGTTCATGAACCTCCAACCGTTCGGTGGAATCTGGCTTGGCCTTAACAGGGGCGTATGAAAGCTTCATACCACCCACCGAGAAAAAGCTCTCTGCCATAGCAAAGTAGCCACCCCCACTGCTATAAATCCTTTCGCTCTGACCGGCCAGCCTAGGTCCCCAAGACGAAAGGATATTATTCTTAATAATCGACCGGTTCAACTCCCTTTCGGTCATGGTTGAAGGCTCGCTCGATGGTCTTTCAACAAGTTGCCCATCCTTCCGGGTACTTGCTCCGACTCCCTCATTTCCCCTTAACTCCGACGCCTCATTTCTGCCGGCTTCCGACGCCTCCACTGTTTCTGCCACTCTCTCCAGTGGCCCTACAACCTGCAAAGCTCCTTCGGTGACCAGTTCCTGATGAGACTCCCTTAGAACCGTAATTACTTCCCCACTAGGACTTAGGGGTGCCAGAGGCGAAGGTTGGCAAGGAGGCGACGGAGGAGGAAGGGAGGAGCTAGATTCGTTCCTAGAGCTAGTTGATGACATGGTTACTGAAAATCACACTTACAGGTGAAGAAAAGAAGAAAGACGTACCTAGTTTAGTGACGGGAGTTTGGGATTTGGACGACGGTGAAAAAGGGAATTCCAATGGCTGCAAACAGGAAGATGAAGAGAGAGCAAAGATTGAGAAAATACGCAGAAAGTGAACAAGTGTGTCAATTCCGAGCATTTATAACAAGATACGGAACGAGCATACTGGTGGATCTTGGACACATGGCAAAATCTGAGCCGTGCGAATTAGGGTTGTCAGACATCTGGAGCAACGTGACGGTTGAAGCGATACGTACGATCCTTGACAGCTGTATGGCGGTTACAAAGATATTCCATTTCAAATTTTGAAAACCTACCTATGGATACGCGCTGCAAGTAATGATTAAGTTCAATGCTTTGATTAGGCGTCTACGTTCGATCGGTCGACCTAATACCTATGATTGATCAATCGGTTATATCTCTACCCTCGATCGGTCGGTCTTATCCCGAGCCGCTATGCACTACGCATCGATGTTCGACCGATTGGGCCTGTCACGAGTTGTCCTACAGACGAGCTGTACGATCTTTATATACTCCTTCGACCCTTCTCCTTAGTCAGACTCGAGGAGTAGGGGGCTTATGGTTGGGTCGGTTGTGCTAGGCCTAAGTCCAGGTCCAAACATAGACGGCCCATTCGTAAATGATGGCTACCCATTTGAAAGGAACAACCAAAACCTAGCAGGTATTTGTCAGATATAAATTGATTACCTCATCATGAGAAAGGTACGATTTCCAAGAACCCTACTATTTTTATTCACTAGCCTCCAAAACTTTCCCAAAAAAGACTAACTTGAGCATCGGAGGGGCCTACCGGGAACCAACCCCTGATGTGCCTTCATTGTTTTGCAGGTATATCTCAATTGGAATCAACAAGTCTCATGGATCCAAGCAGCAGCGCCCAGCCTCACCAAAATCTGACTGAACCACTAATCATTTAAATAATTGGCCTTTATTATTTATAATTCTTTTAATATTTTTATGTTTAATTAATTCGAGATATTCTATCAAAATGAATATTTTGAAGTTATCGTTCCATAAGGCTTTAATCTTTAATAAGTAGACTTTATTTAATGAAGAATCATAGTAAAGAAACTTTCTTGTGTTTCCTATTTCACCAGTTTACTTTGACGTCAACCTTATGATTGGATAGAAAATAGAAACAAGTTCCAATGCCAACAAAAATAAAAGTATCAATCTATTTCCACTTACGGGTTTATTTTTTTTGTTTATGTAGGAACGACGAACTCAATCTAGATTAGTCGGGAAATGCTAATTCCGGTGATGCCCTCAAGGAGGATCGAGTGACCCCCCCAGGGGCAGGTACAAAAATGGTAAACCCTAACTTGAAATTTACAGCAAAATTAGCGAGCTAATCGACACTGCTATTACCCTCTCTGTAAATGTGGAAGGGTATAACTACTCAGTTGCGATTGAGTAGCTCATTGATGCCCAGGACAAGTGGATTAAGGGACTGGATGTGGGTAGTGGAATCCGAGAACATATTTACAACCGCTTGAGAATTCAGCTCTATTTCGATCTTTCAAAATCTGAGCTCCCATGTCAGAGTCAACCCCGAGTAGACTCCCTAAAGTTTCGCATCGATAATAGAACACTGGTCGAGATTCTGGATAAAACCGCCGAGCCAATCACTAGCTCTGTTGCGGATAAGTCCTCCAGCAATCGCTAAGCCGGAAGAGCTTTTAAATGCCCTGTCTGTGTTCAGCTTTACCCAGCCAGTAACAGGTTGACTCCATCCAATGAATTTTTCCTGTCGAGGTTGGGGGACATGACCACTCATGCTTTGTTGGTCCGAAGCTAGTTGGATTTGTTGTGCATAGACCAAAATAGTGGAAGTAGGAGATCCGGGCCAAGGAAAGTGGTCTTCGAAATAGACTGGTTTCTCCAAGACCACATAAACTAGCAAGCTATACCAAATATGAGGGGTCAATCAAGGCCTCTGAGCCGCTAGTGTGATTGGAGGTTGACCTAGAGCAAATCAGATAGAGGAAGATCAAAAAAGTTAGTGGAGATGTTAAGCAAAGGAAAAGTATACCACAGTCTTCGTGCTCTGGGGCAGTCTCTTATGACATGTATGGAAGTCTCGTCCACCTGACAATGATGGCACTCTGCTGTCGGAGTCAGATGTTGCCGAAGCCTTTCTTGATTAGTTAACAATCGGTCCTGAACGAGAAGCCAGAGAAAAGATCGGATGCCAGGCCAATTCCAAATAGTCTTCCAGGGGGTATTTATATCCCAGGGGGTTGACGTCAAAATCATGTGATAAGAGGTTGCTGTTGTGAAGCGCCCGGAGTTCGACATCCCCCAAGCAAGCTTATCTGGCCCTAAGTGGGGCTTGGGGGGCAGAATACCTGCAATAGACATACAAACAAAATGAGGAAGTAAAGATTGAAATTCATCCCAACGCCAGTTACCTGAGCTGTTAGTATAATGATGTACTCGCAGATCCCGGGTGGAGGGGGAGATAGGAGCGAGAGCATAGGAGATGAGTGGGCCCACATCCGCCACCCAAGGATCTAACCAGAAACGGGCCCTTGAGCAATCGCATATACCCCATTTGATACCACGAATAGGACATGAGGCCAACAGCTTTGATGCTCCTCCAGATCATAGAACTGCCAGTAGTAAGAAGGGAGGTGGGCAGGTAGTGGGCATCAAAGTTGTATTTAGCGGCCAGGATTTAAACCCATAATTTGTTCGGCTGCGAGATCAGAGTCCAACCAAGTTTGGTAAGCAAAGCATCGTTGGTTTTTCGAATTTTGCAAATGCCTAGGTTCCCTATTGTTTTGGGCTGACAAACTTTATCCCAAGAGACGAGGTTCACTTTTTTGGTGTTCGGGGTAGAAGTCCACAAAAAGTTGCGCATAATTTTTTTTCTATTTTGTTGCAGAGGCGTCTGGGAAGGCTCACCGTCTGTATCGTATAGATGGGGAGGGTAAAGATGACCGATTGTGTAAGGGTGGTATGGCCAGCAAGGGACAACAGATTTGCGGTCCAGCCCAAGAGTTAGTGTTGTACCTTATCTAGAATGTACTGGTAGGTGCCTTTATGGACTTTTTCGTTTAGCATAGGCTCCCAAGGTAGCGTTCTAAATCGGTAGTTTGCCTAAAGCCTAAATCTCTACTCAGCTGTCGAGCTCTGGAGTGGGGGGCATTCTTGGAAAAATAACAGCGAGATTTGTCATGGCTGATTTTCTGGCTAGATGCTTTGCAAAATAGAGTCAGGGTGTCTCTGAGAGCCCGAACTTGATCGATAGTCACTTCAGAAAAAAGAATTAGGTCATCCGCGAAGAAAAGGTGAGTTAATAAGAGGCCCCGACGGCTTAATTTAATGGGGTTTACTATCTCGTTGAACTCAAAAGGTGGAATCGTACACTCACATCAGGCCTGACAAAATTGTGAGGGAGATAAATCACGATTTAATCTTACTTAGCTTATCAGAAAGGTGGCTCAGTGTTCAATGCATATAAAAAGCCACTACATTGGATGAACTCCCATAATACCACTATCAGGACTCAACTTGAGACCTTGTACTCAACTTCTTTTCTCAAGATAAGTATTTGTACCAAAAGAATAATTTGTCAATGAAAATGGACATTTCAATGTGCTGTAATAAAAGATAATTGAACCAAGGGTTTTAAGAATCAGTTTGATGATTTAAACATTTTTTTATATGTTAAAATGTAAAGGAGAACGCCCATGGGAAAATGAATACTACGTCCATAAAACTAGTCTACTCCAAATATTGGAAAAAAAAAAAAAAACTAATAACTGCATCCTGCGGTGACGCTGAAAAGTCCAAACATATGGGTTGTTGTCTTCGTCGGCTAAAAACACGAGACGCGGGTTCACTACAAACTGCAAGCGTATGCCTTTTATTTCGTAAGAGGCATGAAACTTTTGAGTTATGAGTTTTGACATTAGAGATCAGAAGGTGCTTTTTGCATGAAATTTAGGCGATGGTTGAAAATTGAAATCAGCCTCCTCTCTCTCCACCTTTTCTTTTTACCTTTCAATGCCACCAATAGTATTTGCCATTACAAGTTACAACCAAGTAAATAAACAAAAAGAATGAAGGAAAACGAAATAATAATAATAATAAAAAAGAAATGGAGAAATGACTCCAATAGAAAGCAACGAGAGGACAGCTATGCAAAACAGAAGGCGACGAGACATAGTTATTTAAGGCTTGAAAGAGCGAAGGCGTGTGTTTGTGTGAGGTCCAGAGATCGGTAGATCTCACAAGTTTTTAATGCACTGCGTTTTTTCTTAGCCCCATTTTATCTGTGTCTCTGCTTCTTGTCGTCGGGTCTTTCTCTTTTGAGGTAGGAGATTGCTGTCTCTCGTGTATCCCCCACATTCACAATTCACAAATTTTTTACTTTTGTGGATATAGAGTGAAGAAGAAGAAGAAGAAAGGTACGGTCTTTGATATTTGCATTTTGTTGCTTGCTCTGTGTTACAGTCTCCATTTCTTTTTGGGACATCTGTTTTTCATTTCCTTTTACAGATTGCTTCTCAGGTTGTATTTTTTCTTTAAAAAATTTTCTTTTTTAAAACACTTGAACATTGCCATTACCTTCTTGTTTCATGTGTTTTCTTTTATTCTCTTGTTTTTGCGTTGCAGATCTGACATTTTTCGCTGTGTTCCAATTCCTATTTCACTTTCTCCACTCTCTTGCTAATTCTAGGCTGTAATATGATCATTCTAATGAAAATTAGAGAATCCTTTTCACAATGTTACCAAAGTCGGTTTCCTACTTCTATTCAATTTTTTTTTTTCACTTTTTGCTCCCTCCAGGCCTGCACATTGGCTTGTTCTTGCTCTCTCCTTCCATCACCCTCTCCTCCGACGAACCTCATTCTTGGATTTTGTTATTGTGATAAAAATGTCAAATCTTTTTGCCCTTTTGAGCATACCCTTATGTGGTAGAACAGGACTTACGTTCTTCTGCTTTCTTTTTTGATCAGATGACCATTATTATCCTCTATGAGTCTATATTGGTGTAGTCATCGCTTATGACGTTTGAGAAATAAATAATACAGCTTTGGAAGTTACTTTTCTTGGTTCTGAAGGAAATGATTAAATTGATAAAGTTTATTGTTTTCCTTTTCTTTTATTTTCCCAGTTTATGTTTTATAGATCCACCGGCTTTGTCTGTTTCCTTTTTGACTTGGCCTACGTGTGTGTATATATGGAAAGAAATAAAGATAGCTCCTTTTAGGACGGCTGGGTTTGGGGTTAAGGGCCCATTGTCATGTGAGAAGTATTCATACCAAAGTAGCTTGGAAAAGGAAATTTCGTGCTCGAGGTTGCACATATTTTTCATGTCTTCTCAATTTACGAATTTATTATGGTCCACTGCATTTCTGTTATTTACTAATTTCCTTTGCTCTTTCGGGCTTTGGTTGAACTTATTAATCTTTCTACAGGCCTCATGCACAAGTTCTAACCATTTAGTGGCCCTGTGCTTGAAAAGTTGCTATCCCGTTTATCCATACTATTAAGACCGTGGGCACTTGATCGATTCTTTTTATCACTTCTTCTTGAGTGTGTTCAACATCTGTTTTACTAGCTGATCTGTTGGTAGATTCATGTTCCTGAAGATCACATATAATATAAGTTGGTTATCAACTCATTTTCAGATTTTCCATATCCAAGTCATATTACTATATTACAGGAATCTAAAATAGAACTGCCTCTTCCCAAGTCATTATATTAAGGACTTCTGATTTTTATGTTGAGGTAGAACACAGCAATTGGCAATTTTTATCATCAATTCATCATGTTTCTGATCGAAAACTTGTTGACTCTGCAGATAATTCTCTTTGTGTTGAATCATGAAGTATAAAGATGGAAAGCCGGCTGTACATCCTGATAAAAAATCTAAGGTTATTCCCATGATAATATTGGTTGCTGCACTCTGTGGGTTTTCATTTTATCTAGGCGGGATCTTTTGTTCCGAGAGAAATAGCATTAAGACCGAGAATGCCATAGATGTAACGAAGGCAGTCCAAACTCCCAAGGATGCCGAAGTTGCTCCTCTTCAAATAAAATCCATTGCCTTTCCTGAATGCACCATTGACTATCAGGACTTAACTCCATGCACTGATCCAAGGGTAGGAGCTGTTTTTGATACATGATTTGTTTAATATCTCACCCGAATCCATGTGTTTTAGAATTTCTATATTCATGTTATACATCTATTGCTCAGAGGTGGAAGAAGTATGGTCATCATCGCCTAACTTTCATGGAACGACACTGTCCTCCTCCATCTGAAAAGAAGGAATGCTTAGTGCCTCCACCAGATGGGTATAAGCCTCCAATCAAGTGGCCAAAGAGCAGGGATGAATGTTGGTACAGGTATTATGCTTGCTTCCAGTTATCTTCTAGCCTCTGTCACTTTGAATTGCTAGGTTTTACTTTTTGTTAAAAAAAGTCTCATCTAATATGCTCCACGACTATGAATTCAGGAACGTGCCATATGATTGGATTAACAAACAAAAGTCTAATCAGAATTGGCTGAGAAAACAGGGAGAGAAGTTCCTCTTTCCTGGCGGAGGTACTATGTTTCCTAAAGGAGTGAGTGCCTATGTTGATCATATGCAGGATTTGATCCCAGAAATGAAGGACGGGACAGTACGAACTGCTATTGATACCGGGTGCGGGGTGAGTACCATCAGTCGGATTTTCTTTTTTGGTTTACTTTTCTTCTTCCATTTTCTGCAACAAACCACATTACATATAAGTGGGACGTTCTATAGGAATAGAAATTGAATTCCTCTGTTATGTTTTCTTAGTTGTTTACCTCTATTGTCTATAATTACTTGATCAAAGTAATTCTTATTTTCAGGTTGCTAGCTGGGGAGGTGATCTATTAGACCGTGGAATCCTGACAGTTTCTCTTGCCCCAAGAGACAATCACGAAGCTCAAGTCCAGTTTGCTTTGGAACGTGGAATTCCTGCAATCCTTGGCATAATTTCTACCCAACGCCTTCCATTCCCTTCAAACTCATTTGACATGGCTCATTGCTCCAGATGCCTTATACCATGGACAGAATTTGGTAATTGAATTTTACACTGTGAAAACAGTAACTAGGCTGATCAGTTGATTCCACGATGCAATTGATGGGAAAATAGACTTGCTGTCAAACCCATTCTTTCCTTTTCTCAAGCTCAAAGTTTGAAGTGGTGCCAAACATTCCTCTGATATCTCTTCCTGACAGTTCTCTTTTGCTTTCAGGTGGAATTTATCTCCTGGAAGTTCACCGAATACTTCGTCCTGGTGGTTTTTGGGTCCTTTCTGGTCCTCCAGTTAATTATGAAAGCCATTGGAAAGGGTGGAACACTACCATAGAAGAGCAGAGATCAGATTACGAAAGCTTGCAAGTACTGCTTACTTCAATGTGCTTCAAATTGTATAATAAGAAGGGTGATATTGCTGTCTGGCAGAAAGTTTCGGATACTAGTTGCTATCGTAAGCTTGCTGCCCCTGATGCCTACCCACCCAAGTGTGATGACAGCCTTGAACCAGATTCTGCATGGTACACTCCACTTCGGCCATGCGTTGTCGTTCCAAATCCAAAAAATGCAAAATCAGTTCTGAAATCTGTCCCAAAATGGCCAGAACGGTTGCATGTTGCACCTGTACGCCTTGCTGAAATTCATGGTGGGAGTGCTAGTGCTTTCAAACATGATGATGGCAAGTGGAAGGTACGAGCAAAGCACTACAGGAAGTTGCTGCCCGCAATTGGAACTGATAAAATAAGAAATGTGATGGACATGAACACAGTTTATGGAGGTTTTGCTGCTGCTGTAATTCAAGATCCCTTGTGGGTCATGAATGTGGTATCATCCTATGCTGTGAATACACTTGCAGTTGTCTACGACCGAGGCCTCATTGGAACTTACCATGACTGGCAAGTCTCTGTGCACAAAGTGATATGCTATGTTATTTTAAGAAAGAAACAACGTAACTTATCTCTTGTTCATTTCCAGGTGTGAAGCATTCTCAACATATCCAAGAACGTATGATCTTCTCCATCTTGATGGTCTCTTCACTGCCGAAAGCCACAGGTAAGCTCAGCATGGAGCTTTACTTTCTTTTAAGTTTCTAGCATTTCGAATATTTGGTTTGATTATCAGTTATTTATACTGGGCTTAATCCTTCACTGCATTTATCCCGGAATATATTGACTAACTGAAACTCTCATACATTTTGCCCCACACTTAGGTTGGCCTGGAAAACCTTTTAGCTATCTTTGATCTACCTGAACATTCATTCCATGTACCTTTTTGATTGACTAGACAACATAATACGGTGGACCAAACAGAACCCTGAAACCAAAAACAAAACCAATCTGAGTTTGGTGCGATCAGGTGAAATATCACGATGACTGCAATAACTGACGGTCCCATCCAAATAAAGAACCCACAAATTTGGCAGTGCATTGTCATTTATTTATGTTTCCGAGTTCTTCTGACCCATGTTGGTACACGGGCAGATGTGATATGAAGCATGTGCTCTTGGAGATGGACAGAATCCTGAGGCCCACAGGTTATGCTATCATAAGAGAATCAAGCTACTTCATGGACGCCATAACCACCATTGCAAAGGGCATGAGGTGGAGTTGCCGCAAAGAAGACACTGAATACGGTGTCGAGAAGGAGAAGATACTCATTTGCCAGAAGAAGCTCAGAACGCATCCAACCAGAGCTTGAGATGAGCAACGGTGGTGGAATCAAAGATGCGGGTGAAGAAATCTCCTGGAGTGATCGCTGTTACTGTGGCCTAGGACACTCGACGAGGGGGACCACAAAGCATAGAGAGAGAGGGGGATCAAGTAAGTACAGTACTTCAGACACGATAATAATTAGCACTGCAATATTTAGGGGCACCCAATAACATATTTTTGTACCATAATTTTATGATGCCAAAATGAATATAGCATTCTTTGGGAGGCATCTGTACTGCTCGATCTTGTTATTACAATTAAAAAAAAGCTTTTAGGGGACAATCTGTCAGTCTTTTTTTTTTCCTTGTTAGTATTTGTAATTTATTGAAATTAAATTATTAGGTGTGGTGTGTACAAGAACTCTTTGTGGGTTTCAGATTCCACATTTGATAAATTATTGTGTCAAGCAAGTTTTAGTATGTTTACAAATAATGTAAGCTCATCTATTTTTGCTCAAGTTCCCTCATTGGTGCTCAACATGATGGCTAAGGGACCGAGGTAGCTAACATTTTAGATGAAATCATTTAATTAGAAAAAGTTAGATCGGAGATGGAATATATTATAGTCATAAAAAAATGGAAGAAAACAAGATTACACGAACGTATTGGATAATCACATAAAACCAGCAAACGTTGGAGAAAGAATTAAGTTATAATAAAAGAGTACTCGGCAGCTTAAGTGAAAAGATTGAATCAATCGAAGACGGTTGGATTATTAAATATAAGGACTGAAACAATCAATAATTAAATACGTCTTGTTGGGTTATGTTATTTTTGAGTGCAGTATAATGCTAAAGTTTTGAGAATTGTGTAGATTACTCCCAATTGAGGACACTTAGTACATAGAAACATACCCTGACGTTTTGACAAACAGGAGGTGCATCAATATATTAGTTTCATATTTTTTCTATTGAAGTATTCAATTTTAACGAATTTTTATTATAGTCTTTGTTCTTAAGAATTCAAATTAATTAAAGACTTTTTTTTAAATTAAAGCCATAAGAAGCAAAAATAAGAAACGAAACAACAAACAAACGAAGGCAGAAACTAAACTCAAGCCAATAGGCTTACTCCATACACCCTTACAAGAACAATCAAACGAAACAATAGATGAAATACTATGCGGAAGAGAATCCCAAGAGAAGTGGTCAGCCTACAATAAAGCTACCCAGGCAAGAGCATAAGTTGCCTTATTAGCATTCCTACGCGTCCATTGAAAGGACAAATGAATGAAGTGATTCTTCGACTGAAAACAGTCTTGAATCAACAATCCAATTTAAAAAAAAAACGAACCCGAAGAGTTTAGAGCTTGGATGACTTTAAGATAGTTAGATTCCAACTCAACATTATTAATATTACTTGCAATTAACCAAGAAAGAGCTTCTCGAATAGAAATAATTTCAGCTAAAACCAGAATAAGAGCAAAAGGAAGGTGACCCAAAAATCCCATCAAAAACTCACCTTTGTCATTGCAAAAAATAGTTGCAAAAGAACAAACATTTTTATCCTTAAACACAACAACATCAACGTTGCATTTGAGCTTACCAGGGCGAGGTTTATGCCAATAATTAGCAACAGAAGTTTGATAAGAAGAGTTGGGTATAACTCGATCAAAAGTAGTTCTAGAACTATGCCAGTTTTCAATAAACTCATCAGCAAAATCACGAATTAAGGTTGCTGGAGTATCTTTTTGTCTCCAAACAAAAATATTCCTGTGATATCACAAACTCCAAAGCAAAGTCAAGCAATTCTCGCAAGCTACAAGCTGAGGTGAAGAAACAAGATTGTGGACAAAATCCATAATATTATAAGGAACAGATACTAGAGGAGATAAGGACCAAACCTTACTTGCTTTAGGACAGTCCAAAAAAACATGATTTAAATCTTCAACAACTCCATATCTACCACAGCTAATATCAATACTAACCCCTTAGAAGCCAACCGAGATTTGCAAGGAAAAAAATTATAAAGACAACGCCATATAAAATCTTTCACTTTTGGAGGAAGACTAGCATGCCAAAGCTTTGTCCAAGGCCTATCAATAAAAAAATTAGAAACATTTGAGAAGTAATTAGTTGCCAATTTATAATCCAATTTAACTAAAAAATTTCCATCAAAGTTATAATTCCATATGAGCCTATCCGTTGGCTTAGAAAAACAAATAGGAGTTTTAACCACTCTAGAAACATCTTTAGGAGCAAGTAATCCATTGAGCAAATTAAAATCCCAAGAGAAACTCGTGTCATCAAGAAGATCATGCACTCTTAAATCTTCCATATCCGACTGAGGAAGAGAGCGGACATAGAACCCATTGTCATCATTAAGCCAGGGGTTGTGAAAGACCTTAATAGAAGTACCGTTTCCCATCCTCCATCGAACACCCTTGGAAAGTAACTCCTTAGCAGCAAAAATACTCGTCCAAATAAAACTATGGTTGCTCCCTTCATGTGCATCGAGGAACCCGCAGGAAGGAAAATATCTAGCTTTAAAAGTTTTGCTAGTAAGGGAATCCGGGTTAGCAATAAACCGCCACCCTTGCTTGCAAAGCATTGCAAGGTTGAAACAATGGAGGTTCCTAAAACCCATGCTACCATACTTTTTCGCCACACATAACTTGTCCCAGCTTGCCCAGTGTATTTTTATGTTCTCACTACTAGCAGAACCCTATCAGAAAGAATTCATCATCTTTTGGAGAGCATCACAAGTATCATGAGGGATGAGAAAAATATTCATACAATACCCTGGTAATGCTTGCGCAACCGTTTTAATAATAATCTCTTTCCCTAGTTTGGAAAGTAATTTATTTTTCCAGCTTTTGATTTTTTTCTTAGCCTATCTTTGATAAAAGAAAATACTTGCTTTTTATTTCTACCGATAAGCGAAGGGAGACCAAGGTACCTGCCATGGTCAAGCAGGACATCAACACCCAAAATAGAAGAACATTCATTCCTATTAGACATCTTTGTGCTAGAGCTGAACATGATGCCTAATTTTTGAAAATTAACAACTTACCCCGAAGCTTTCTCAAAGGTGGCCAAAATATTTTTCACATGTTTTGCATTCACTCTGATTAGCTCTAAAAAATAGAAAACTATTATTAGCAAAAAATAGATGAGAGACGTTTGGACTACCTGAGCATATTGAAATATCATGAATATCTCCTCTATTTTCAGGTTGTCTAGGAAGAGCAAAAAGGCCTTCTGTGCATAAAATAAAGAGATATGAAGATAAAGGGTTCTCCTGTCTCAATCCTCTCTTTGACAAAATAGGGCCAATTTTAGAGTCATTGAAGGAGAGAGAATATTGCATAGTAAATACACAGAGCATAATCTAATTCACCCATCGAACATCAAAGCCCGGATTCAACATCATAAATTTAAAAAAATTCCAATAAACCCTATCGTAAGCCTTGCTAATGTCAATCTTAAGAGCTGTTTCACCAGAGTTACCCCTCCCTTTATTTTTCATGTGATGAATAAGCTCAAAAGCAACCATAATATTATCAGTTATTAACCGACCTGGGACAAAAGCATAGGGGAAATAATTCTGGGCAAGAGAACTTTGAGCTTATTTGCAAGGACCTTAGCAATAATTTTATAAATGGCATTGCACAATGCTATAGGTCTCAAGTCTCTCATGGTACAAGGCTTATCTTTTTTCGGGATTAAAACAACAATAGTGTTATTGAGGGAATCAGGAAACTCATAATTATTCAACTAGGAACAACATTGAGTGAAAATATCATCTCCAACAATATGTCAAAACCGTTGAAAAAAAGCCAGATTCATGCCATTAAGATCAGGAACTTTGTCAGGGTACATCTCAAAAATAGCTTTTTTGAATTCTTCTAACTTAAAAGGAGCAAGCAAAGAGTCATTGTCATTATTGTTAATAACTAAGTTGATACCCCTGAAGCTACTAAAATCATCACCACTAGATGTCGAGAATAAATTGTAGAAATAAGTTTGAACAATAATGCTCATGGAATCATCGTCAATACAAGCATTACCGTGATCATCAAGAAGCATGAAAATATGGTTAATACATTTTCTTTTGGATGCTTGCGCATAGAAGTACTTGGAATTTGCCTCTCCATATTTCATCTAGAAAATCTTGGAATGCTCTTTCCAGTAAACAAGTTCCAGTAAAAAGATGCAAATCTCTTTTCTACACCAAAAGGAATAACCTTACATGAAGGCATAAGGAATCCTACAAGATCGTTCCTTATGACCAAAACTACTGAATTTTTGACCAAAAAATTAGACCCTCGAAATGAGATAGCAAATTTTCTAGAGGCGATCATAATGATACTCGAATCTATTTAAGATCCCGAGTTTCCAAACACATCGCCCTTCTGCTCGGGTTAAGGTTGCCACTCGGTCCTAAGATGGATCAAATCAGAGTGGGGAACCTCTTGCTGGTTTTTAGAATTCGACATCAGGAACTGTTTTCACACCATCGTTCCTTATGACCACAAAAACCATAACATCGAGCATATACATGTCTACCAATCAAGAGGCCCTATATAAAAGGTTCATCTTACCAGTAGGACAACCATTTCTAGATAACAAACTAGAGCAGAAACATATACTAGTCAATCCTACCTCTAAAGAAAAACCATAACTTGAAACCAACAAATCATAAGTAGAAGAAAGTTCTATTATTTTTTTATTTTCTGAACAGTGTGGGATCTTCATTGCTTAGGGTACCTATGGTCGTGAAGAAGAGCCCATACCCCTTACTACTAGCTTCCATATGGCCTTTGATCTCTTTCTTGAATGTTTCTTCAACTCACCCAACCATCCTTTGTAGCTTCGGGAACCAAACATAGTAGTAGGGGACCTCTTACTGTTAGGAGGTAGGTTTAGCATAACTTCATTGTAACCATCTATCCTTTTTAGCTACGATGGAGAGACCACGTCTGAAGGTGTTTCCCCCTGTAGCTTGCAGCAATATGCTTAATGCTTTTGGAGGTTGAAGCATTCCCTGGAACTAAAGTCTCCCTTGTTGTATACATCAAAGAGGGATTGGATTACCCTTTATTTTCCTGAACCTAAAATAAATTACATTAGAAAAATAAAACATTTCAACAATTACCTTCTCTATGTGTTTGAGTTGAGTTGTTCTATAACTTGAAAGATCACCCTAGTGTTGATGCTCCCAACTTCCAAGATTTCATCTTTGAAGGTTCAAAGGTTTCTTTCATTCCAAAGGTTGTACACAATAACCATAAAGAAGGATGATAACATTATTGATGTCACAGTTTCTAAAATTTGGTGGTTGGTTGAACCAATTTAGAATGGACTGAAGGTTTGTCAGATTAGGAAGGTATATTTGAAAGTGGTTAAGATAGTGTAACCACACTATTTTAGAGAAGGAACATTAAAAAAACAGGTGATCAATAATTTCATTATCCGAGGTACGCAAGGAGCAGTGGTTTGGGGTGTGAAGGTAAAGGAGTTTGTCACTTGTTTGCAATTTGTTAAGAAAGGCTAACCACAGTATGAAAGAATATCTAGGACTGATTCTTTTATTCCATACCAGTTTATAAAGGTACATTCTAGTTCGGAGGTCTCATGGATTTGTGGGCTAAAGCATTTGTATACATTTTGAGGAGCTTGCTAGCCATTCCAAACTATCAGGTTGTGAACCATCTGGTTGATATTATAGAGGCTCTAGAGTTCTAATGGTCCCAACTGTTGCCTCTTACTAGCACCACTCATTATTTATGATTACATCAAACACTCTTGCAGATACAGGTAGCTCCGATCAATTGATCACTGTAGGCGTTGAGAGATCCATCAAGATACCTCTAGGATGCCAAGGGTCCTGCCAAAAGAAAGTATAATTCCCATTCCCTATCCTAAATCTGAATTGGTTCCCTATTTGATCCTTAACATATAAAATCTTTCTTCAACTCCACGAATTATAGTTGGAAGGTTGGACACTCTAGAATTAATAATACTATTGGTTATTCATTAGTTACATCATCTAGTACTTTTAACAATGATGCAATATTATGGCATGCTTGACTATATTACATTAGAAAAATCAAATAAATCGATTGGCTAAAGAGAGTCTTTTAGGTAGTCTAAGTCAAATGGTCTACCTACATGTGAACATTTTCTAGCTAGAAAAATGGATAGAAAACCTTTTGGGAAGGGAACATAAGCTTTATAACCATTGCAATTAGTGCATTCTCACATTTGTGGTCCAATGAATGTAACGGTAAGACGTGAGTCTATATATTTTATTACTTTTATAGATGACTATACTCAATATGGTCACGCCTATTTGATTTTTGATAAATCAAAAGCATTAAGTTGTTTCATCAACTACATGAATTTAGTTAAGAATCAATTATAAATGGAGATAAAAAGCATTCCAAACTGATCAAGGATAAAAGTGAAGTGAATCACACGTTAATACAAGACTTATTATACAATATACAAATGCACAAGGAAGGGGGGGGGGGGGGTTGAATTGTGTATTTTTTTATTAAGCCCCTTCGAAAACGTTTTGTTAAAATAAACTT
>JANIPM010000005.1:17229298-17269946 GCA_027478405.1 Erythroxylum cassinoides
CCAATTGAATTATCAAATTCCTGCTCCTGCTCTTCTGGAATAGTTTCTGCTTCACAATAATCCATCCATGTGAAGTCGCATGAATCATCTGTTTCCTCTACTCTACCCTTGGAAATTTGCTCAGGGCCATATTCTGGAGCAGCAGATAATTTCTATGAAACTAACATAAATACTAAAATTTAGTTTGTGAAAAAATAGAAGTAAATCCACGGATTAATCACTTGAAAATATAACTTCGTAAAGAACAGCAAAGGAAGAAAAACAACAGCATCTAAGTGAAGCGCTATTGAGTTACTTGATAAGGGGTGAAGTGACGAGTGAAGAGCGGGGAATTCAGGGAAGACCCAGATGAGCAAAATCATTAATTTTCCATATCCCCTACAAATTTGATAAAGATGACTGCATTACAAACATGAACTGCACACAATACCAAGTTATAAGGAACTGATAGGAATAAATCTAATGAAATGTTTGATCCTTCAACTGTTTTGATAAGTCGCAATCTAACCTGAGATAGAGATTTAGAGACAGATGAAGAGGATGAATGAGCCAGCAATTTAGGACCGTTAAAAGAAGAATCTAATGAGCGAGTTACAGCTCATGGGAAGGTTAGGGCCCGGGGGGTTTTGGAATTTGGATGCTTCCATCTCCACCACTGAACGCGTCGGCGCTGAATCTCTGTGCTGTCAAAAAAGCCGTAACAAATGGAACCTTTTTTTGTTTTTGCTCGGCGCTTTAATATTCGACTCATGGCCTCCAAGAAAACTCAAGGTGAAAGGAGAAAAAACCTGGACGCTTGAGGAGTTTGTAGTTGGACTTGGTAGAATGAGTTGGACTTGAGTTCAGGGGGACATCGCGGTGATCTGGTAGATGTGAGAGATGCAAGGAAAGAAGGAAGAAGAGTCTCGAGAAAACGAGAGAATGGGACTGTAACGAAGAGGGCAACATCGACATTAAACAAACAAATTTTCAGCTGATTACGTGAAACGCTCCTGCGAGCAGCTTATTCAAAATCAGCTGGTTGGGTTGAATCAGCCAACCCAACCAGCCAACAACCAAACAAGATAAATGGCTTTTTGATGAAGTCAATCAGTTGATATTGGTCAATCAGCTAAAAATTAGCTGATCAGCCATCAACCAAACACCCCCTAAGTTTGGGTTTCCAACAATTTGTTCGTAAAGTTGAAAGACAAAAAACATTTTAAATGGTCCCACGACTCACCCCCAGCCGATTATTTATTATTTCCGTCTTATATAACTTACCCACATACATCAGCTGTTTTTTTTTTAGAAAGAAAATCAAAAGTCCGAAACAAGTTGCGGTTTTTGATATTTGAATTGTGTTTTCTGAAAGTGGGACTGGGGCCGAAGTTAAAAAGGACTTCGCCCACAGGAAATAAAAGAAAAAAATAATTGCCTGAAAAAGGACACGTAGACATAGGCGCAAAGCGGGGCCCACAAAGTAGGTAGTTTCTTTCTACACACGAACATGGTTATAAGTTACAACAACAATTATAGTGGGTGGAGGCTAGAGGTAGAGTTTTGTCAGGCTCGTTATTGGGAGATTGAGAACACAGGGAGACGGAAGCACTGGATTCCTCCTCTTCCCGTCCTAAGTGACGGTTTTCTTCATATGCCCCTTTGGCTTTTAGGTTCTACAATCTCTCTCTCTCTCTCTCTCGTGTCTATCTTGGGATCTCATCTTATCAGATTTTGATCTGATCTGATTCATTCTCCTTTTGATGAGTTGATAGGGGTTTTGGTTCTTGTTCTCGGTTTCAAAGGTTAGGTTTTTGGTCTTTGATTAATTCGAAAATTTCTTTTCTATCATTCCGATTTAAAATTAGGGTTTCTGGTTTGGATGAGAACGGCTAAATTGTCGAGTTTTGTGTGAGGTTGTTGTTTTTAGTTGTTTAAGCCTTTTTTTTTCCTCAATGGATTGTTTTTAATCCACGGATTTTGAATTTAGCTGCAATTAAATGCTGTATGATTCATGATAATCAAGGTGCTCGTTCTGCATGAATTGTTTTGGATTCTTGATGATTTTGATCTACCGCGCTTGTGATATGAATTGCATTCTGATCAAAGTATTCACGATCTGGAAGCCTTCGACACATTCATTATTTAATTAATGACCTTCTTTATGGTTTATAACAATATTTTGTTTGATAGCAGCTTTTTGTGTCGTTTCAGTTCCGTTTGTTTAATGCCTAGTTTATGCGCCTTAGACTTAGTTACCGAGAAGAATTTGCTTTGGATAACGAGCAATTTGTATGTTTTCAGTTCTTCTTGTTTGACGCATAGATTATGTGAATATAGACTTTGTAATGAATAAGCTGGTTATGTTTTTCTAGCGTACTTGTTTAGCTTGCTGTAGCTGGTTAGCAGATAGTTGTATGATTTAGGGTGTGACAATTAGCTAACAAGGTTAGAAACTTAAATCTGGCTTAGCTGTTTTCTTTAATCTTTTCTGTTGAATTATTATAATGCTGTTGGCTGGTTCAGTTTACTACGTGTTGATTGTTGATCCATTTGAAATTGTGCCTGTTTTATGGATGTGCATGATGTTGAAGTTGACTGATTTTGGTCGTTGAAATCTACGTGGGTGTTATGATCACATCAATTATGTTTCGTAACATACTTTTTTTGTTTTGCTTGTAATTAGGTTGCTTGGAACTTGGATCTAAATAGCTTAGTTTCTTTTATTGAGACATGGAGAAATTGTTGTTCTGGTCAAGATGCCACCAGTATCGGGTTTTTTCATTCCAAGAAGTGCTTGATTGGCGGTTTCTCATTGTTGGAGATTTTCTTCGTGTTTCCTTTGTGAACTGCACTTAGTGGTCAGTTTATGTTTAATGAGATTATAGGAGACATGATGCAAAGTTATTCTGAGATAGGTGTTGAATCTTTAGCGCATATTCTCAGGTAAAGAACTTGTCCTTTTCTCACTGATCAATGCTTCTATATGATTTTTGTTTTCTCATATTCTTGATAATTGTTTTGTAGACAGTGCATTGCTGATAAAACATCCAGTTGAAGAAATATCAAATACGTGTTGTGAGGTAAAATCTTTTATCCTATGTCTCTTTTCTCAGTTAATATTAGGAAAAGACTAAATCTAGTCCTTCAACTTTTCTTCGAAGTTCAGTTAGCACTGACACTATTTTTAATCAAATAAATTCTGAACTTGTAAATTATCATCATACCATTTAGCCCGAACAGAATAAGAGGTCTGTCAAAATATAATTGTAAGTTTAGGGTTTGTCTGATGAAAATTAAAGTTTAAGGTACTAAACTAATTTTTGTAGCAGTTAAAGGACTAAAATGGACTTTTCTTCTTGACTTTATTGTCTTGTTTCTCTAACCATGGGATAATGTTGCAGGGCTGAAGTCTGCAGGGATCAAACAAAGTTGATTAGTTAGTTTGAGATTAGATACGCCACTGCGTGAAGTCTCTGCTGACTGTTGGCTTGTTATCTATCGTCCATTGCTCCTGATGGGTACTGCTTGAAGTGCGACAGACTTGCTTGCTCAACATTATCTACCTATATCAGCAGCACCTTTTTCTTTTAGTTTTGGAGTGTCTTAAGATTGGTGTGTCTGTCTTGTTGACAACGACAATCATAGCGGTTGGTCCTTTGCTTTGTTGTCACTATGTTCTATGCTTCTTGCCGTGTTCATTCTTCTCTCTGTTATCCTGAAGTTTCGGGTGCTGGGATGATTATGTTTATGGAGCTTGTCCATTATAAACATTTTGGTTTTCTGCTCTCAATTGCCGTTGGAGAAAACTAGTTGGAGTTTTCCTGGACCAGCAAGGCTTTTCATTTTACTTCACATTTTCACCAAGGATAATCAACCATAAGTGTTGTATAGCCCTTTTGATTTTTATACTTGTTTCTGAATAAAGAAAGAGCTCCTTTGTGTTCCACGCAAGATGGAGAGGTGAGTTTGCTTCCCATATTAAATGGTTATTTTTCTGTTTATCATCAATTATAAATGGGGACGTTTGATGCAGATACAAGTTAATCAAGGAAGTTGGTGACGGAACATTTGGGAGTGTGTGGCGAGGGATTAATAAACAGACTGGTGAAGTTGTAAGTTTAGTTAGATTTGACATCTTATGGACTGTTTGTTATGATCTTTTGTTGTAATCAGGTTGATGTGTGTAATGATGAACAGGTTGCAGTAAAAAAGATGAAGAAGAGATACTGTTCATGGGAAGAGTGCATAAATCTTAGAGAAGTGAAGTCATTGCGAAAAATGAATCATCCGTCTATTGTGAAGCTCAAGGAAGTAATTCGGGAAAATGATATCTTGTACTTTGTCTTTGAATACATGGTAAGTTCTTTTTCTCTAGTTAATCAAGCTGGATTCCTTACCTTGTTAGGCGCGTGTTTTTGACATATTGGTTACACAGGAGTGCAATCTTTACCAACTCATTAAAGACAAGGAAAAGTTATTCCCAGAGGCTCAGGTTAGAAATTGGTGTTTCCAAGTATTTCAAGGTCTTGCTCACATGCACCAGCGTGGATATTTTCATCGTGATCTTAAACCAGGTAAATTTTTATATCTTTTTTTAGACAACTTCTAGACGGAAAAAGTTAGTGAAAATAATGGTTAAATTTTGGCTTTCTTATTATAATTGATACTACAAAGCGGCAACTTGTGCTTACACAAATATTTCTTCTTCTTGGAACCTTCTGATATTGAGATGGCATAATCAATCTTGCACATTGTTGGTGATGACTTAAAATTTTATTAAGAATTTGTGTGCAAGGATGCAAATATTTCATTAAAATGTAGGACTGATAACTTGCACTTCTATCAGAGAACTTGTTGGTATCTAAGGACGTAATTAAAATTGCTGATTTTGGTCTTGCACGAGAAATAAGTTCTCAACCACCATATACTGAATACGTCTCAACACGGTGGTATGCTATCTTCCCTTTTCCTTTTGATTCTGCTGTTGAAATAATTTTTTTTTTTTTTTTGGTTTGATACTGACCTTTGCGCTCTGAATATCTTAGGTATCGGGCCCCAGAAGTTCTGCTTCAGACATACATATATGGTTCTAAAGTTGGTTAGTAGTTGACTAATCTGAGATGTTCTACATTTTAAGGATAACTAAAGCAATATTATCCATATCATATATCCTAATGTTACTTGCATTCTTTTTGTAGATATGTGGGCAATGGGTGCTATTATGGCTGAGTTATTCACTCTTCGTCCTCTTTTTCCAGGCAGCAGGTACAATATTGATCATTTCTCTAAACTAGCTGCAGTTTAGTTGACATTTTGCTCACTAGCTATCACATGATTTGACAGTGAATCGGATGAGATCTACAAAATATGCAGTGTAATAGGCACTCCAACAGAGGATTCTTGGGCTCATGGACTTGATCTTGCAAGAGCTATTAACTACCAATTTCCACAGGTCAGACTTGTTTATTTTCATTTCATATACGTTGGAGGCATGTTTAAATTTCTTCCGTTATTGTGGTTCCGTTGAATTTTGTACTTGGGGTGTATGTCAAATCTAGTTGGTTCCTGAGAGTTGTGCTTTTTAGTAGCTGGATTGGTCAAGATATAAATGAATGCATTTGACTTACATAAACTTGCTAGGTATATTGGGTTTTGCAATCCATGATCAAAATTTGAGATGATTTGTGTTCCATGGTATTGCAGTTTGCTGGTGTCCACATGTCTGCTCTGATACGATCAGCAAGTGATGATGCAATCAACCTTATCACGGTTAGTATAATTTTTAATAGTTTTGCCTTAGTCTACTTGGTTCTGTATTTGCATAACTTCCTGTTCATTCCTTCTCCCATTGTTTGTTTCTTATTTTTGTTATATGCAGTCACTCTGTTCTTGGGATCCCTGCAAGAGACCCTCAGCTGCAGAGGCCCTTCAGCATCCATTCTTCCAGGTTGATTTTATGCATTCTTTTCTTCCATTTTATTGCGATGGCTTCATAGTGGTCTTTAATTTGTGTTTCTGAGTAGCATTCAAATTTATCAATTTGCAGAGTTGCTTTTATGTCCCACCATCACTTCGTTATGGAACAGCCATTACTAGAACACCTCTATCTGGTTGGTTATTCTGTCTGCTTTGTGGTTGTCCAATTTGATTGATAAATTATTCCACTTTCACGTGTGTATTGCTTGGCTTATCTGTACACCTGAAATGTGATCATTTTACTGTGCTATAGCTGGAACTAAGGTATCATCGGAGAAACAGAATACTCGGAGATATGCTGGGGCCTTGACTAATTCAAAGCTTGTTAACAATTTTCCTTCTCCAAAGATGCATGCTTCTTTGAGCTCAGGTAGGCACAAGTTTAATGGGTTTAAGGTTATTAGGTCCTTTAGACTTTTTTTTTTTTTTGGATGAAAAGTTCCTCTAGAATTTTAGGAGTTGTCAAGTTGTGAATTCTACAGTGATTTGGGAATTATGTTGCAAACTTGCCATTAATACTGCTATGCTTTCAATAGACCTGTGAATAATTTTCTATTGGAGAGTCTATCAACTGCTATATTTTATAATCACAAATGAGATAAACATAGTCGTTCGGAGTGTTTCCAGGACTTCTATGTGTGTGTGAAGTATGTGCCTCTTTTTTCTGATTCTGATGTACATATGTGACTTGAATTTCTCATTGTGGGACAGATTGACTCCAAATAGGGGACATGTTCATTTAATGACTAACTTTTAAAATATGATACACCTTTAGTCTCACGAATGATCCTCACGTTATGCATCATGTTGCAGGTGTGCAACGGAAGCTGGATATGGCTAACAAGGTAAACTAATGTTATTAATTTATACCTGCTCCTTTTGGGAGGAACTGGAAATGTTAGACTAAAATCACTCTGTCATTTAGATCAATTCAATTATAACAGACTCTATGCCTTGTAAACTTGGATTAGTTTTAGGCCATCTTTTGAAAAATGTCATTATCTATGAAAGCTTCACTACTTTGTTTTTGGGAAATTGGGATATCTAGCATTGGGTTAATGCTGTCAGCGGGTCTATTGAGCATTACTGAAGTAAATCATTTAGTTGATTCCCTTAATCCTATCAAATTTCTGATGTGACTTCAACTGTTACCAATTTTAGCAACTGTATAACTTAATTAGTCATTTTAGTAAGGAACTGTAACTGGATTTGAGCTTCATAAAGTATCATAGATTGAAATCGAAACTTGTCATTTAATAGTCCATTAAACATAAATATACAATTGATTTATGATGTTCTTTTCTGGAGAAACTGAATTATCTTAAAGAATTGCTTTTGACTTTGGAGTGTGGATATTTGACTATTGGTACCATGGTGTGCATCTTCATTGATAGTCTTGTTTTCGATGTTTCTGTAGATGATGAGTGCAAATAAAAATGAGAAATCAATGAATACAAGGCAACCAAAATATCGACCCCCGGGAAGGAAAAGCCCTCGTAAGTTTTAGCGGCCTTTAATATGCATGACGCTTGTCAGTCTCTTGGTCATCATATCATGGATAATCTGGACCTATTTTGTTAGCGAGTTAACAATGTGAATTGAGAGAGAGAGAGAGGGGAAAAAAAAACCTAACTTGGAATCTATGTCAACTTACAGCTACTGTAAACAAGGGTAGAGCAGCAGTACGTGTGAACTCTGATCCTGTGGATGAATTTGCCAACATGGCAATTGGTTCTCGCAGGCAGTCTATGGTAAGGCCTTGACCACCACCTATCGCTATGAGGGCTGGAGTGCAGTGGAGTGGGGGGTCTGGTGACATGTTTCTCAGGTCATCTCAACAATTCTAGCCTGGCAGAACTTTTACGAGGAAAGTTTCGGGTGATAAAACACGCTACTTTTATCTAATACGGGGAATAAGAAAACCTGAGTGTTGTTTTTCCATATATATATATATATATATATTGATGGCGAAGGAAAACGGAGTGTTCATACTTCACACATGCGTGGTATCGTTTGCTACTATTCTATGACAGTGGGATTGTTATTGATGGTTTAATTTGGCAAATAAGAACTCGTTATCTTTTGCTTGCTTTTCCAGTCATGGAAAGATTTTATTGTTTGTGGCAAATAAGTGAAGTCTATTCTTTGTCTTTGATTAATATTTTCGTTAATTTTCATGTTTCACTGTGGCAATCATTAATGTTGTAGTGTACACAATTTATGAAGTCATTGGAGTGTCCAAATCAACTGTTAATTGGCCAGCATAAGTAACAGATTATCGATATAACTTTCCATGTCCATTAAACTGTTCAAATAATTACACGGTAGATGCCTAAATGTCGATCGAGTTGGTTATTTTGTAAGTCACAGGTAGTGTTCTTAAGGTGCTGATTGGGATGACGGTCAATCCCTTCCCTTTTTCTACTAAGGAGGCTTTGCAACCTAAAAGCAAATATTGTACTCAAGTCTTCTGTCACCTCAAAAAGCCGAAGTGCTTTGTATGCTTTATATTGTCTGAAATTTTAAAGGCATTTATTTAACTCTTCCACCCCCGGAAAACTTTGCTGCCCCATAAGTTTCATTTTGTATTACATAATAGATATTAGTATTACAACTTACCATGATTATAGATGTTATTTTATAGTTTACTAGTTGTTAAACTTAGGTATTATTCACATGTTCATAACACGTGAACATAACAAAAGGGGCTTGGTTCTCAAATTTAACATTCAACAGCACTTGACATCTTAATTTTATTTTTTTTGTCAAAAATGATATCCAACTTACATAAAATTGACATATAGCATTTCTGACGTGAAACAAAGATTTCTGCAATAGGGGGCCCTAAAATGTCTAACTCCCAAACTGTATAAATTGGAACAAAAGCTGATGAAGCTCAATAGAAGAAATTGTGTTCGATTTCAACAGTCGTGTGAAATAAATTTGTTTAAGCTGGAGTTAGGAGAAATTGTTGTACCGATCAAACATTGAATAACGTAACCAAGTAAGTTCATTTCCTCGTTTGCATTGGAACTGGTTTTCATCTATGAATTTTTTTCTATTATTCTAGCTCCACTATATGCGGGTTTGGGGGAATGATGAACATGAAGTTTTAATGAGTATTTCTATTACCGAAACCCATTTTGAAAATTTTGTCAATTCTTTAGTTTTTGTTTTGTTTCATCTTTGTAGTAAATATTATTTTTCTTCTCCCAATATGTCCAAGAAAATGACGAAATGTAACTCATACTCGTCCATGTCCATTGGAAGGAATGGAAGTAAAAGAATGATAAAGCCGTTTGAGGAGTCACAAGTGGTGTGTCATTTTCTAAGTTTTAAGACTCAAGTCCATTGCTGACCTCATGGGCTAATGACAATCCCAGAAGGAGGCTTGATGCCTTAACTATGGGATACTTTTATTAACGGACCAGATAATTCATATTTTATTTATCATTTAGACAGCGATGTTGATATTGTAGGGCGACGGATGCCCCTTTTCCTTTTTTGTTTGGGTATACGAAGAAATGTTGAAGAGGGCCAAGTCTTTGATCATATCTTTGAACATGGAGAATAAGTAATTGAAAATGGAACACAAGAAGTTAAAGAAGGACATGAGAAAACATACCAAAGACCTTGAAATGTCAACTCCTTCCCCAGTTAGAGAATTAATGTCGCTTGTATTTTTTAATGCCCTTAATATGAATGAGATCGAATATCGAATAAAGGTCCCTTTACCTTATTTTAAAAAAGTCATAAACCAGATAAATGAATTCGGAGTTTACAAATTTGAATAGTTTAAAAGAAGTGACAAAATTTAGGTGTAAGCTGAACAAAAGCATCCTAAGAATTTAGGGCCTTATCTAAAACTTAAATGTAACATATATAAAGTAATGTTTAGGGTTTAAAATTAAAATCATAGTGTATGATTGAATACTTAGGAGTTTACTATCTTATCTAAACTTGAAACTAAAAGTGAAATACCTAAAAAGAATCTTCGGATTTAAAATGGTATAGCTATTTGTCTTACAATTTGAAATTACAATAAAACGCCTAAAACTTGATTCTAGTGCTTTGCTTGAAAAATAAAGAAAATTTCTGTACCTACAATTTAGGACTTGAAATTAAAATTGATATGTTTAAAATGAATCTCACGTTTTGAATTAAAAAAGGTACCTAGAGAAGAGTCTTAGGGTTTGGGATTAAAAGGGCAATCCGCAGTTGTATTATAAGGCTTAAAATTAAAAACAAATGCCTAGAGTTAAGTTTTGGGGCTTGAGATTAAAAGGAAATACTTAGAGTTGAGTCTTGGGACTTGAAATTGAATAAAATGCTGAGTCTTAGGGTTTAGGATTTAAAGGAATGGCCAGAACTAAACCTTAAGCGTTGGAATAATTTTTTTTTTCAAAATTATGTCTTAGGACTTGGGACTGAAAGGAATGCATAGAGTTCAGTCTTAGGAATTGGGGTTAAAAAGAATGCCTAGATTTGAGTCTCTGTGTTTGAAATTGCAAAGGATTCGCTAGAGCTTAGTCTTAGGCTTGGATTAAAAAGGAACGCCTAGTGTTATACCTTAAGGCTTGAAGTAAAATTGACAAGGAACTGAAAAGAGTGCATACTAACTATTTCTAGTGCATGATTCTTTGAATGCATTTTGGGTTTGATTTGAGAATAAGGAAAGCATAAAAATTAAAGACTCCATATCTGTGGATTGGCCAAGATTCTTATGAGCTTGTTATTTGGACTTAAATTTTCTTTTTATCTTATCTAGTCTCTTAAAATTTTATTTTATTTAGTGAATTAACTTCTTTTATGTTATGCCATCGCCATATAATTGAAAAAATAATAAGTAAAATAATAAAATGACTTTTTATAGGTTCACTTTAAGCTTGGGTTTATACTTAGGCCTAGTTATTAGAAAAACTTATTTGGTCTGACGGTTCAAATAAGATTTTAATTGATTTTGAAATCATGATCCTATTGAAGTTAGGTCTAAAAGAAAAGGATTAAACTTATAATTAGAAACAACACATTAATTCATGTCATGATAAAGATAAGAGAATTAGCATGATGGGTTTAAACTTCAATAATCTCTTCTTTACCGAACTCTTTTCTTGTTTTAATTACGTTTGAATCCTTACTTTTTTTTTAGAATTTTAAGCACTAACTTTATTGACTTTCACTATAAAGACAAAGAAAAATGAAAAATAATTGAGACATAATAAGCATAAGTGAAATGAATATCTAAAATTAACATTATGAAAAATAAAATAAGGGATTTATCATATAGTGTGTGTAAGATTAATTGCTTTATTACATACTAATGACTTTTCTCGCTTTTGGTTGCTCGTTGACTCACTCACATACTTTCTTATAGAGCTTAATGATGTTAGCATGAGTGTGACGAAAATAGAGCATTCACTTTTTTTTAAAATGAGAGACTTATGCTTATTTTAACTAGCCTTTTATGATCTTTTGCCTCAATGTGTGCTTTTTTTTTGTTTTGTTAAGGTTCAAGTTTCCTTCTCTACTTTGACACAAGTTTCCAACAAGTATTTATAAGAGATTGACCTAATAATTTATAAAAGTTTGTTTTTTGACATTTCTCACGTAGGGAAATGTTTCCCTTTTGAACTAACTAATATATGGAGACAAAACTTAATGCTTAAACTTAAGATCTAGGAATGCTTAATCATTTCAAGTTCATCGCTTTAGTATACCCGTTGCTAAATTGGCATCATTCATTCTAAAAAACTTACAAGCAAGAAACCTAAGTGGACTACAATAAATTCCCTTCTTTGCTTCTATATAACATTGTAAAACATTATATGTTTTCTTACTGTTTGTTCGACATTATTGATATATAATCTTATGTCTTATTTCTCATACAAAAAGATATTAGGATTGTGGTTTTGTGAGATTTGTTAACTTAATAATAATCTAAAAACTTTTATTATCATCAATGAATTCTTATATATAATACTCAACAAATAGGAAAAATAAATTTAACAGTTTCATTAGATAGAGCAAGCATGATAAAAGGCCACATTCACTTTGCCTTCTTTTTTTTCCCCTCTCAAATGCATCTTTATTACTTTGCTCCTTTTTACCTTTTTTATATTTCTTAGGGGATAACAAATTATAAAGTGTTGAAATTTTTAATTTTTAATTTTATTATCCAACCTTTTAAAGTTTTCAGTTAAGTATTCAAACTTTTAAAAATTAAATAACTCAGTTCAAAAGGCCTTTTTCATTAATATTTAATTGAAGTTATTGATAAAAATTGACATTCAAGGGGATAAATGGCTCTTCATCTTTGTCAATATAATTTTTTAGCCTCTTATCGCAAACACATTAGTGGTTATGTTTTTAAAATATAGTTGCTTATTTAATGCTAAAAAATCATGTAGAGAAGATGTCTCATAATCTCTTTAAGCATTAATCTTTTATGTATTCTGTAAATCACATTAGTAAAATATTAATAAATAATGACCATTTAAATTGAGTTGTTTGATTTCTAATAGTTTATAAACTTTAATTGAAGATTTCAAATTTTGAATACTAAAATGAAAACATAAAAAAAGTTATTACACTTAGTAATTCATTGTCTATATTTCCTAGTATTACCACATGTATTCCAATAAGTACATCATTGCCTACTTTTGTATAGCAATCACCATTCTCTTAAATGGCTCCTTCCAATGTTATATCGTGAATTAATGAGACTTATTGTTCTGTGGTTAAGTAATATGTTTTCACAAATTCTAATAGCTAGATGTATGTCAACTACTAAAATCTCGTTTATACAGCTTCGTAATGCCAAGGTCCAAATCCTCCATCTTTAATTATAGAGAGTATGGTCTACTTGATAATATTATAAAGATTGGTAACACTTAAGGAATAATAAGACTGAGCAATATGATGTGCATACTAGATATCTATTTTAAATTCTTTAATAATCATTTCAAAAACCATCTAAAGCTTCCTTTAACTTTATGACCACTAAAATGGAAGGATAAGTTGATTCATCCACTACTTGCTGAATGAAGAATAAGGTTTTGATATCTTTCTTTCAATTGTCTTGATTATATGCTAGTTTAGCTTTATTGTAGCCTTTCTCTAACAATCTCTTAAGTCCTATAATAAGATCAATGTCTTCCGTCTCTAGCTTGCTACTTTGGAAATGTGAAAATGTTGGCAACAAAAGGTTTACACTATTATTGTTAGCTATTAACTTTGTGATTTCTTGTTCTAACTCATCTCTCCTCTTGTTTCTTAGTTTTCTTTTCTTCTTTGTTATTTTTCTTTTTTCTTTTTCAAGTTTTTTTATTTTTCCCAAACTATAAAACAATTTCAAAATTCTCTCATTCCCTATCATCTTTATAGTAATTGTTACCTCTGATGGTGAAGTCTACCTGAATCTGACATGATTAAAGCCTGAAGAATAATTGATGGAACTATTGTATAGTTTTTTTTGTTAATTGCATGAATACATGCTCATAAGTCCTTAGATGTAATTTTATTTTAGTTGATACTTCAACTCAGTGACAGTATCTATCAAATTAGATATATAATTATTAAGTGTAAAATTTAAAAGAATTTGTGGTAATTTTCAGGTTGAATTATATTTCCCCCTCATTATCAAGATTCCACTAGAATATTAATAATTCTAAAATATGGATGGTTAATTTATACATCGAGAGGATAATTGTTAGCCTTTTAATAATTATAAGACCATTTTGCTAGTTATTGGTGAGCCTTTGCCAAAGATTGATACAATATGAAGAAGATATGCCAAATGACTACGGTAATTTAACCAAATGTGATTGAGTTTAAGTTTCAGTTAGCTTTAAGGGATTGATCTAATCCACTTTAAATTAATGGAAGTCCACTTCAAATATGTTCCTTTGCTTGTTCTTCGTTCTTTTTATCATCATAGGCCATCACTATGTGTTTTTTAGCCCTTTTGAGGCTTCGACAAACCCCATGGAACTCTCCCTATTTTCTCTTTGTTTTGTCCTTTTATAGCTCAAAATTAGGATTTTTGGAGTCGACACGATCACCCACACTGCCATATGCATAGATTTATCCCTTAATCTTGCTTCAATTCTTAAAAAATCATGTAGAAACATGATCCCAAAGAGTTGCATAGTCATGGACACAAGAGTGTCCACCTTCACATGACCGTGTCCCATAAGGATATCTTTAGTCCTTCACTTTTCTACCTCGATTATATCCAATTTTTACTTCTTTCAACCCATAAAGGAAATTAGGACATAAAAACATAATATCTATGAATTAAGCAACAATAAGAAACTCTCAAGTAAACAAAAAAATGCACTAAAGATGATATTAGAAATATAGTCTATTTAGCATTTATCAAACTCCTCCATACTTAAGCATTTACTTGTCCTTAAGCAAATCACTTTCATTACTCTCTCAAATTAATCAGAAACAACTTTCAGAAACTATTAGACAAATCAAAAATATCCATCAAGCTTCTCCATTATTCATTTAATTGAAAAGTTTATTGAATTGTTAAATAGTTAGTTAATTGCATTAAATTATAAATCAATCCACTTTAATCCATAATTCTTCAAATTTCGATAAATTCACACCATTTCACTTAATGAATAAAGTGAGCGTACATAAGAAAAATGAAAATTTTAAACATTTTTGTACCCTTTTTTAAAAATCAAACACTAAATTCACACAATCTAAGAGTATTTAGAAGCTTGTTTGAAAAATCATCTAGCTGTTTGATGCGAGAGTAAATACCTTGTCATAAATACCCCTAGTTACTAGGCATTATCTCAAGTAGTTACTAACATTGCTCTTTAACTTTGACCTTTTTATTAGTACAAAGCCAACAAAGTGAAATTATTTGTGCTTCTTTACTCATCTTCTAATTTTTTTTTCTTATATATATATATATTGAAATTGCTCAAAAAGGGTTCACACTTAACTTAATATATATACTAGTTATCCATAAAGTATCATAATGCATATTAAGTATCCATTCACAATCTTAATGAACTAAATTGCAATCAACATAATCATCAAAACTTATAACTATTTGCCTAAATAAATCAAATCACAATTATAACCAAACTTATAATGAATCATCTTGATCAACATCTTCTTAAAAAAATTCATGAATTATTCATTATTAAGCTAATTATAACATAATTGACAAGTTTGATTGTTAAGTCCATCCCCCACACTTAAGTTATAAATTGCCCTCAATGTATAAAACATGTAAGAATAATGAAAACTATGAAAAATAAAGGAGGGGTGAGGATAAATGGTATTCCCCTAATAGTAAAATATTTTCAGCCTTATCTAATGTTATAAACTTCTATCTAATATCAGTAAAATCTTTTCTACTGTTAAAAAAGAGTTAATGATGCCTTTGTAACATATAAAACTTCAACAAATCTTAAGTATAAAATTAGGACCATCAAAATAAAAATATGAAAATAACTAAACTACTTATGAAAATCTTACAAACTACTTAATTAAAATAAGAACACCTAATTGTTGGGTTACCTTCTAACTATCACTTCTTTATGAGTCTTATAATTGGACTTCTTAGCAAGTCCTTATTCAACTAGATATATAATCAATAGCTTGCTTCTATCCATTTTCCCATATGAAGGTTCACTAGCCTACAAATAGGTCATATGCTGCAAAATAATAAAGATATAAGGTATCAAATTAATAAAATAGAGTAAACCCACTAGTGCCCTTTTTAGTAACTAACTGTCAAAATACAAGGAATAATAAAACCCCTTAGATCTTTGATTGAATCCAAAATTTTATTTTGTGGGAAGTAGGAGACCTATATACTTAAGACGAATATCGATAATTACTCAATAGCCACCTTACTTAGCTCTTCCCCTTCATCTTCATATATGTAATCTTTCTTCTCTTCTTAAATAATTGCTTCCTCCATTTCTTCTTCCTTAATCTTCTTTTTCATCTCATCTGCCTTCTTTTTTAAATAAAAGGTTCCTACTTTTCTTCAACCTCTAGCTTCCCTCAACTTTGTAAATTTATTATATCCGTAGGTCCCCTCAAATTTTAATTAATGTATTCAGGCAGAACACCTGACTAGTTAGTTGTAAAGGGAGCAACCTCAGTTAATACAAAGAATTTTATAAGAGCATTTTCAACACATCGCTACTCCTATTGCTTCTGTTTTTAGAGAAGTCCAGATGAAGCATAATCATTCCATGGACATTCATAATAATTGCTCCACTCTTGAGTATAAATATTCTCATATGAGGTGTTTTGAGGCCACTTCTACATACAAATTGGGTACATTCATGATTAAGGTGATCACTCCTATAGATGTCACAAGGCTAGTTTTGTGTACCAATTGGGAGCTCCCACGTGAATGATTTCTGACATTCTTGAATAGGGTGATCACCCCTACCAATGCAACATCATGCTAAAAGTGTCGATTAAGCTTTCAAAGCACCCAAAGATGCCCTAAGTGATGGCCTAACATAGTCCCCTTGAGAATATCGTCCTTTCCATCCTTTTATTGTGTTTGGTAGATGTAAAAATAACTATTCAAATCCTAAAAATAAGCCACAAACATAAGATCAAGAAATAAAGCTATTAAGATAAACAAATAAATACAAAGATCAGGAAATAAAGCTATAAGGATAAACAAATAAATACAAAAATAAAAGCAATAAAATAACTAAAAATGACTAGATTAATAAAAAATATTATCATAATATTAAAGTCTTTGGCAATAGCACCAAAAACTTGATAGATTATGATTTTATGGTTTTAAATCGCAAGTGTATGATATAGCTATTGTCAAGTGAAGGTTGATCCCACAAGGATTAGAATTGTTAGTACTTACCGTCTTTATATTATCTAGTCTAACAATTTATGGTGATAATAATGTAAAATTCAAACAACAAACTAAAATAAAGCAACACAATTGACTAACCAGAAGAAAGATTAAAACTAAAAAATAATTAAAGGAACTAGTGGTACCTGGTCTTTGGGTCCCCCAAGACAATTTAATCTAGACTTCATTGGACCATAAAAAGTCCTCAATTATGCAAATATCTTTCTCAACACTATTAGCATATAATCCTCTGTTAATTAATTAAATTCTTTATAGTTAAAACTCCTAAGATTGCATTCATCGATTGGTGATATTTACAATTAAGTTTGACCCTAATCTAGAGGATTTATATTGACCTATCTCTATGTTTATATACAACTTCTTTCAATTATTGTAAATCTATTCATACAAAAGGATTTCTTAATCTCAATTACTTAAATTCATACATGAAATAATATGCTAGTAATATCAATTCAACGATGATTAAGAACACATAATTAAATACAATGAAACTAAAGAATGAATTAAGTTAAAATAAAGTCACTACAAGGTCTATCTCAAGGTTTATCTAATCAAGTACCAACAAAATTTTAAATCATAATCATAAGATTAAGACTAAAGGAAAAAAAAACTAAAAGAACTATGATCAGATCCCTTTTAATCTTAATGAAATCCACTTTAAATTGATAAAAATCCACTCTAAATATGTTCTCCTACTTATTCGTCTTTCTATCATCCTATCCCGTCATTATATGTTTTCCTGAGCCTCCCTTAAGCCTCTTATGAACTTTTTGGAACTCCCCCTATTTTCTTTTCGTTTTTCCTTTTTATAGCTAAAAATTAGCAATTGTAGAGTGGACATAGTTACCTATACAGTTGTATATATGATCGTGTCCCTCAATCTTGCTTCAATTCTTAGAAAATTGAGTAAACACATGGTCCCAAAGAGTTATAGGGTCATAGATAGATGGTGTCACTCATAGATAGATTTAATCATTTACTTTTCTGCCTTGATTCCATCTGATTTCCGCTCCTTTTGACTTGTGAAGGTAATTAGGACCTAAAAATATACTATAAACAAATTAAGTACCAAAAATGATAAGAAACTTTCAAATAAATAAAAAATACACTAAATGTGGGAATAAAAATATAGTCTATTTAACATTTATCAATTGACTTAGTGTAAGTAGGAGATTGTTAGTTTATGCTCTATAACTAATCGATTGATTATACTTTAGTGACATAATTATTTAACGACATTCTTTATCCTATATTTATTTAGATGTATATCATAAAGTCCATAGAATGAATGTATATTACAAATAAAATTATAATAAGATCATAATTATAAGATTCATATTGCATTTATGTATTATTTATAAATTGCTCCTGGTCGATATTATCTTGATGTTGGACATTAATAAAGCATAAAGAATAATACACTTTATATTTCTTCCTTTTGAAATAAGTAGTTGAACTCATAAGTTAAAATATAAAGATATTTAAACAAACGAGTGGTGCTTGATAAAAAACAAATTCAATGAACTACCTTATATGAGAATTCCATTTAAAACATTACTTATATGTCTATGAAAACTCTCTTTATAATGATTGTATAAGTGATCCTTTGATTTATGATCTCCAAAGTGTCTCATATAAGAATCGTTATATTTTGATACTATTTATAACATATTCTTATCAAGAGTAACTCAAGCAATAGTCATTAGATATAACATGAATTATATGAAGATAGTTGAATAATAAGTATAGGATTCATCACCTTAAAATGATTAAGGAGAATGTTCTATTGTATTTGATTAGTGTTGATATAGAAAATCCTTTTCCAAAGTGAAATGATACTTTAAAAATAGTTTTTAAATGTCACTAATAAACTAATAGTGGAGAACTAATATGATTGGATAAAAATATAATAGACATTAATCAAATACTCAATGTCTAATTAGAACATTATATGATGAAATGATTCAATTATACAAAAAATACATGGAAAGGATAATTAAAATCACTTTAACATTCATAATATTTGGATGATAATGAAACATCGTTAAAAGTCAATCTTAACATACTGATATATATTATTTAATTAAAAAAATTAAAGATAAATTATTTTATCCTAAATATGATTTAAAGTTATAATTTATATCCATTGTCACCATATTTAGGAACCTAATGAGTCAAACATAAAAAAAAATAGTTAAAGATAAAAAAATGTATTTTAATCAATTTATACTTAGATTATAAAATTTGAAAAACTTTAAAATTAGATATGAGGTATTTCATAAATTCAAGTTTATTTGAAATTAACATTTTATTTCAATTAAATTGTTAAAAAGGTCTAAACTATATTATAAGTAGACTTATCCTTGAAATGAAATAACACTTCTTACCTACCCTCTTTATAAGATTTGTAAATTTCTTTCAACATGTCTATATGAATATCATTAAAGATCCAACAGGCTATGGTAATTACGAAGAGTCAATTTTAAAATTGTTTTGAAGGAAATAACAGAAAATTGATCAAATTACATAATAAAGTATGAATTTATAAATAATATTTTATTATATTTATGCATAGAATTTATAATGAACTTGAATTTTAAAAAATCAAACAAGAAAATTTGGTTGGTATTATCCCACTATATGCAAGAACGAATCTCACCCCAAAAAATCCAACAAAAGGAACGTAAATAGATGCCAATTTCATTTCAGTAAGAATAATCTTTTTTGTTGCAATGAAGGAAAGAAGAAAAACAATGCAAATTGGACCAAATTACTGCAGTAGAGGCAAAATTGGGCACATCTTAACATTTTCTTTCAATGTAAAGATACAAAACAAAGGGAGCAATCACGCAAGTGATCATAAGACATTTTTGGACTATTGAATGAAATAATATTGTCAGTTGTTGCCACCGCAGTTGATGGCCAACATCACTTCTCACCATCTTCAACTCTAACTGCTAATTTCTTATATGCCATTGTATGAAATGGAGCTGATATAACAGAAAAAATTTCCTCTCTGAAGTGTATCCAAATGCACCCTCTGGATCATTTCTTTTCTTTTGTACTGAATCAATTCACCGAAATGTAGAATCTCCCACTTTATAGGTATTGAGCTTGTATTCTTTCTCTGTTTTGTTCCCACCAGAGCTTCGCATGCACTTCCCCGAACCTTTCACGACTGTATAAACAAATAGGGAGTTCTCATTACCTTACTGAAAATTAAAAACTAACAAATACTACTTCCAAATTAATACAGAACCATGAAAGCTTGCCACAAAAAAGAAAACAAGTGAAGACCCAAAAATTGAAATCCTTTTATTGTTCTAATTGTAACCCATTTTCTGTTGTGCCATTTTCATTTTTAGTTCAGAGAATTCAAGTGTAGAACAAATATAAGCTTTTGTTACCTGAACCTGACCCGCCGGAGCTCCCTAGTGCCATCCACTAATTGTCTAATTGTAATGTATACTCCAGGCTCATCTTGCTCAACCCATTCTGCCTCAATATCACTAGCATTGCTAACAGAGATGGAAGGTTCATCTCTAGACGACGTGGTTGTCCTCGATGGGTCAAAAGATGCTTCGCCTCTTGGACCAGCCATACTGTATCCACTAGAACCACCATAGTAAAGTTGCCCACCACCATGATCCACATGTTCAGATGGAAAATACCCTTTACTTCCAGGAGGTCTATGATAGTTTCTTGGTGTGAAAGTAGGAGCTATGGGACTATCCTTCGCAGATTCTATTCTTGTATAAGTTGAATCCCTCGGCTGATGAACAAGACAGTCATTCTGTTAGCACTATAAAGGAGTTTCTACGGGGTAAGATTTAAGATAATTAAAGACACAAAGAATATACGTTTATGCTTAAATCATAGGTTATAAAAAGAAGTTCATAGCCATCATTCTGTAAGATTCATTGCATCTCATCTACTTTTGTCAGCTGCTGAGTTTATACTTATGAGAATAGTGAAAACCAGGGCCTAATACAGGTATTGCATTATCTTGCATACCGAACCAAAGCGCATTGGCAACAATTTTCACTTTTTACAGTCAACCAACAGCTGCAAATGATAGTATGTTCACAATATCTAAAGATTTGTCACGTATATGATTTTATCTTTATGGTGTGAAATTTATGCTACCAATTTCCAGCTACAAAGATACAGGTGTTTACTAAAAGGGATGATTTGGGCTTGATGAGCATACGAAGGTGGTAAAAAAAAGTATCAAAGCTTGCGAATCTGTAAAACTGGTTTAGGCTATTAAGCTTGACGGTAGCTGGTATGAAGCCTTTGTCAGCAAAACCCAGGAAAAGAGGAAAGGAATTTGAATCTAAAAGAACCAAGTGAATCTAAATTTAGAGAATTTTAATTCAACATAAGAAGAGATTTACCTCATCCTCAGACCTTGGTGGAGTGTGAAGAGCTTGACGATTAAACCTTTGGACATTGTAGAGCTCCATGATTCTGTCATAGTTCTCACCCCACCACCGTTGAGCTTCCCATTTATTGAACATCTCTCGGCTTCAAACTCCAAATATCAAAGAAATGTAAGCTTATGCTTGTAGAAGCTAATAAGTTCTAAGA
Organism: Erythroxylum cassinoides; assembly: GCA_027478405.1. Taxonomy (NCBI): domain Eukaryota; kingdom Viridiplantae; phylum Streptophyta; class Magnoliopsida; order Malpighiales; family Erythroxylaceae; genus Erythroxylum; species Erythroxylum cassinoides. The sequence goes on from JANIPM010000005.1 coordinate 17,250,735, forward strand.
ATTTAGTGCCTTATAAGTAATTAAAATGTATTCATGGTGTTCTAATTTATGATATTCAAGACAAGAATACAGCTAGGCATACTAAAAATTTAACTAAAATATATAGAATCTACAAGCTCTCATGAACAGGTGAGTTCTTGAACCTATTGATCCCTGAAACTTCTTTTAAAAATATATTTCTAGTGAAAATCCAAGTATCTCCGAAATTACTTGATAAACGATTGCTACTCATCAAACGGCAGGTAAATAATAGAATACAAGATAGGGAAGATGGAGAGATTTAGAGTTTAAACTTTTAAGTCTGAAAAGCAGGGAGTTAACAAGGGATATCTATTACACACCTGAAGCGAATACGCTTTAGATCATTTCCACCATTAGGAAGAGAAACAAAGGTAATATGAACACCGGGCTCCACTTGTGCCATCCATTCCTTGGGTTCATCCTCGTCCTCAAGCACCACATCACAGGACTCCACTCCTCTAGGGACGTGATCACCGCTGAAAGCTGAACTGAATCTTGAGTCTGCTCTCGTGCCGCGATGATGGTGACCACTTGTAAAATCCCATGCAGGTGTTGAGCTTGAGCTTCCACCTCCAAGGTAGGGATATGGTACACCTTCTGAAGCAGTATCAAAGTCAGGATACGGCCGATGACCTTTCTTGTCTCCGGTGGAGCTTGTGCAGGGCTTGCATTGCCGGTAAGCTCCTGAGAATTTCAATGCCATATCCTTTATCTGCATCATTGTTGAAAGTTCAAGGTTGTCAAGGAAGTCTATTAAGAACTATACACTTCAGCTAATTTGGAGCAAGACACCAATGATTTATCTCTCTTTTTTTTTTTTGCGTAAAACCTTCACAGGTTTAACCTCACAAACGATTGTAACAGAATAAGACAATGATGTAGTGAGTTCAAAGAAGAGGACATGAAAGAGGAATTTATTCCAGTACAAGTATTCTTTAAGTTGCAAAATAAGAACTTGGCATGATTTGATTGTTAAAAGAGTACCCTGTATAAGTTCTCAATCAAAAGCATGTGGAGAAAGCTTCTCTGTGAATAAAACAGAGTCAAGAATTAATGCAAAAAATGCAGATTATTATTTAGTTTCTTGTACGATTATATAAAGACTAAAGAACTAGATCTTATGTTCATTCCTTTCTCCATATAAAATATGATATGAACACCTTTGGGATATGGTGAGTAGACAAGAATCCAGTGGTGGGTCAGAACAAGGACATTGCAATGTTCATTGTTAAGATGGCCCCTTTCTTTTCTTAAAGATTTCACTATTGCTTAAGGTGGGGAATATGTTGTCACCATTCTATTCTGCAACCCCATTTGGCATACCAAACTGTGCTGCTATATAAGTACTTAAATATCCTGATAATGGAACTGATATAAGTAGTTCACTGACAGGACTCAACAGCTTGTTATCCTTCTTTTTGTTTGTAGTGAAACTTCAAAGTCGAGTTAGTGCAAAGTCTGGCCCAGAATTTCTGGAAATGACAAACCCTTTCACACTTGGAACAGTATCCACCACTATTGCTTTAGAAAAAAAAAAAAAGGATGGTTTCTTCAGTTGGCTTGAAGTATCATTTTTGGATTCTGAAGTGGACAGAAATGTAGGATCAGTTGCAGAATTCCTGGAAATGATTTGACTTCCTACTTGGAACAGTACAAGAGCATATCATCTTTACGCAAAATTATTATGTTCTAATAAAGAATATAAATGGAATTTGGTAGTCAAAGCCAATGAAGCCACTCCTAGTCCTAAAAATGCTTAAAACTTGGTGAAAATGATGTCAGCAGTCACCACCAACCTCTAGGGAGCTAGCGAGGGTTGAGGGGTTCTAGTTGGTATGTCAAAGTCGGGAAATACTCTGTAACTATAGGCACCTTCATTGCAGCACTACAACTACTACTGACAGCTCATGTAGAATAGGCAAAGGAGGTTGTTGACATCACATACACTTATTACATCAACACCAAAACCCAAAATAATATGATCTTGATGAATTGGTAATTATTTAGAGAACATTTTGGCACAACTTTTACATTTAGTTCAAAAATCCAGTGAATGCTTCTGAGGCATGCCATTTATGGAGGTAACAAAGACAAGATCAAGCACAACACACAACTCCTCCAACTATACAAAATAAGTTTATTCTTGTAATTAAGATTTTTTTCCTTTGACCATTGATTTTTTTTTCCAGAAAAAGAATTTTATGTTATGTAAGAAAGGAAAACCTTTTTTTATTTTAATTACAAAGGCTGATTTTATAAATTAAGGAGAATCTTTTGAGATAATGAATAAAGACATAAAATTATATTAAATAGTTACTATAGATAAATAGTTCCACAGACAGAAGGCAGTCAGAATGAGAAGGCCTGTAAAAAAAAGTAAAAAAGCCGAAGGTCGGACCCAGGAGGGGTCCACCATATCTCATGGACCTATGATTTTGTTTGGTTTCACAGACAAGGAATATTATACAAGGCAAAAAGATTAACTGCAAAAGCAACGCAAACTAGAAAAAGAAGCATTTAATATACACAAATATTGCGGAGACAGGCGTATATACTAATATATAGTACACAGAGATAGAGGTATAGGTATAGGCCAGTATTAGGGATAGGTAAGGTAAAGGACCTGTGTGGTCAGGCTTTTGACGGCTTCTTTGGTATTGGGTGTTCCACTTCCACGCGCCGCTCCTCCTCCACCATCTTCCTCCTCTGCCACCGGTTTTGTACACGCTATGCACGTAAACATCTTCTCTTCAATTCACTTTCAACCTTTCCATGCGACCAAGCAAATGTTAATGACATACAAATTGTAAGAAATACTAGCAAATGAAGACACTGTCAACTCCACTAAATTTGTAAAAGGAACAAATTGGGTGGATTCTACTAAGCTTATGCTTTCGGTCAAGGGGGTGAGACACAAACATTCTTTCATGTCGTTGATGGGATAGACAACCTTGTATGGGCCCTTATATTAAGACGACAATAAAATGTGAACATGCATAGCCATATTTACATTCAAAGTCATACAACGAAAAGAGAGATTTTTTTTCCAATTCCACCGCATCATTTTACACCCAAAAGAAAAGAAAGGAAAATAGCCCATCAAGGATTGGAAAGAGATGGGCACATAGAAACAAAGAGAGAGGACAGAACTGTTGGTAGTGAATGCAAAAGAAACTAATAAGAAATTGAGATTTGATGTTATGGTTGCGTTTCCAGACTTGCTATTCTTAAAGAAATGGCAAGGGGGAGGTTGTTTTTGGAGAAAGACAAAAAGAAAAAAGATAAAGAGGTTCAAGTCTCGGGATCAGAGAAGAGCTAGACACCATAATAACAACAGTGAGTCACGTCATAGAAAAAGAAAGAAAACAAAGGAAAGGAAAAAGATTTGAGACATTAGCACAAAGTTGGGTCTAATTAGATAATGTGTGCGCACATCCTCATTGCTTTTAAATTTTAATGTACGAACAATAAACGTTAGAAAGACATATAGAATGTGCAAGCCGAAGTTTCTGGAAAGAGGAAGATATAAAAATAGTTTCACTGTCATTTTTTATTCAACCAATCCATGGATTAAGAGAAGGATAGATTTTGTTTTGTTTCGCATTTTTTTCTAGTTGTTGGTGGGGCAATAGAAAAGAGAAAGAAATGGAATGACAAATGGATCATAATTATCGAAAACGACATAGCCTTCGGAACGAAGACCCCTCAAAGAGGAAAAGAAAAACATAGCTCTTCAATATGTTGTTCTAATTTCTTTCTTAGCTGTCTGCTTTATATCTCATTCATCATAATTCTTCAGTCCTTTGTATCCAGATATGCTTAGTTTTGGCTCTGCTTTTACTTCCCTATTTATTTCACTTTCTCTTCTTACCTCTGGATATTGAAGTTTCACCCAATTAACTGCAGGTTCTATGCGCCAATGAAATAAACAAACGCATAAATAGGTTACTGAACAAGCAATATATCAGAGGACTTGGAGACAAATTCTGGAGAAGCTAAACGCATTAAAACGCCTGTTAAAAAGGTAATCACTTGAATGGCAACTTGAAACCTTATTGGGATCTGGAATTTAGTGAATTTTGGGTCCAGATATTTGAATAAGATTGAGAGGCAAGAAAGAGAGAGACAAATAGGAGGAGTAAAGTGCAGCTCTGTTTGGTTGCTGAGAAAAGTCAAAAAGAATAAAACAAAACAGAAGCAAGAGAGAAAGAATCTGAAATTATTTTCTTTGGCAACTCTAAAACACGCAAACCAAAAATCTTTCATAGCAAGGTGCAAGTGATCAAATAACAAAAGAACCTAATACCAAAAATAATGCAACTTGTTTAAGCGATGAGAAAGTGAAGGAAACAAAACAACGGAACAAAGAACTAAATAAAAGAACAAAGCTCTTACCTTGATCAGTTGCTTCTCAAAAACACACACCCTTCAACGTTAGCTTAAATCTTCAGAAAACAACAACACGCATCAAATGTCAACAAAACCATCGGCTCTTTACAGGTGGATACAGAGCAGCAAACCCTCTGGTACTTTGCGAACTCAAATATTCTGTTCACTGACACGCAGAAATCAATGAACCAAAGATACACTTACGATTTTTCTTATCAGTGGTGGCTTAGAAAAGATCATGACCGCAATCTCTGTTGCTGCTACACATACAAGACTAGTAGTAGTAGCAGCAATAGTATTGCTGGAAGCTACGAAACAAAACAACAAAGGGGAGAAAAGAAATGGAATGTCGGAAAATTTCTCCGGCAAGAGAAAAAATTGTGGCTGTGTATCCGCGACAAGCTATAAACAAAACCGGCAAGTTCCGACAGCGGAAGCTGGCGATTGCCTGTGAGAAACAACACTTACAGACAAGGGAAAAGGACAACTTGGGCTTGAGGCATTTATTAGGGAAAAAACATATGGGTTTGACGCCGTCAGTTTTCGACAGTTAAATTTAACGTGAAGCTTAGAATTTTCAATTTTTAATTAGTTTCTTGATATTAAATTAATAAATTTAGATAAAGAGAATTATTTAGGAGAAAAAGAGATAATAATGATATAAACACATGGTCTCGAGAAGTGAGGACAGTGAGGACCCACATGTTTGGATGACGTAAGGGAGGGATCTCTTACGTGTAATAGAAGATGTTGATCCAAAGGCTGAGATTGATCACAAGATATTTTGTCAGGTGAAGGAACCATCCCATCAAGTGGTCTTTTTTTTGTAATAATTATTTAATTTCTCTAATACTCTAAATTTTAGTTAATTGAGAAAAAAGCATTGAAGTGGTGGGAGGATGAGTCGACGAGGCAGAGTGCAGAGGGCATGGCATAATTGGAAGAGAAGCAAAGAGCTTTAATTAATGTGAACTTGTTAATATGACCCATTCACTAAGAAATCCTTTTAGATTTCAACTTTTTTTAGTCTCTTTTTTTAAGAAAGGTATAGTTGGATCCCAATTACTTTACAGATCAAGAATAAATGAGAAACTAACTTATCATTAATTTAATAACATTTTTAATTCATTAATAACTCACTATTTCTTCACAAACTTAACACTCAAATTGTGATATCTTTAATTTAACCGTTGATATTTAATTTGATCTTGAATATTTGCAGCTATTTTATGTTAGTTAACGTGCATTTTATGCAAATGCTTTTTTAATGTTACTGCAATTTATTCCTAAACCTTACCAATAAAAAGTGTAAGAAATTAGCAAGAATGATCTAATTTAACAGATCTTATGATGTCCATAGGAAAAGAAACATTTTTTTTTATAAAGCCTAGTGATTGAAATACAGCGCTCAACTGCATCTATACATTAGGAATTATATATACTAATTGTGGTGTGCACATGAAAATATGTAAATACTAACTGTTAGCTTTGCAATCAAAAGGCAGCATGCATGGCGAGTGGATGCTGATACAATACTTGCTTCGCTATATATGCTAAATATTAAGTTACATTTTCATATTTCTTCTGCGAACGTTGCGATGTTTGCAATGCAAAGCTCTTTTTGAATCAGATGAACTAGCAAGGCCTTGAACAGTGCAAATAAGACAAATTTTGTTAAAGGTAACCAAAACTTCGACACTGCAAAGGATGTAAGGAATCGGTCAAGAAAGTTGAAAATCCAAACGGGAGGATCTCTAATCTTGTCAAAAGCTAAGAACAAACAAGAAGTCGGTGGTTTATGGGACATGTCTCATTGTGCAGTGATAAACCAGAGCTAGTATGGTGTGCAACTAAGGAAGCCTTTTTCCAATCTTTGATCAGTGATATTGGTACGGTAAAAATAGGTCCATTCGGTCACTGACTAAACCGGCTGCGACCGGTGACTACACATCGGGTCTGTTCTGTTGGGCAGAGTACGTTTTACACCAGAGAGATGTTACTGAGTACTGTTGTCGGTTGTCAGCTCCAACTCTGGAGTTGCCATTTGGTTGCTTGCTTGGCTGTTGGTCTGGTTTGGGTTTGTATAATTGTATGTATGATGTGGATGTGTGTTGTAATATATGTATGCATGTAAGTAACATGAAAATAATGTTATTAGAATATGCAGGTCTTGTGCTTTGCTTTTAGCTTTAACCCACTTCCTTCCTGTGCTCTTGTCCTTCGGCTTTATTCCTGGGGCTAGCCTGTCTTTACGCAAAGAATGCTTGAGGTAGAGGGACAACCCAGACAATAAAAGGAAAAAACACATACCCCTAATTTACACCCAAATCTATCCATCTTAAAACATTCTTTTTTGTTTTGTTTACTAGAATTGGCAGTGCGACGTGTCATTGCGTGGATACCTAAGCTTTTGGTAAAAAAAGGTTCTCCACAAGATCGTCTTAGCCAAGAAAAGCATAGTCAAGGTACCAAAAGCATTCAAAACACTCCTCAATGCTCATGCCCATCCCTTATAGTTTGTTTTTCTCTTTTTTCAATTTTAGTTTTTGAAACAAATTCAAATTTTAATCACTTTAATTACAGCTTTCTCATTTTATACTCATCTTTTCTCTAGTACCAATGTGTCTAAAGAAAAGATCAACAACGGGAAGATGTAAACACTAATTTAGTAACATTTCAGGTGAGCGGGATCCCTATGCTTTAAAGACCAATCACTTGAATATGATTAGGTTTTAGCAGAAGGATTGATTTCGTCTTGCATTCAGTATCAGCATTAGCATTAAGTTGAATAGAATATCACCTAACTACTATTAATGTAAAGAGTGATGATTTAAAATAATGTGAACATAAAATTACAATATATAATAGAATTAAACTGTAGCTGCAATTGCAGACATGAGATCCAGAATGGAACTGTGAAAGCAGCTGAATAACTTTTTTGTCAAAGTAATATGCAAAAGAAGGGAAAATGTAGGAAAGAAGGGAGGCATGAAAGGTAAGGTGTGGGAGATTAGACTTTGTTTTAACGTTAGGAATGTGCGGTCTTGAACTGGTGTGATGATGCTGATTATGGTACGTTGAAAAGTTTGTATTATAAAAGGAACATTCAATCGATCAACTCGATCTTTCAAAAGCAAATCTCTCCGTCTCCCTACCTGAACTGAAGCGGCCTAGCCTTTCCCCATTTCCAATGCCTTTGATTATAACTTTGATTTTGCAATGACTTCCTTTTTCTTCTTTTCTTTTTCCTACGATGAAAAAACAAACCATTAGGACTTACCGCTTCCTTCCCATGTTAAAAGAAGAGACGCAGCTGTACTTTGGTTTAAAATAGTTTGATGTTTTAAATTCCATTTACTTTACAAATTAACTTAAAGATGATCTGCAGAGACACATGAAATAATAAAAGAGAAACCAAATCATCCTCGTGATAGTAAATTCAAAATATATACTCCTTACGACCCACCTGCGGAGAAGTTTTATTCGGCTAAAAAGTTGATAAAAGTGATGATCTTATTACAAGGAAAGGAATTCTTCGTAGGAGTTTAGGCAAATAAAACCTATGACTTAGTAGATCAATTTCAAGGGAATCAGTCTATCTATGGATGTTAATTATAATCAATGCTTTAACAACCATGGCCATGTTCCTACTTTAAGAAAGATCTTTTACTGATGGTCGTATTTGGAGAGCTACAGCTAATTATGTTTCTTCTGTGACAACATTTTGGCCACTACCACCTATCTACCTTTAACCTTTCAATTGATGGTTTCGAGCTGCGGTTGCGGTCTCTCTCGTAACAATTAAAACAAATGTGGAGGACAACAAATGTCAATGCAATAGTCACATAGAGTGTAATGTTACCTAACAAATTTAGGAAGATGAAAAAGACTTGTGTAAACACAAGATAAAGCAGGAACAAACTTGTAAACCATTATCTACAAGACACGAATGATGAAATTGTAACTATTGAAATGGTATTGGATGGCAAACATTTTAGTTCATAAAAAAAAATCAAATACACTACAAAAAAGTTGACATTTGGCTACAAAAAAAATCATAGCTGAAGGTATAAAAATCGTCACTAATATTTATTGACTACGATTTAGTTTCGTCACTCAAATGTCATCAAATTCTTGTAGTTAAAAACTACAGGCAATGTTTTGTAGTAATCATCGCTAATAATTTTTTACTACGCTTTATTTTTATAGTCAAAAACTGTAGCGACGTTTTGAGGAATCGTCGTTAATAGGTTTTGCTACGCTTCTTTTTCGTAGCTAAAATCTATTAGCTACATTTCTGGAAACTTGGCTATGATCTTGTAAATGTAGATAAATACAAAAAACGTAGCAAAATGTTTTTAGCTACATTTCAAATGTTTTTAGTTATATTTCTAAAAACGTAAATAAACAATTTTAGTTACATTTTATATAATGTAGCCAAATTTTTTAAGCTATATTTTAACCAAATGTTACACAGCTTTGGAATAAATTATTTGTTACATTTTTAATCCATATTATTGTATATAATGTATGATATATTTTTATTATTAATTTATTATAAAAATTGTACAAAAATTATTAAAAATTTGAAGCATAGTATATAAAAATAAAATATCATTAAATTTGGTTGTATACAAGATTTTAACTATGACTTCGACAATTCTTACATACAAAATAATAAATACAAAGGCCAGTTTATAAATTAATTATAAATGTTGAGATTACAAAAAAATTTCAACATGTTGATAAACCTATAATAATCCATAAAGCTTAGTTAAAATATTGTGATTATTGAAGCAATATTTTTAATTAAAGTAAACATCACATAACTTTACCTTTCACAACATAAATCACTCAGCAGTTGCATCTTTATCAATTCTGCAATCCGAGAAAAGTATTAAATTTAAATTATAACCAAAATTGAAAGAAAAAAGTATAAGAGATGTAATTAATACCATTCGCTTTCATCTTCATTGCTATTATAATCTGGGGCCAAATATTTTTTCTGAATAACTTATCATGTTTGGCCAATTTTGCTTGAGTATCCTCTTGAAGTTTTTGAATGACTGTTTTCTATGATGAGGTTGAAATATTTGGCTTAGGCCTAAAGTCAAGACGTTTGACATATCCAAAACAAGTACCACATGGTATTGCAAATGTCTTCTACATTGACCTTATCTCCTTAGACATTGATTTCTGTAACAACTCTTACATCTTATTCTAAAATTTTAAAAACAAAATCAATATTCAATCCACATATTATTAGTTACTACTATATAAATAAATAAACTTAAATATTAAACAAATTTTTGTACTTACATAGTTAATTACTGCTTATTCTAACATTCGCCCTTTACCTTCTTTATAGTGAGTGATTTTGTATAGTGTATTCTTATCACTCTTATCCATATAATTCCTTCTCACTCCACTTTATAAAAGAAAAATAGAAGGCACAATAAATAATATAGTGTCTTTCAATATAATTATAACTTGTAAACAAAGATCTTACATATTAATTTCGGACAACTACAAATGATTTGGACCTTTAACTGTGAGATATTTTCATTTTTTTCCTCTATTGACCTTTGCCTTCTCACAATTATCCTAAATAAAGAAAAAAAAGATTAGGTAGTCATTAAATCATCTAACAAGATTCATGAAAGCAAATATGAAGGGAAAGAAAACAAACTTGAACTTTTTGGTCAATCCAATAATCACATAAATTATTCCAATTTTCTTAAGACATTCACTCTGAAAAATGTTTTTGTGCCTCTGCATCTAAAAGAAAAGATTTATAAAACTGATGCAACTTATAATAGTGATCCTTGGTCCTTTGTTCAATAATAAAGTCACACAATTTGAAACATCAGGGCTCTCGATATCGACAATATTCAATTTCAGCTGCGAACAATAAGTAAAATTATAATTAATCTTAAAATAAATGAAACAATATTACATATAGTTAAATATATTGAAAAATTACCACAACTTCTTCCAAAGCATTTTCAAACAAGTTGTCTTCCTTCAAGTCCTTAACATGCTTCAGGTATGGTAATTCTATTCTCGAAATAATCCCCAACTCACTTGAGAATTTTGTAGATTGGATCTTATCTATAAGACGACCTTGTTAAGTATCAATCTGTATTGACAACTTCCTATTCATTACAACATTCATTTATTGCAATTCATAACCTCTAGTTTTACCTTTACATCTTTTTTTAATACTAGCATCAAAACCTGACAACAAATCAATAATGATAAGGAAATATTAGAATATACAAATATATATTTGAGCGTAAGTCTATTTGTAGGTGTTAAAAATTAACAAACCTAAACTAGTTGATTCATTGTTGTTTGAGGCAAAATGAAGTTGTGTATGATTGATTTTATTGGTAAATGAAGTAGAATGTTGTTGTTGGCTAGGAATTGAATTGATGACACCAACTGATTGATCTGGTTGAAATTTACATTTTTCATACCTATCACCTTCTTCCTTTGTTTCTACCAGATGCTATTATATTGGATATTAAAAAAAACATAAGTTTTAGTAACATTACAATACATTCAATCATCATTACCAACATACATTCAATCATTAACATTAATTGCATTAACGTAACTCAATTATCAACATTCTGCATTAACATAAATTAATCATTAATAATACCTATTAACATAAGTCAATCATCAATAATACATATTAACATAAGTCAATTATTAACAATACACATTAATATAAGTCAACCATCAATAATATGCATTCTACATATTTCAACTATCAATAATACACATATAAGTTAATCATCAACAATACGCATTAATATAAGACAACTATCAACAATACGCATTAACACAAGTCAATCATCATTGATCACATTAACATAACTCAATCATCAATAATACGCATTAACACAAAAATTACCAACATTACATTTGAAATAATATAAAGAAAACTTTTATTACCTTCAATCATCATGATCAAGATCTTGAAATTCAAATTCATTAATTGCATTATGATTCGACTCTTCATTGCTATTATACTCGACCAAAGTATCATCATTGTTATATAATTCATCCTCAATATAGTCTCTATCTCTTTGTATGACAAGATTGGCTTGTACTTCATTTGCTTTTAGTATATTGAGATCAACATCTCTCCTATGGAATGATGATATGCTTGTATCTTCTATTTGTAGGGTACCATTATTCAGCTCCGATTTAATCTCTTGATATATTTCGTCACCATCTTCACCCATTGCATCATTTTTCCTTTCACAAAAATAAAAAATTTAATGTTGAAACTTTTGAACAACTTTCCAATTGCTACACCCAATACAGTGTCGTTGAGATAGAATACTTGCTTCACTTGATTTGCAAGCACAAAAGGTTCATTATCATATCATGTGTTACTAACATTGATGCCAGTAGTATTTTCATTCACTTTTATATTCATCCCTTTATCACCAAGCTTAAACCATGTGAATTTAAATAGAACAACCTTTTTATCCTTGTAATACAACTATATTATTTATGAGATAACACCATAAAAGTCAATTAAATATTCCTTATGTTGTCCCTCAATATCAACCCCATAATTTTGGCTTCTAAGTCGACTGTCACAATCTTTTATGTGAAATCAAAATATGTTAGCAATCCAACTTGTATATTTTTTCCCACACATATGAGGCCCACCTGTCAAAGTATATAATGTTGTTGTTGCCTCTGGCAATTTACAATTATGTACCCATATTATCTGTAGAAAAAAATATAATCTGAAGTTAATCTCACCTATAATTTTCATTTGTTCATAGTATTCCATGAATAACTTACTAGAGTCTTAAACCATGATGAGAAGTTAATCTTGTGTCTTCCTTCAACTTTAACAATCATTTTGCTTCTAATCTCATCTTTATGTTCTCTATTTAGAAAAGTAAATAGATGTTAGAAATCACAGGTTAAATGCTATATTTAAATATGAAATAGTGAATGAGAAGTAATAAACATGCTCCCTATAGAAATTGATTTCCTTACAATTGTTTAAAATATAACAATGGCCAATTTTGAGTTTGCCTTTAATTAAATCCACATATTTTTCCTGTTCCAAGTAGCCTTACTTTTTGGGAGAAAATTGACAAGCCACCATTTTAATCAAAATCAAAGTTACGTTTTTCTCTTTTATATTTACGAGTATGTATTGATATATATCCTAATCGAAGGTCCCTTAAAAATTTCTTTGCTTCATAGTAAGATTTAGGCAATTTGTGTCCAACAGGCAATGCATCACTGAGCAACTTAATCAACATGTCAAAAGATTTGTTACTCCATTTATTATCTACCTTCAAATGTAACAACTTGGCAACAAAAGATAGCTATGATAATTTCAAGCAACTTTATATAATTTCTCAAAATTTTCTTCTTTAATACTACCAAATATATTAGGCAAACTAGCATCATTCATAGTCTCCATATAATTCTTCAAATTCTATAAGATCTCTTCATTCTTATCATCATCATCGTCATTAATATCACTATCATCTACATCATATTGTTACCACCATCATCACCTATATCAACACTTTTAGCATTACTTATTTCACCATGATAAATCCATGGGGCATAAATTTTATCTATACCTCGAATTATCAAGTAATTATATCTCATTTGATCTTTTACATATTGCATAAAACTCTTCACTCTTTCTAAGTATTAAGTGAGCCATTTCTGTTAAGACATCCAACTTTTGTCCATGTAGCTATACAATTAAAAATAAATTACTAAATGCAATTTAAGTTTTAAGTACCATAATGATAAATCAATACAAGTTGATATACTAAGCTTTAATTCAACCAATTGCTAAGAATAAAAATATGAACCCATCTCATGTTTTAAACATACCTCTTCATTCTAAAGCAATAACTGAAAGATCTGATTCAAAGTGTGCTTTCACTGTTACAAGCTTCAGTACCTCTTATTTGTCTGCCTTTATCACAGTGGGTGAAGAATATATTAGCCTCCGTTTGGAACGTAACAAAATATTAAGGTCGTGAAACATAAGGGCCGAAAGTACGGTAAAGACTGAAGCCTTCCACTCGAGCCAATAGTTTCCAGAATAATTTCCAGGCCGTTCTTCAGAATTGGAAATTGGCTTTTTCTGGTTTTTGGTTTTGGTTCTTCAGAAAGTACGGTAAAGACTGCCACCTAATTTCTCGTCTTCTCTCAAGGCAGCTCAGGGTAAGAATCGATAGTTGATCGGGCTTTCGCTTATATTCATCATGTAGGAATTAGGTTCAAGTTTTTCCCGACGGCCGGCATAGATCTTATGAGACCCGCCCACTATTACTACGAAAAGAGCCTTGGGCTTAGAACAAGCAAGACCCATCAGTGGATAAGATCACACACACACACACACACACACACACACACACACACACACACACACATATATGGTCCTACTTAATCATGATTCAATCCTAAAATAATTGAACTTACTATTTTTAATAATAAAAACAATCAAGTGTAAAACAAGCAAACAATTGGCAGTCACACAAGTGTTTTGTGAAACCATATAAAATTGATTTTACCACACCCATTAACCATACTAGTTCATGAGAACACATCTTTAGTTACCATGTCATAAAAAAATCTCTCTAGCAGCAATTAAGTAGCCACATTTCACATACATATCCGAAATAGCATTTATCAAATTCAAGCTACAATTTAAATTGCTCTTTCTGATGTATTCATTAATACTCTTTCCCATTTTCAAATCACCCTTTAGCGAACAAGTTGAAAGAAAAATAATGACAGTGACCTTGTTTGGTTCAACCCCACTTAACAACATGGAATTAAAAAGCTTCAAAGCCTCATTATAATAATTATGTAGGGAATAAGCATCAATCATTGACGTCTAAGAAATGATGTCTCTAAAATAAGTTTGATCGAGCATTTGACGGGTTAACCCCAAACAAGCATGCGTGCTGTAAAAATGGATCAACCCATTTTAGACCAACAAAGAAGAAACAAAACTCATCTTCCAAACAACAAAATGAACTGATTTTCCCTTTAAAGATTTTAAGAACCGCTTGCATGTTTGAAGCACAAAAATAAAGGTTCTGCTATCCAATTCGACTTGTTGACTAACCATTTTGCAAAAAAAGGAGAACCCCAAAATGGCCAACTTGGCTTTAGCATAACCTCCAATCATTGTGTTCCACATATATGTGTTAAGATTCCAAAATTGTCTAAATAGAACATTAGCATAGTTTATATCTCTAGAGAAGGAAAGAAGAACACAAAAATAGTAAATAAGTTAGACGAATCACCTGCACTGACGGACAATTAGAGAGGAAGTCGATGATGAATGAAAATGGACAATGTACGAAACTTTTAGAACACGATTGGTAGAGGAAAAAATGACATGTGAACCCAATTACGATGAAGAAGAAGGCAACTTCCTCATTAGGTTTTAAATAACATGAAAACGATGTCATTTCTAGTGGAACAAACGACATCATTTTTCTTGAATTATGAGAATTGTGAGCAACATTTGGTGACGACTTTAGGGAAATGTTGCCAAAGGGTTGAACATTGGCAACAGTTTATAAAAACCGTTGCCAAAGAAATGTGTAGGCGACAACAATTTAGAACAACATTTTGTGACGATTAGATAATTCTTCGCCATGTTTTCCAATTATGACGATTTAGGAAAAGCATCACAAAATGCTAACCATTTGACAATGTTTTTTCTAAAGTGTTGCCAAAATCTAAGGCTTTGGCAATGATTTTATAAATCGTCGCCAAATCTTATCATATATATTACACTCTATATATTTAACAAATTTTATGTAATATAAAAATATGATAAAATAGTATAGAATATATATAATAAATAGGGTTTTGTGACACCACACAAAATTATCAAATTATATATTGTAAAAGAGAAAAATAAAAATTATAAATCTATATAATATTAATTAATTTCGAGTTTATAGTTTTATAAATTTTTGAAATGACATTGTTATTAGTTAAATTTATTTTTAGACTTAGAGTCATTGTCAAAAATATTAAATTTGATTTTATGAATATGATATTAATATTTAATATTGATTTCCATTTTTCACTATATTTTAGTTATTTTTAAATATATTTAATTAATATAGTTAACATAATGGTATATGAATGTATAGATAATAATTGTAATTAATATAATGATATATGAATGTATAGATAATAGATAAATTTTCTTATATCTTAGTTATCATATTATTCTATTTAATCATAATTCTCTAATTATTATATATAAATTCTACACTATTAGATAGAATTTGTTTATTATATATAATTTCTATAATATATAGGGTGTAATATACATAAAAATGCTTTGGCGACGAAGTATAAAATCATCGCCAAAGGTTGACAATTGGCAACGCTTCTAGAAAAGCATTGCAAAAGGTAGCCCTTGGCAACGAGTTTGGAGAAGTGTTGGAAATGATTTTTTGTATTCATTGTGAAAGTTCGACCTTTTTGTGATAATTTTTGTATTTGTCACTAAAGATGAAGCCAAAATTACGTCGTATCATCATCCTATCTTCCTCTTCCTAGCTGTGATTAAGTCTCTTCTAGTTCGGTGTCCAAGTTAGCAACTTCGTCTTTGTCTCTGATGTTTGTCATCCTCTTCTTCCACAATACCTATACATAGTGTGTTGACTTCATCTGGGTGAATGTCAACCTTAGTTGTCTCTACATATAACGGAGATTTTCATTATTTTTTGAAAGCAATGAAATGAAGGGAGAGCCCATGCCCTCATACACTTTTTTTTTTCAAATTTCTTGTTGTTTTTGTTTTCAAATTTAAAAGTAGTGAAATGGTTGTTTTTCTTCTTTTTCAAATTTCTTGAGAATCACAATTAAGGAAAGTCGTAATGATTATGCCGTTTGAGGGTATGTGGATATGCTGCAAATGAAAGAAATCATATCTAAGAATAATTATGTTTTTTTTCTATTTTTCATTTAGTTTTCATCAAATTGTCTCAATTAATAAATCACAAAATTAACATTGCTAGAGTGTTGGAACAAACTTTCCTAATTAAATAAATGAAAACAAAAGTTTATAATGACAATGATATTGGGATCAAAGCAATTTGATGTAGCAAATTTGTAGGGAAGTGTGATATTTGTGTGCATGAATGATTATCCAAGATCTCCAAAGTCACTTCCTCAACATTTCTTCTTATTTACAATGTTTCTATTGTTTGTTATAAGTTTAGGTTTAAGATGTTCTTTCTTGCTGATGCCTCCAGTTAGAAATAATGCATTATATTTATACCTATGTTTAAAATTAATGTGTGGATTGATCATAGCCACAAAAATAAGTAATGAGCTTTACCTTAATTGATAAGCATCTTTGCATTAGATTTGATGATAGACTACTTGAAAAAGTTATATGGTATTTGTTGTATAATTGGTAGTGTATTTATGTAAGCTATGACTTATATTTGGAATAGACAATATATAAAAGTATTCATTATGTGTATAATATAAGTTTTCTTTTCTTTTGTGAGTAGGTTATAAACTCAACTTTAACCAATTATATTGACTTATTCATATCCATTAATAATCTTAGAAGTGTGCCAGATGTGAAAAGAACTTTCAAATAAGAAGTCTTTTATTCTTAAAGATGACATATCACTTATTAACTATGACATAGGCTATAGGTTTTATTAATCTTTAAAGGTAAGTGACAAACTTAGAATGTACTCTTGTAGGGAATTTTTGGCTAGCTAAAAAAATAAAATTTGATGAACTTTTCTTCTTTTATATTTTGTTAATTGCATATAAATTCATATAATTTTTCATTTCCTTATTTAATTGTACACTCTACTTCTATATTGATTATATCTATGACCTATTTTTGTTTCTATTGCATTTCGAAAACAAATTGTTAACATAAATTCATCATAAAATGTTAATGTGGCAGCTATTTTTTGATGCCAAAAATGAGCTTCAGTGGAGGTATCTTGTAGAATCCTCCTTGCTAAAGAACAAATCGGTGCACAACAAATCTATTCACTAAAGTCTAATCACTGTTTTCCTTCATTGGTCAATCTTCTTTTTCAAGGTTTTTAGTCTCATTCGAGTTGGCTCTCTTTCTTTATTCGCTGTATGTCAATTTTTGTTAAGAAGTTATTAGATGAATGTGTGATTGTATATATTATGTGTTGTGTAAAACTTGCTCTCATCTTCAAGAGAATGTAGATAAAAATAGAGACGGTGGCGATATCGTGATGGTTTGTACATGATTAGGAAAATTAGTTGTTTTGAAATAGTTATTGATTGTAAAAACTATGTATGTTCATTGTGATGATAATATAGTCATTCAGTTGGGTATGCATGTGTTCAAATTTGGGTTCCTTATACTGTTTGATCTAGCTTTTTAAGTTTTTAGAATTTAATTTTTCTAAGGATTGTGAAGAAATTATTAAGGTGATTATTATATGCTATTTGTTCCTTAGGTGAAACACATGATACTTAGGGTTTATCTAATTCACTGTTCCATACTATATATGGGAAAACGTTCAATGTATCTTTTGGTAGTTTAGTTAAAGCCAAGAAGTCGTTAGAAGAGGTTGTCAATAAACCATCTCATAAGGGAAGAACTATGTCTATTTCAATTTATGCCTTTAAACGTGCAAGGAGCCTTCTTGAGAATCTAGACATAGAGAATTCCTTTACCTTACTTACTAAGTTTCATGTTACTTGGAATATAGAAAAATAAATATCTTTCTCTTCAACGGAATAGGCGTGAAATTCATTATCTTTTTCTCTTTAGTTATTGTTTTGTTTATAAGAATTATTAAAGCTATAACTAAAACCTTGTATTACTTATCGTATATTATTATATTTTATTACTTATCATATATCATTATTTATTGCTTTATCTGTAAGAATCATAAATCATTATATTAATTATATAATGATATAAATATTAACTAGAATATATAAATAAAATAGATTGAGAATATATGTTTAAACTATTTGAAAATTTTGTGACACCATATAAAATTATCAAATCATATATTCTAAAAGAGAAAAAAAGTATAAATCTATGTAATATTAATTAATTTTGAGTTTATAGTTTCATAAATTTTTGAAATGACATTGTTGTTAGCTAAATTTATATTTAGACTTAGAAACTTTTTCAATAATATTAAATTTTATTTTTATCAATATGATGTTCAATCAAAAAAAGATTAATTGAAAGTTAATGAAATCATAATTATAAATAAGAGAATTATTTGGTTTTGAAGAATTAGAGAGTTATTTAAGCATATGGCGGTGATTATTAAAATCGTCGCTAAAGGGTGACCTTTTGAGTACGACATTAGCAAAGCAACTACAAATCAAAATGCATCTCTAAAGGCTTATCCTTTGGTGGAGATTTTACTAAATCATCGCCAAAGACTTGCCATTTGGTAATGATTTTAGAAAACGTTGCCAAAGAGTTACCTTTGAGCCATAACATTTAGAGTGTTCAAATTTGGTAATGATTTAGAAAACGTTGCCAAAGAGTTACCTTTGAACCATAACATTTAGACCATGTTTGGTTGGATGTTAATTAATGGAATGAAATGTAATAGAATAGAAGGGAACGGAATAGTTTATAATAAAATGGAGTGGAATATAGTATAAAGTTGTTTGGGAAGGATGGAAGGGTTCATAATGTAATGTAGTAAAATATTGTTTGGAAGATGGATGGAATGGAATGTAATGTATAATAAATGACTTTTATACCCTTTATATTAA